>VMDR010000260.1:0-183186 GCA_007922815.1 Macrotus californicus
TATTTTTTCTAAGTCTCACTAGTAATCACATATACCCCAAAGAAAGCAAAATAAAACAATGTTACCATTTTTTTCACCTATTAGGTCAGTAATTTTTTAAATATTACTACCCTATAGGAGAAGTATAGCTGGAAATAGCCTAAATATCTAAGAACAAAAATAAATAAGTGAATTGTACTGTAACTACTCAACAGAATATTTTGCTGCCCTGAACAGTGGTTATAATTACTAATATAGTAACATGGAAATTGCTGATAATAGAATATAATTTTAGAAAGAAGAATATAAAATTTTATGTATTCTAGAATGCCGTTATGTTAAAATTCATTTGAAAAAAGGAAGGAAATATAGCGACATTATTACCGTTGTAATAGAGTTGAGTTTTCTCTCTTTTGTAAACACTAATGCTACATATTATTAAAAAATCATTTCAACTAATGTAGCAATTAAGACATTAGTATGTTTAACAAGAATAATATTGGAGAAACGGTGTTTGGTTTTGTTTAAAATCTAGGATTCAAACCAAGATGAACCCTGAATTTTAGAATACTGTTTTAGAACTTTGGTTTAGTAGACTTAGAAAAAATATGTCGCTGCTCTTAATTCCATGGATACCACGTAGTAAGTCCCCAGTAAACGTTTGCTAATAATGGCTGTTAACTGAAAGTGCTGAGCACTGTGCCAAACTTCATTTGAGCCTCACAGCCACCTTATGATCTGTGGGTACTTCTTGGTTTATATTCTCCTGGCACAAATGAGGAAACAACAGGGCCACACACATAGTTGTGCAGTGCCCCATCTGCAGGGCCATTTAGGGGACTTTATGGTGAGGCCCTGGTAAAAGGAGATGGCCACGGTCACCAGGCAGTTTGATGGGAGTTAAGGTGGGAGCCAAGTCCGCCTCCCCCCCAGAGTCCCTGCCCATAAGCACCATGCCCACTGCCTGTGTCCTTGTACTGCAGATACAAGGCCCTCTAGTTCTTGTTGTGTCTTGGGGGGAAGGAGGCTGGGTTGGGGATGGAATGAGTTCCTAGGTAAGTACAGAAAAAAATAAAAATCAGTTTTCCTTAAGCATTCCGAAAGTAAGTCCAATTCATTACGTTTTTAAATTAAGATAGCTCATTTTTAAAACATCATTCCTCTGTGTAAAGAACAATGAGAAATTGTACAACCTTTTATTGCTGAGTCCTTTAAATATTGTTAAATATTTGAGTATATTTAAATTTCACATAGATTCCTAATTTTTTTTGCAAATGGTAAGTTTGAACATTTTGATTTATAGGTGTTGTTATTTTTATCTTAGTATTGTAGTGCCACCCAAACCTTCATGTAAACAATGATTTTTTTTTTCAAGACAAAAAGAGGCTTGATTAGTACCCCTCCATCAGATATGCTGCCTACATCAGACGGTGGAAAGTCAAATGCCTGGTTACGGCAAAAAAATGCTGGAATATATGTCCGTCCTCGGCTGTTCTCTCCCTATGTTGAGGAAGCAAAGGTAATGAAAGCATTTTCAGGTGTTAGAACACCTCATTACAGAATATAAACACACAGATGTTTATTGTGGCATTTTACAAATATTTGGAAATGGCCTAAGTGTTCAATAATCAGGACAGGGAACATAAACTGGAGTGTGACTACTTAGCAGAATATTTTTCTGAATAATTATCAGGCATGTTTTTTTATAACTTAGGTCATGTTAAATTGCATTTTACATTTTTTTCATCTTAGTTGTCTTGAAAAATGTTAACTTGAAAAGGAAGTTTTATTTTATTGGAATTGTTGTCAGTACTTTGTGATCTTCAGGATGGAAAAATGTCCTGAAAGCAGATTGCACACATTTTGTCTTCCGTCATAAACTAAGGAAATGCCATGCCTTCCTGTAATGGCTGTTTCCGTGATGGTTAACTGTTGGAGATTGTGTTTAGTCTTCGCGTAAGTACACACACAAAGAAACAATTTCAGGAGTATTAAGTAAGTAGTTGGCATTGTGTATAGTATAACAGTTCTTCCAGAAAGCACAGTAATGTAAAAATGAAATGCAGATGTACTTCAGCCATAAGAACTTTGGGGTGGCCTTTTGAGGAATGGACAGTCTTTGAAAGTCAGAAATCACCATTAAGCTTTATGAAATAAATTAACAGGCAAAATAATGTGTGTTTTGGTATAGAATAGATTTATCTTAAAATTTTTCTCGCTTTTATTATAGGAGTTTCTAATTTAAGATACATGAAAGGATTTGTGAGTTTATTTTGTTGACTAGGTTGATAATCTACCTCTTATGACTAGCTGACATTTTAAATAGTTCTAAAACGGGGTAAAAGCAGAGTGGTTGTGCCTGGTCTGAACTAAATTCAGTACTTCAACTCACTAAAGTAGCTGAGGCCTTTACAGAAGGTTGAGTCTGGTGATAAAAGGTCTGTAGTAGACTAGACCTACCCTCCATTCTACTCTGTCTCAACAACTAAGCTCAGCTGTAGCCCTCCCCGTTTCCCGGAGGGCCGTCCCTATGCACAGGTAGAGAGCTGCCCCGGTGAGTGGAAAATGTGCGCGCATCATGTCGTTGTGCCCATCCTGCAGTGCAGTGAAATAGAGGCACCTGAAACTGGTGTGACAGTTGGGTTTATTTATGAGTCTGTTGGATTTCTCATCAGTCTGTATTATTTTGTCTTTTGAGCATTTCTTTTTGGATCTGATGTTTAGCCCATGTATACTTGTTTTCTTTATAGTAACTTTATGTGTAACTTACTTCTGTTTAATTTTATATCTTTCCTTCAAATTTCAAATACTTCAGTTAAAAGGAAACTTCTCAGAAAATGATTTTTTTTTTTCCAAAGACACTCCAAAAGATCCTTTAAAAATTAAAGAGATAGGGGTACTTCCTCCTTTCACCACCAATTGTAAACTTCGTACGCTGAAAACTAAGTAATTCCATTTTTATATGATGAAGGTAATAATTTTTTTCCAAATGTGACTTAACAGAAATGAAAGATTGACTTACTCCGTTAATACTGAATTGTCCTTTCAGTCAGTGCTAGACGAGATGATGGTGGAACAAACGGATCTTGTGCGTTTGCGAATGGTTCGAATGTCCAATGTGCCAGACACACTGTACATGGTCAATAACGCCGTGCCACAGTGCTGTCACATGATCAGCCACCAGCAGATCAGCAGTAACCAGTCAAGCCCCCCTTCGGTGGTAGCCAATGAAATTCCAGGTATGGCATTTATATTTAAATAAATAATCTGATCTTTTTGTAATCCCTTTATATATACTAATTATCTCCCTGTTCCAATACCCAGTATGCATTGTTCTCAAAGAATAAATACTTATAAGCTAAGAGTTTTGTTTTGAATTTTATTTTATAATAACAGGGATATACAGAGTTCAGTTTTGACCAAGGTTTCTCAACCTTGGCCCTCTTGACAGTTAGGTCTGGATAATTCTTTGTTGTGGGGACTGTCGTGTGCATTGTAGGGTGTTCAGCAGCACCCCTGGCCTGGAGTCACTGGATGCCAGGAGCATACATGCACACACACCCATTTATCACCTTTTAGAAACACCTTTACGTTTCTAGACATTGCCAAATGCACATGGCAGGGCAAAATTGCCTCCTGTTGAGAACCTCTGGTTTAGAGGAATTCAGACATTTTATCACATAGGATATTTCTCATGTTATAAGACCTGTTGGGAAGAGTATTATAGATTTATAACTTTGAGTCTGCATATGCCCCCCAAAAATGTGATCACTGTTGGTTTTGGGGGGATGCAGTTTCCGAAGATTGGTCTGTGAATTTCATTGTAGTGCAGTCTTAGTCTTACCTTCAGGAAAGTGGCCCCGGGAGAGGTGTAGCTGTCAGTGTCTGAAACATCGGTTAATGTTTACTTTAACCAGGGGCTCTAATGTCATTTTCTAAGACAGGGAAATCAGCAGTGCAAATGGGCTCTCGTACTTTTTTTAATTTAGCAAACTATAGCATTATGGGAAATGGCACCATTAATTTTCTGCTTATAAATGTCTGTTTCAGGTAAGGCTAATAAAAGACATAACGAGAACTTTTAATTGAATGTATACATTTTGTTCTGAGACTGATATCAGTTGTCGCCTTATCAGATTTGTCTGCCACGCGTTATTTATAGTAACAGTGGATAACAGTTGAAGAAAAATATTTCTGTAGCTGATTTATGCAGATCTTAAAGCTTTCATAATTAACAGTTTTTTATCATTTTGAGTTAATACTTGAACAGCAACATAGTTTAATTTTAGAACTGAATGTCAAGAGCCCAAACATTGACAGTCAAGTATGCTCAGAAAAGTAAAACTTGTCTTACTGTTGTTTAATTATTTTCTGTTGTTTAACCCTATTCTGGCGTCATCCTAATTCTTCCTTGCTCACCGTGCTCCAATGGAAGGCTCAGTAGCTTATTGGAGAAGGCTTGTGGGCCCGTGTCCTGGCTCTGCCGCTTCGTTTGTGCGACTTTGGAAGAGCTCTCTACTTCCCTGCACATTAATTTCCTTGTCTGCGGAATGGGGGTAGCTCGTCTTGAGGGTTATTGTGACGACTTAGGGAAGCACCATGAGTAATATCCTTAGGAGTTTGCCTGGCACAAAGCAAGAGCTCAGTAATAGCTCCCCTTTCCCACCAAATAATAATCAATTTGGCTCATAATGTCTATAGACTTCGTCGCTTCTTGCCCAGCCCTCTGCCACAGTCTTACTCCAGGTTCCTAACACGTGTTCGTTCCTGCTCTGACCTCACTCACTCCCCATAAGGACTTTACACCAGGGCTCGGTATAGTTTTTCTGGGACGTGCTAGGTAGTAAACATTTTAGGCTCGTGGGTTATGCAGTTTCTGTCACAGGCACTCAACTTTGTTCAGCTCTGCTGATGGAGGCCAAAAGCAGCCAGAGACGGTACCTAAACAGAGGGGTGTGGCTGTATGCCAGTAAAACTTGGTTTACAAAAACGAGCAACTGGCCTGATGTAGCCTACAGGCCATAGTTTGCCGGCCCTTGTTTGACACTGCTCTCAGAGTGCACTTAACCGCATCCCAGCTCTGATCCTGTCATTCCCCTGTACAAGTGGCCGCCTGTTGTACTCAGGATACAATTCAGCTCCCTTACTCTGGCGTACGGGGCCATTCATGATCTACCCCACCCATCTTTCTGGCCTTCTCTCTTAATGCTCTTCTTGCTTGTACTTTTGGACCCTACCATTCTAGCCACGCCAGGTCCTTGTGCCACACTCACTTGCGTGTTTTTCGCACACGCCTGCTCCTTCTGCTCTCATTCTTTGCCTGCCTGGTTTTCTCCCGTTCTTCAAGATTGCGCTCAGGGTTCACCTTGTCCAGGAGGCCTTTCCTGCCTGCCTCCACTCCCAGTTGGGGGCCCCTGCCTCCACATCCCTCCATACCCTTTGCATGTTTCTCTCCATGACTGTTTATGGCCCTGTACTCTACTGGTTTATTTGGTTTACTTCACTGAAACCAGAGTTATTTGAAGACGGGGAGTATGTCTTTATTCTGCACATCCTAATACTTGAGTCCAGTCCCTGGCGCACAGAGTGAGTACATTTGAAAAGCTCAGGAAATACCCTGAGATTCAGAAGAGAATGTATGCGAATAAAATTTTATTTAGGCTGGAGCTGATAACACAGCCCAGGAGCTGTGTGGTACTATCAGGAGCCTTTTGGGCACAGTGAAATTTTAAAACCTTGAAAAATAATTAGAAGTATGCAGTACTAAGTTGCCAGGAAATTAAAATATTATCAAAAATCTATAAGAAGATTCTGATGGAAAACACATGCCTTTTTTCCTTGTGCATAGTGAGTGGTCTTTTGTGTAGCTCAGGTATTTGCCTACAAACAGTTTTCCCTCTTCCAGTTCCTCGTCTCCTCACTTTGAAAGACATGGTCAGACGTCTGCAGGAGCTCCGACATACTGAGCAGGTGCAGAGAGCCTACGCACTGAACTGCGGAGAAGGCGCCACGGTCAGCTACGAAATCCAGATCCGGGTACTGAGGGAGTTCGGACTTGCCGACGCTGCTGCAGAGCTCTTGCAGGTGGGGCCCGGCGTTGCACTGGTTAAGATAGGGGCCTGGGCTGTTACGCAGGCAGCATTGTGGATGTCACGGGAGCTCTCACAGCACGGGTTTTTCCTTAACTCGTGCTCTTTCACTGCCTCTAGTGTCTTAGCTAACCTTGAGAGGCAGCGTGGGAGAGGGGATGTAACACAGGCTTAGAGGGAGAACTGAGTCTGCATCCTGGCCCTGCTGCTTACCAACCGGGAAATTGGTGTAGTTCCTTATCCGCTCTGAGCATCAGTTTCCTTATGTGTCATGGGTTGTTGTGAAGGTAAGAGGTGTGGTCTTATAAAGCAGCTGTGTCTCTTGTATGTAATAAACCCGGAAATGGTGACTGTTGACAGTTCACGGTGTAGATGCCCAGCAGAACTGAAAGACGAAGTAGGAAGTTTGGCCCGCCACTACTCTCACTCCCTGGTCTGGTCACTAGAGTTCAGGTTGTGGCCACTGTCACACTCGCACTTCTTCCAGATGCCCCTTTTCTTCTGTCCTCCCCTTATTACAGGAAATGTTCTGCATGATGGTTCAAACCCTAAAAGCTCAGGAATTAAGAAATGAGTTTTTTTTAACTAGCAGGAAAAAACTCATTTCTAGTAATTATTAAGTACAAAAGCAATGGCATTGGTTTTGCAATGAAGCTAGAATTGGTAAAGTACAATAGTCCTTCCCCTTCCACAGGGGATGCATTCCAAGACCCTCAGACTGCAGACGGACCAAACGAGCCTTTCTATGTTTTCTCCTGTGCGTACAGGGCCATGATAAAGTTCAGTTTGTAGACTAGGCACAGTGAGAGGTTAAAACGATGATGATGATGTAGAACAAGTGTAGCGGTACACTGTGATGTGAGCTAGGTGGGTGTGGTCTCTCAAAGTGTCTCACTGTCCAGCATGCACGGCGCAGACAGGCTGGACAAAGGGGTGATTCACGTCCCAGGTGGGACCGGGCGGGATGATGTGAGATTTCATCATTTTATTCAGCATGGCTCACAATTTAAAACTTACAATTCGTTTATTTCTGGAATTTTCCATGTAGTATTTTTGGACCTTGGTTGACCGTGGGTAATTGAAACCACAGAAAATGAAACCTCTGTCAAGGGAACACTACTGTAGTTTACTCACGGCCACTAAATCAGAACCTAAAATAAAATCTAATTTCATCTGATCAAGTGATTGAATCGTTTTCTTGCCACAGACCCCAAACCCCGTTAGTAGCCTGCGTCTTCCAAGGCGAACGTAGTACGGTGTTCTCAGGCAAGACAGCAGGCCGTCTGTGGGTTCCAGATTTTCATTTGCTGTGGTTTCCATCCCTACAGGGGTTTTTTTTTTAATTCACTTCTCTTTCCTTCACCATTCTAAATTGCATGTTAATTTTATGTCTTAAATTATATCAAAGTTTTATTAAGTATTCCCTTATAATGTTTATCAAAAATATTAATTCAGCTCTCCCTACATAAGAGAAAAGCAGCAGTGTTTTGTAGTTCAGACTGAAAGTGCAGCTGTCAGAAAGTTCTAGTAGGATCCTCGCTTGTGCCTTTTTTTTGTTTGGTGTTTATTGGTGATTTTCTTTCTTTCCCTTTTTTTTTTTTAAATCCTCACCCGAGAATGTGTTTGTTGATTTGAGAGAGAAAGAGAAACATTGATGTGAGAGGCAAACATCGATTTGTTGCCTCCTATAGGCACCCCAACAGGGGATCGAACCCACAACCTAGGCGTGTGCCCTGACCGCGAATCAGACCCACAGCCTTTTGGTGTACAGGACGATGCTCCAACCAACTAAGCTACCTGACCAGGGCAGTGATTTTATTTTCTTACCGAAGATTTTTTTTTTTAAATCTTTTTCTCTCTCTTTTTAATGTTGTTCAGGTACAGTATTTTTTAAATTTTTTTAATTTATTGACTTTTTTAAAAAGATAGAAACATCAATTTGTTGTTTCACTTATTTATGCGTTCATTGTTTTTTTGTGTTTTCATCCTCATCCAAGAACATTTTGTTTTGCACTGATTTAGAGAGAGGGAAAGGGAGAAACATCGATGTGGGAGAGAAGCATCTATTAGTTGCTTCCCATATACACCCGGCCCAGGGATCATATGTGCCCTGACCGAGAACTGCACCCACAACCCTTCGGTTACGGGACAATGCTCCAACCAACTGAGCCACGCTGGCCAGGGCTGTGCATTCACCATTTGATCCTTGTATGTGCCCTGACCAGTGATCGAACCCACAATCCTGGCATATTGGCATGACACTCTACCCAACTGAGCTACCTGGCCAGGGTTCCCAAAGACATATGTGAATTAGGTTTTATTTTCTGGGTTTTTTTTTTCCATTATCACATAATCTTGCAAGATATTGCTGACCTGCTTGCTGAAATAACCAGTTAAACAGCTCTTTGTGATGGCTGTAAGTAGACTAGAGGGGCTGCCCTCTCTCTGTGCTGTTAAGGTGATTTTTTCTTGGAAGCTTCTGGCCTAGAAAATACAGGAAGCTTTTATTGTTGCTGAATGTGATTTTCTTAGGTCCTCACTTAACTCAGCCTGAGAGTTTTCATCTATGAAATCTAATAATCTCTTTTTTCTTTTTAATCTTTCTTAGAATCCTCATAAGTTCTTTCCTGATGAACGTTTTGGGGATGAAAGCCCACTCTTGACAATGAGACAGTCTGGGAGATGTCGTGTTAACAGCACCCCCACTGCAGAAACCATGTTTACAGACCTGGACTCTTTTGTGGCCTTCCATCCACCGCTGCCCCCTCCGCCGCCTCCGTACCAGCCCCCAGCTACCCCCATTCATAGCCAACTCAAAGCAGGCTGGAAGCAAAGACCTCCCAGTCAGCATCCTTCACGTTCATTTTCTTATCCCTGTAATCATTCACTGTTTCACTCGAGAACGGCTTCGAAAGCTGGCCCCCCCCCAGTCTATCTGCCAGGTGTTAAAGCAGCTGCCCCTGATTGTACCAACACCACAGGACTAGGGAGACAGACGGTAGCTGCCGCCACCGCCGCCGCCGCCTCAGCAACAGCAGCATCTGAGAAACAAGCGGTAAGTTAGCACTTCAGGAACTTACTAAATTAAAAAGTTGGTGGAATATTAGAAGCAATTCCCCCGGCCCCAAGAGCCCTACTGGAACTCAGCAGTGCCTGGAAATATCACTGACAAGCTGAAAGCATAGACTTGAGCGGTACAGGGGAGTGTGTGGGTGAGCGAGAAAGGACAGAAGAGAGACTGGAGGTGCATGTGGTGGGCATAGTCCAGTGCCTGCCTTGTCTTTCCTTTCCTTTGGGAACATGGGTGATGGGGCAACACAGCGGCTGTTAGCAGTTCTGTAGGGTTGTCTGTCACTGACTTCTGTTCTGTAGAACCAGCATTCTGCCAAATGCTTTGATGGGGCAGGAAGCAGGGCCCGGGTGACAGGCGACTCCCCGTCACAAAGAGCAGGCCTCGTGCCTGTCCCTGCCTCTGGCAGGTTGTTCAGCAGAGCCCTTGTTGGGAACCATAGTAGCTAGTGAATTAAGCAAGACTTCTTTGCTCGATTTTACCCTGCTTTAGAGGTTGAATTTGTTTCATAAAATACATTCAGGAAAAAACAGTAATGCTTCAAAGTCTTCCTGCTCACATCCTGCCAGTAGCAATTCAGTATAGAGAGAAACAAAAACTGCATGTATTAGTTCAGGAAATCTTCATTAAAATGGGATTTTTTCAAATCTAAGGATGAGTGTGCACCTTGGGTCAGTTATGATCCTTCCTCACCTCATAACCCTTCAGCCCACTCCCCTGCTGTGCCTCCGAACCCCCTTCCAAAGGAAGAAGAAACAGCAAAGGTTGGTAGTGTTTATGAACCAAATTGCCATCCTGTTGGCCTGGCCTGGTCCTCAGTTCTACTACTTTATATTTTACTATTATTTCTTTTTTCTTTTTAATTGTTGTTCAGTTACAGCTACTACTTTATATTTTAAATAAAACTCCCCTAAAGGTAATTTATTGTATGTTCATTGTAGTTTTAATTATAATAATTAAGAACTGACCTTGGCCAGATTTCTCAGCTGGTTGGAGCATCGTCTTGTACACCAAAAGGTGGCGGGGTCGATTTCTGGACAGGACACACCCCTGGGTTGCGGATTTGATCCCCCGTCAGAGCGCATGTGGAAGGCAACCGGTCAATTGATGTGTCTCTCTCACATCGATGTCTCTCTGCCTTTCTGTCTTTCCCTGCCTCCCCCCTCTGCCTTCCCCCTTCTCCGTTCCCCCTTTCTAAAATCATTACAGCATATACTCAAGTGAGGATTTAAAGAACAGATCTGGAAAGAATTGGAGACAACCTTAATGTCCAACAGTGGGAGAATGGTTAAGTCAGTCAATGACACAGTGGAATATGACACAGTAATTTAAATAGTAATCTCAAAGGAAATTTGGTGACAGAATTTATATATACACTGAATTTCATGATAATGTATGTGCAAAGGAAAAAAGGTGAGAGAAACACCTCAAAATCTAACAAGTGGTTATCATTTTGCTGTGTGCAATGCGCTCATGCATAGTGCATGCCCACGTTTTTGTGTGCATCACGCACGGGATTACACGCATGATGTGTGATTGTTACACCCATGTATAATGCATACCCTTATCTTTCCTTCAAAACTATGGGCAAAAACAGTGCGCATTATACATGGCAAAATACGGTATCTCAGGGAAGGTTAGGGTTATTACTCTTTTTTGCCTTTAGTTTTCTGTATTTTTATCTTTCTTAAAAATAAGCACGTATTTTATAATAAAACAAAATTCGTGAACATCATTTGTACAAAGGCATCCTGGGCTGTTCTCTTTTAACCCTCCCCCCTTCTCGCTTCTGTTTGCAGTGTGCACAACCTGTGCTAAATGACCTAATGCCAGACATTGCCATGGGTGTGTCCACACTGTCACTCAAGGACAGGAGGCTTCCAGAACTTGCTGTAGACACAGAATTAAGCCAGTCAGTTTCTGAAGCAGGACCAGGGCCTCCCCAGCATCTGTCATGTATTCCACAGAGGCATACACACACGTCTCGGAAAAAACACACACTAGAGCAAAAACCAGATGCTCGAGAAAATCAGCAGGAATATCCGGATTTCTATGACTTCTCAAGTGCTGCTTGCAGACCTTCTACTCCCGCTCCTGGCAGACGCACCCCCTCCCCCTCTCAAGGTGGATATTTTGGTCCTGATTTGTATAGCCACAGTAAGGCATCACCAAGTGGCTTGAAGTCAGCCTATCTGCCTGGCCAGACCTCTCCAAAGAAGCAGGAAGAAGCTAGGAGAGAATATCCACTTTCTCCCGATGGGCATCTACACAAACAAAAGAACGAGCCCATACACCTCGACGTGGTTGAGCAACCTCCCCAGCGGTCAGATTTGCCTCTGGCAGCCCCAGAAAATGCTGGCGACGGCCCAGCGCATGTCAGGGGACGAACAGCAGTAGAAACTGACTTGACTTTTGGGCTGACTCCTAACAGACCTTCACATTCTGCAGGTGACTCTGAAGCTCCAGAAGAGAGATCCAGTAGAAGACTAGCAGAGAGCGGGTCCCTGGGCCACGGAGTCCAGCGAAATCCAGGTCTGGAAAGGGAAGATTCAGTAAACAGAGGAAGGAGGTCACCCAGCAAACCAGACTTCCTCTACAAAAAGTCTGCCCTCTGAGCGCAACCTCCAAGTCGTCTGTGCCTGAGATGTGAAACATCCCGTTTTATGATGTAACCCAATAACTTAAGAGACCAGTCTATTGATGCCAGCTGATAACTCAGTTTCACATTCTTTTATTCTGGGTTGTGTACATACATGTTTATTAGACATGGCATGCTGAGAAGGTTGTTTTGAATGCTGCATTTGTCTGTTTTGTGTTTGAGTAATTGTGTGGGGAAGCATTTTTAAGAGCAAGCAAGCTGGCACTTTCTTTTCTTTACAAATGATGGAATTTTTTTTGCACTTGTACATTTATTTTATCTGTATTGATTTTGTATCAGTATGTTAAACTTTATTGCCACATTTAAAGGACTGTATTTTCATACTTTTTGCATTTTACTCTTCATCTACCAATTTCCACGTGCATTGGAGTGCACACTAAGATGTATTTTCTTATGAAATAGTTCTGTTTATTTTTTAATTATAGAAATTCCAAAGAACAGCACATCAAAATGCTCCTCTCTTCTCAGTAATTGTTTTGGTTCAGAAATCTTCCTGCTTAGTCTCTACGTAATACTGTCATTCTTTTTTAGTAAGTCTTGGGAGCTGGTCTTCTTTCCTCCATTGGGAGTCCAATCAGGATCCTGGAGTTTTCTGGTTCCATAGAGAACAGGAAGGAGAAAGGCCTTTGGTTCCCAGGCTGAAAAGCTGTCTCTGTGTGGACGCTGTCAGACCCACTGCAGGTTCTAGTGGTATGGGCTAGAGAATCAGCAGATGGGAGTCTGAAGGGACTGGATTTTTCTTTATGGTCAAAATCGTAAAGCGTGGAGATAGCGAAGTAACTTAAGGTGTGCACTGTGGGGTTTCTGGTCCTGAGCATCGTCAGCTCTGCAGCTGAGATGGGGAAGTGATTGCTTGCTGCCTTCAGTTGTCTTGCTCTCTGTGGGGGAAAAACAAAAACAAACTAAAGGGCTTCAGTCTTACGGATGTCATTCGGTGTTTGTAAGCATATGTTTTCTTATAAATGTTTTATAAAGTGTGTCTGGATTTTGGTGTCCTATAAAAAGTTGTATGATGCATAACGCTTTGTCACCAAAAGAGAAAACCCATTTTTTTTTCCAGTGGAACACTACATGTCCTACTTGAACTCCACTCGGGACACTGGTTTGGGATTTTTCTGAACCACTGAGCACATGGGATCTTCTAAGGTCCTCTCCCTTGGAAGGGCAATGTGTGAGCTAAGGACTTCTTACTCTCCAATGTAAATATATTAGTGTTTGAGTTTTTGAGTCCCTTCAGCGTTGTTGGAGCTTTCACTCTGTATTTTTACAGACACACACCGCACAGCTGTAGCACGTAGAAGAAAAGAGGCTTCCTGCACAGTCCCTCACGTGAAGGGTGCTTGGGAGCCTCTTTTCTCTCTCTCTCTCTCTCTCTCTGTGTGTGTGTGTGTGTGTGTGTGTGTGTGTGTGTGTATAAAAACTATGAATCACTGACACTCTAAAACTATGCAGGGCTAGGGAGCCTTTACAAGCTACCATATAAATTAATTACATGCACTTTTAAGTCAATAGGTTTCTCTTGGGTATCAACAACTCTGATTTCTCCCAAAACTGTAGATTCTCTGACAGTCTTTTCGTACTTTACCCTGTGGATATACACTCAGGAATAATCTGACATTTTAAAAAATCCTAACAGTAGATCGTCTCGAAGATGGGAAACACATCAGTGTGTCTGCCGCCTTGCGTTCTGCCGCCCAGCGCGTTAGCCGCTGCGAGCGCGCCCATCCCGAGGGGTGGCATTGCGTACTGAGCGCCAGAGCTCACGCCGACCTGCTATAAGGTTGGCCGCGCATCGCCTTTGAGGCTCCCCTTTTTTAAAGATAGAGAAACATAGGACTCTGTTCTCATTTTTTAGGTTTGACCCTTACACAATGGTGTCTTTTGAAACCAGTCTGTCTGTCTCAGAAACAGAAGTTGTTAAGTCCATTATATCTCTTAATGTGTGTTTAATTATTTTGATGTAGTTTTAAATGTCTATTCTGATTCAGTACCGTGCTGGTACTGCAAATTAGGGTGGAAAAAAACTCTTGTATTGGATCTTTTAAAAATATATTAGACAAGAGCTATTTATGCCATACATTCATTTTTCTGAAAATTTATTAAATATTCTTTCATAGCTCCAAAGTGTAATTATAAAAATAGCCACTGTTTATAATCTTGTTTAATTTATGAAATTTGCTTTAAATAATTTAGTAGCTTACCTAGCTGAACTATGTGTATAAAGAGAAACTTGCTTTAACCTAAGGGATGTGGACTGATGCAGCCTGCAGAAGGTAAACAGGTGTGGTGGTGGTGTGTGTTCGGGTAGGTGCTGGTGGGCCTTCGGTGTATCTTGTGAATGGTTACTAGGGTAGGTTGAATAGCTCTGTGCCTCTGGTTTTCGAACCCATCTATTCAATCTTTTTTAATGCTTGCTTAAGCATTCACATTTTTTAATGCTGTACTAAGATAAATGTGAAGTCTGAGTAGGATTGCTCTCAGAAAACAAAAAGTATGTATAATAAAGTTTGGCCACAGGACCTGGCATTTGGCTTGGTTAGAAATTTCATAGAACCACATCTCAGAATACCAGATCTTATCTCGAGGCCCTGGACAATCAGGTCGTGAGACAATCGCCACCCTGGGTGCCCACCTTGTTGAGGTTAGAGAACTACCACTTAGATTCCTGGGTCACAGAGAGACTGACATTTCTTCAAGATGCTGTTGGTCTGTTATGTTTCTTTCAGTTTTGTGATTTTGATGAGTAATATAAGTTCAAAGTCACCTGTGACTCCTAAGGGAAGAAAGTAGCATGAAAGGCAAAAATTATTCCTGAAGAATGGTTGTACGCATTTCCCACATACCACACCTTTCTCCCTGCCTTGTCAGCTTTTTCCAGGCGTGTGTCCCTGGACCTCGCAAGCTCTCCTGATAGTTCGATGACCAGTTAGATTTTAAGGATTTTTAACGAGGTCCTTTTATTTTAGTCCTGTTGTAGAACTTTCTGAAATGTGACTTAATTCTTTTTTGCTTCCTCAAAATCTGCTTTTGTTACAGTTGCCATCTTTTATTAGGTTTTCTTTTGTTTTTCGAGTTCTAGCAACAGGCAGTCTTGTCCCTTTGAGTCATGGTGATGACGCGGAATGTGAGGGGAACAGCACACACACCGGTCTCCAGGGAAGAGTTAGCATTTCTCAGTAACTCAGCAGAGTACGTGTTTTCGTAAGGTTTCGTCCACCTCGAGGGGAAATGCGTTTCATCAAACACTTGGTGAGATACTGGTTTAGGAATTTTAAGACATTCTTGTTTTTGTCTTAGGACTGAACTCAAAGGGATGTTGAGTGGACTTTTTAAAAACTTAGTTGATTGACTTTCAGCTTTCTGTTGGAAGTTAAAGCAGCAGTGATGGGTGCTATTCCCGATTCTGCAGTGGTTTACTCTGCGAAGTAATTTACTTTCAAACCTCACTACAGACCCCTCCTGAAAGGGTGCCATCACACACTAAAAGGCATTTTAGTTTACTCTTCCCCATTAATACTGTTGTACCCACATTTATGAATATTGAGTTGTCTTTTGTCTGAGAAATTGCAATAGCTGTTATGTAACTGTATCGGCAAGTCTTTTGATTTTTTTTCCTTTAGAAAACTCAGACCGCGTGTCAATCTTCCATATTCTGAATACTGTGATGCTGTGGCCGTTTCTATAGAAAGATCACTTGCAAGTGTGTGTCCTGAAAATAACCTCTTGTGCTGGTGTGCTTACGTGGGTCCTAAGAGATGAGGTCAGCTCTGGAAGCTTCGTCGTGTGCCTGCCCATGACTGTCCCACGGGCAGGTGGTCTGGGGTCCTGCTCCCGGATGGGCGTCTGCAAGGTAGAGATTCGCGAACTCCACTCGCTGTTCATGTGCCACGTCTAGACGTCGCAGAGGTGGCGCTCCTCCAACACTGCATTTCTCGTGCTTGTGCTGTTACCAGTATAAAGTCAAGTGCCTTCAATGCTCAAGGCTCAGAAATCTTTCTTACACTGATTTCATGTCCTATGCAAGTGTTTTCTACAACCTGCATAACCAGTACTTTGTAAAACTTGTTTACGCTTCAATTGTACATAGTGTTTTTTAAGGAAATATATAGTATTTTTATTTAGGTACCTTCAAACTTGAATTTGTCTGTGTGAAGCATTGTAAACGATACATTTCTCTTTTGAGCATCATTACAGTTGTACAAAAGTTTTCACTGGTTCTATTTTTCTACTGTTACTGATACGCATGTAACACTGACTTTATCCTACGTATAGTTGGCATTTCAAATAAATGGCTTGTATAGAACCTGCTGAGTTGGACACAGTCTGTTACAGCAGTGTCTGTCGCCTGCAGTCCTCAATTCCAGAAGCGATTGTCCCCCTCTAGGGTAGAGTCGTGAGGTTTTCTACATGAACTTCCCATTTCTAGGATTTCTGTTTTTCAGAGACTTTTTTTTTTAACCTATTTTGGTTTTCTTGGAAATACATTTTCATCTGAATCAAGGTCATTTTATTTTCTATTTTTTCACTGGGGCATTTCTGAGTGCTTTTATTTCATAAAGTTTGGGCAAAAAGTTACTTGCACAGGGGTCTCCGGAGGAAGCTCAACATTCCACAGTGTGGACCCCGCACCTGGAACACGCCAGGTGCTGTGGTCAGAGATCCAGGCGAACTCCGAGATTCGCTGGCCTCCAGGTGTCAGAGGCCTGGCTTAGATTCTGAGTTTGTTTCTTTTCCCAACTCAGGCTTACTAGTATTTTTCAACTTGAGAGGGAGGTCAGGTCATGATCTAGAGTCCACGTTTCTGAAAGAAACATGCAAACTAGAAAGTTTTCTAATTTCCATTTTTAATTGCTATAAAATAGCTATTCAAACTTATTTTAATCATTTTACTAAGTACTTCCATCCTTCATGCCTCACTAAGGCAATTCTTTATATTTTGTAACCATCTTAGGTTTAACTGGAGTATCAAGTCAAAACACAAGGTTTTTGTGAGTGAGCATATTAAAAATCAAAAAGGGAAATTAAGTCCACTTTCCTGTCTTTACTTGAGGGTCACCCTGGAAAAGAGTGCTCAGGCTGGCTTCCCCCGCCACCTCTGGCCTGATTTCCCCTCAGGGCACCGGGGAATATTTGAGCCCACTCTTCCCAGGGCCTGGGAATGTGGAGCAGCCGACAAAAAGCAGACAGGATACCTGTTCTCAGAAACTTTGCAAGGTAGCCGGAAATGACTCGTCCTAGAAACAGAACAGTACGCAGCAGTAGGAGGCTCAGGGCTGAGCGGAATTCCAGCTGGCCTAACATGGCCCAGGAATGAATGCAAGGAGAAATATGCTGGTTTGAGTACCGTTTTCTTTAATCCCTTGTTAGTGACATGCTACTTTTAGTGCCATTTTCCAAGTGAGACAGCAGAAGCAGGAAAATACCGAGTAACTTGTCCCGGGCTATGCAGCTGGTCAGCAGGCCAAGCCTGGGCACCAACTCTGAAGTGTGGGGGCCCAGGCGGAGGGAACACATCGTGCAGGGGTGGGGGGTCGCAACCATGGTGTTCCGAACAGCCTACATTCATTCATCAGGTAAGCGACTTCTACCTGCCAGACACTGCTAGGTCCTGAGGTGAGAACAAGACAGTCCCGCCTGTAACAGTTTTAGGGTCTCGGGGAGGAAAAGCTATTGAGTCATTACAGAGGTAATGCCCAGTGCTTCAGGGGGACAAATGTGGCAGCAGTATGGCTCTGGCCCAGTGCCAAATGCTGGATGCCCACTCAGTCCAAGGCTTGTGTCTGGCAGCTGCTTTGAGGTCACCTGACGGAGGCAGCCCCACTGGCTCCTGGGAGCTGTGCTGGGTTGGTGTCCTGCCCTTCCCACGCTCCCCAGAACACACTGTCCTTCCACAGGGAGCTGAACCAGGCCACTGCCAAGGTCCGACAGTCACTTAGGTTGCTTTCAATTTTCTTAAGTTGCACGAGGGACCTTTGGGGGAGCTGGGAGAACTGCAGTTTTCTTGGTACTGATGGTTACATAAGCCTGCGTTTTCAGACAGGTGAGCACTTCATTCACCCGAGTGTAACTCACAGGGGGGATGACCACAGGTCTGAGCAATGTCCAGGGGAGCAAGAGCTGGGGAAGGCCAAGGATGGGCCTCTGCACTGGCTTTGCGGTATGCTTTCCATTTACTTTTGAAATTATGGCTACCACGAAGGTGGACCACATCTTTCCCTTAGAGCTGGACTCTTCTGCACCTGAGCAAATTGAGTCTGCTCACAACCCAAGCCCATTTCTTTGTTCTGCTCATCCACGTCCCAAAAGGATTACCCAATCCCTTCCCAGGTGTTGTAAACCCAGGGACCTGGGGTCAGGCCCTGTCTTCTGAAACAGGAGACGAACCAGCCCCCCTACTTGGACAGGACCCCGGGGCAGTAGCCGCTGTTGGGGTGTACGCATACTCATTTTCAGATAGCCGGCAACGGGAGGCTCGTGTACGTTTGAATGACTACAAGCAATCTGAAAAGCCACTATTTTGAATTAGTTTTATTTAATTTTACAGAAACCTGATTAGAGTTTAGTATGTAATTATAAGTCCAGTAACAATTCTACAAAAATGGACATACAATGCCAGAATTCCTTAAAAGCAACTAATATCATATTCTTCTTTTGCATAAAACATGCATTAACTGCCACATGTTGGCCAAAATCAGTCTCTACAAGAAGAGACGGCCCAGTACAGTCAGTAAGAAAACTAGTTGTGAACAAAAGGTAAAAAAAGAGGTTTTCTGGTTAATGTAAGAGAAGGAACAGTACCTTTCATAAAACAAGCCCTTCGGCACTGGGTGATTGGTACTGTGTACAGTAATGCGTCACCAGAGACCTGGTCCCCACCTGTCCTAAGAAGGAACTTCTGGTAGTCAAACATTTGAGAACATACAAACTCTCCGGCCCCAACGACCCACTACTTGAGCGGCCGTGCAGAGGGGCGCAGAAATCCTGACTTGGGAAGAGTCCCCCAGCTGGAGACTCAGCACCAAAGATGCCCTGCCCTCTCCAACCCAGCCTGTTGACCCTTCCTCTGCAAGGCCAGCCCAGGGCGCACAAGCATCTCCTGTGGCTCTAAGACCTTCCAGCTCCACACGCAGCTCTTCCGAGGACCTGTGATTAGGTGTGACGCAGAAAAGGATAGGACGGGCCATTTCTCGGAGGCTGTGACTCTCTAGCTCTTGTTCATCTCAGGGATCGGTGGGTACTCGTCTCAGTGGCTGTTGAACACACAAGGGGTATTTTAAACACCCGTGGCCCCAGAGCCTCAAATACTGGAGGCACAGACCTCCAAGTGTCATCTATTGCCAGGAAAGGTTCCTCCCTCTAGAGGATCAAAAGGTGTTTTCCACACTGACTGAGGGACTTTTAAGATTTCAAACCAACTGAAAGGACTTCCCTTCAATATGGGGTTTTACACAACATTCCATGAGGTTCTTCAAAAGGTCTCATAGTCATTAGGGAACCAGCTATGAGCATTAACACTTATATACATAAAGCTCATCATTCGCGCAGCCTAGGGTCTCGTTTGGAATCTTCCACACTCCCTGCCTCTTCCGAAACAGGGCAGCACTGCCCTGCTCACTACAAGTAAGCTAAGCCAGTATCTTTTTTTCTTCAGCACAATTTAAAGGGAAAAATAATTTACTGGGGCTCTAATAACATTTTCATAACAGAACAATATCAAAATAGGTTTGTTTTTAATATATGCTTGGAGTATCCCTGATAATATGAAGAAATCCAGAGGCCTTTGTAAACCACCGAGGTCTCCCAGGGTAGTGCCGGTCTAGTTTCTAGCAGAGAAGAGGGATGCTGTGCTGGCACGTGTTCTCAGGAAGCCCCGTGAGCACTGCAGCACTGAATTCGAATATGCTAGTGCCAGCAGAACTGTGAGTGAAACAGTCACTAAATTTACTAGTGACATTTGAATCAAAGGTTGGCTTCCTCAATCCTGCCGTCAATCAATCTCTTCGCCTGTAACAGACATCCAAGCCACAAAACCAGCAGTCCTGGCTACTCCAGAGGAAACAAGTTTCAAGATTCTTCTAAGCAGTGACCAGGCCTCAGAAAGGAGGCATGTGAGAAAAGGAGCAGATCAGGCTTGAGGAAGCTGTGACCCAAGGCACCACGATCATAGGGGTGAGGGGACCTAGAGAGGTTCTTGCCAACAGGAAGATGCCCCCAAAGCAGGTCCTGGAAGACAACAGCTCTGTGGCAGAGTAGATATATTCGGGAGTTGAACACCAAAAATTTAGAAAAGAAACTAGTTTACTTTCTCAAAACCAAATGAAACTTCTTAAAAGTTAACAGCAAATAACCCTGGGTAGACTTGGGGCGTGGAGGGGGCTGAAGTCTGTGGAGTGAGCTGCTTTCGGCTGAGTCAGAAGAATGCTGGTTGTGAAATCAGCACAGACGTGGCTACTGCAGCCGGGAGGGGGGGCTCAAGGTCAGGGGAGGAGGCCTCTCCAAAGAGGACTGGGAAGAGGAGCAAAGGTCAGACAGGCCTCTTTTATTCCTGGAACAGTGAGTGGCATTGTCACCGGCCTGGATGGGAGGGTGCCACACTCCCCTCTAGCTGCAATAGTACTGCACCCCCTCCACTCTTCTTCTCTTTTTTGACTGAAATTCCTCAAAGAACTGCTGGATGTCCTCTCTCTTTACAACCTGTTGACGAAAAGCAAAGATCAGGAAAGGGAACTTCACCACAACAGCAGTCACCAGTCATAACACTCACAAACAAGCCAAACAATACTGCTGAGAAGTATTTTAATGGGTAAGTAATTAGACTGTCTCCATTGTACAGAGTTCACCCAGGCTCAGAACGACTGACCGGTTCAGAGCCCAGCGGCGACACACAACACCTGTGGTACCACGTACAGGTCCCACCACTTCACTCGGTCGGTCACACACAGTGAGATGAAGGCGTGCGCACTGTGTGACAGGGTCATTTGAAGAGATGAGAGACAATGCCTGCAAACGCTCTCGGCACACAGTAAGTTCTCAATAAATATTAACAAGAAGAGGTGAGAAGTTATTGGAAGGCTGGTGTAGTTCAGCGGGCTGGGCGTCATCCACGACCAGAAAGGTATCCCGGTCAGGGCGCCCGGCTGAGTTGAGGGCCAGGTCCCTGGTTGGGGACATGTGAGAGGCGACGACCAATGTTTCTCTCCCTCTCTTTCTCCCTTCCCCTCTCTAACATAAATAAATAAAATCTTTAAAAAAGTGTCCGAGCCAGCACAAAAACTGAGAACTCCAAGGTCTCCCAGACAACTGCGCTCTCAGTCCACAGCTGCCTTCCGGGACTGTCCTTCAGCTCCACATGAACACTCGCAAACAAACAAACAAAAAATAAAAGTGTTTTGTTTGAGATTTGGGCTTTCTTCTTTCCTGGAGAAAAGGGAACCTAAAAACTTTTCCTTCTTCAAGAGTCCAAAGTTAAAGATACTTGTCTATAAACAACAACAATAATAATCAAGGTAACTGGCAAAAACTACAGAAGCACTACTCTTACTAAATGGATATCCATTTCATGCGATAAAAATGAGAAATTTATCTTCCACTGTATTGGAAAAAGGATTAGAGCATGACACAAAGGTGGTCACGACAAAATCAAAACAAAATATTAAAAGTAAGAAAGTAAGACAAAGGGAAAATATGCATGAAAATTAAACCAGGCAGCCCAGGAGTCCCACTCAGCCCAGGAACCAGGCTTGCCAGTGATTCTATCTAAAGCTATCTAACAGCCATCATGAGAGACAGGTTAAATTACTTTTTAACTATACAGGTAATATATGCTTATTGTTATGCAGAAATTCAGGTGGGGCAGGAAAGAGAGAGAGGAAGTAGTAAATGCCTGTGAGCAAGAGGGAGAAAGGTAGGACAATTACAAGGGAATAAAATGAAAAGCTCCCATTCTCACTCCCGGGGTCAGCGCTAACATTAACATCCACAGGCTAACTGGAGAACTTTCTTGGGGTAAGATAAGATACTTATTAATCCTCTCACGCAAGAGCCTGACATTTCGCCAGTACTCAACCACAGAGCCACAGCCCACACGCCAGTCTCACAAGCACTCAGTGTAAAACTGCTGGTCAACCACGGAGGAATTAGAATCCCTAACGGACTCAAGATCCGGATGGCGAACACTCTGAAGCAACCGAGGCCAAAGCTCTGAAGTACTTGGCTAAGTGGCTTGGATGTCTACACTTACAAGATGCTAGTAAACAGGACACCTGGGAGTTCCAACAGGAAGGACGCACCCTTACCGGGGACCTCATTCTACACTGACGGGCAATAAAAGGAAGACAATTCTCCTGCGAGGATACTGCGGGAGGAAACCTAAAAGCACACAAATTAAGAGTGTGCAGTTTTCACCTGGCCGGTGTAGCTCAGTGGACTGAGCGCAGCCTGCGAACCAAAGGCTCTCTGGTTCGATTCCCAGTCAGGGCACACGCCTGGGTTGTGGGCCAGGCCCCCAGTAGGGGGCGTGTGAGAGGCAACCACACACTGATGTTTCTCTCCCTCTCTTTCTCCCTCCTTTCCCCTCTCTCTAAAAATAAATAAATAAAATCTTTAAAAAAATTTTTTTTTTAAAAAGAACGTGCAATTTTTAGTTTCTAGACATCCTCAAGTGGTCACAGCTAACGTGCAGAGTAGAAACGTTGAAGAAAATTCTTGGGTTAAATAATAAATGATTGACTTGTCTCAGAAAATTTGTGGGTTCTAAGTGGTTTTTATAATAGTAAGCCACAAGCATTAAAAAATCTAGAAGTTATTTAGCATTATCTTCTGTGAACAAATAATACCAAAGTAGGTAACTCTTACATCAACTTAAGAATTTTGTTTCATAGAGATCCAGTTAGTAATGTCATGGAACAAGTAATATAGAAATAATATTTTCCATCCTTTCTAATCATCACATCAGATTTAAAAATCTCTCTTAAGACTCATAAACAGTGACTCTAGTGATAACAAAGATCTCTATGTTAAGGATACACGTGAAGACTTTGAATAAAACTGTTTCAAATGTGAATGGAAGAAGATAACATCTTTTTTTCTTTTATGTGACCTGAAGTGTGCACATGTAAAATAACATTAATAAAGAGCACAGTGAGCACAAACTGCACAAGGGCAGAGGCTCGGCGCCGAGTCAAGAGCCCACGGCTGGACACATCTGAGAGACCCAGAGTCCACAACAGTGCAGAGTTCATGAAGAAAAAGGGTAAATTTTGTTTTATATCTGCCTTAGGAAGATAGAAAAGTAGTTAAGGAAAAATTCATCACAAACACACAAATAGCAAAGGGCTAGGAAGTACTTGTAAATTCACCTGAACCTACTTATCACTGTTTAAAGCTTTTCCCATGGCAGAGTCAGCGACCCCCTTACGAGTACACAGATTTTCTTGCTGGCAAGAGAAATGTCTTAGCCCCTGATCATAAAGTTCTTTCACTTTACAGAACCCGGAATCCCCAAAATGGAGCCTGGCTTTAAATCTGTCCTGCCTGGTCAGTTATCCTTCCTCTTCCAAGGACCCTTACTTGGATGAAGGTCAGGTCAGCAGAACCCATGTGGCTGACCCAGCAGCCTCCTCCTAAGCTACAGCTACTCCTTCCAGATCCTGGGTGATGGCTCCGCCTCATTCCTTCGGGCCTAGGGTTGGGAAGGACCCGGAATGTGGCTAGTCTGTGGGTGTTCACCACCTCTTACTGATTTCCATTAGCTCTGCCTGCACTAACCTCTCAAGTATCCAGTTTAAGATGCACTTTTTTTTTCTGTTTTTAATGATTTTATTTATATTTAGAGAGAGGGAAAGGGAGGAGATACATCAGTCAGTTGCTTCTCGCAGGTCCCCTCACTGGGGCCTGGCCTACCGCCCAGGCATGTGACCTGGCTGGGAATTGAACTGGCGACCCTTCAGTTTGCAGGCCAGTGCTCAATCCACTGAGCCACACCAGCCAGGGCTAAGATGCATGTTTTTTTCAACAAAGAAAATAAAGTTTACTCAACATATGCAAGGCTATGATTAAAATTCTTTAACGCAACTTACTGTTCCTTCATCAGCAAATCTCTTCAGATAGTCTTTCAGTTCAGTCTTCAAGTCATTATATTCTAAAGCAAACAACAGAATAGATAAGGCATTTGCTTTTAGAAACAAAGTATTTCTTTACCATTGACTTTTAAGTATATAGTTTAAATTTTAGTTAATAGTTTAATTTTTTTAGTTAATAGTTTCAATTTTTCTTTAAATGAAACCTGCAAACGAATCTTCTTCCCAGTTTCTCCCAAATTCCTTCATTTTGATATCAAAAATGATCCTTTTCTTGTTAAAAAAATTCAAAAACCAGAGAAAACCTCACTTCAAAAGAGATTAGCTAAGGATTTTCAAAAGGGTTTCCTATCTCTCCGGAATTCTAATATTGGGAACCACCTCAGATTTGTCAAGTAGTAAGTTTTAAAACTGGTTTAGTCACTCAACAATTTGTATTATTTCTGAAGCACCTTAAGGGCTACAAAAATCATTTATATGCAGCCTCCATCCTCGAAAAGCTTTTAGTCTAATGAAGGCCAGGGGAAATTAACCCAACAGGCACAAAGGAAAGAAACGATCAATGCCATGACAGGGCACAGAGGAGGCGGCATCCCCGTAGAAGCGGGCTGGGAGAGGAGTCACTAAGGTCGGTGGCGGGTGCCGGGGAGAAGACGCAAAGGCTCGCAGTTCAGGGCTAGGGCATCGTTCCCTCTGGCGGCTTGCTGGGAGCCATGCAGCAACCTCAAGAAGATGGCACGTAATCCTCAGTGAAAACTAGTCTGCACGGGATGAACGAAGAAATTCGCCCTCCAACACTCTACTCAGACAGCTACCCTCAGTCAAAACTAGCAGCTGCCGCGGCTTCTCAAGCACGTCGTCACCCTAGCACGGACCTGATTCAATGGTAATAGCAACTGAGTACCCAGCCACGTGACCCTTACGCAAGCACAGCCGAAATCTACTGCACAATTCCAAATGTAAACTTCCTTTGTATTAAATTAGAACAATGGGTATTAGATGTCCTCCTTATACGGATATTTTTCAATAGCCAAGGAAACTTCTGAACTTCGTGAATTTTCACACTCAAACGGTATTTACCACAAATAAGTTCCACTTGTTGGACTCTGTTCATGCTGTTAAGGGTGTCCATTAAAGGGTCTGTCCTGTCGGCTGCCTGGTCAACCTTGCCCTTGTTCTCATAAGCCAGAACTGTGTCACATTCATCGGTCAGGAACAGGACATCGAGTTCGCCATACAGCGTCTTTAAAAAACAAAACCAGTTTCCCCATTAGAAGGGCGTGCTATTCTCAGAAAGTCAACCTCATATGAGAATCACTAAAAATTTAGATTTTTTAGATTAACTGCAGAAAAACCCAAGCCTTTTACCAGAATTGCTTGAGTGACTGACTCTTTTTGCCCAAATCTTTTAGAAATCTCCCCACTTCCTAGCAGATACTGTATAGTCTAAGACATCTTGACTTAAAAACTAATGACTTACTGTAACTCTCAAGCAATTTGTGTTTTCAAGCACTTCTACAATATAAAAAAGCTAAGAACTGCTATTTTTCCATTGAAATGAAGATAAGTAAATAAAAATAATGCATAATTCTTCATTTCTTCCACAAGCATTCAGACTGCAAATACTATTTCATAAATTTGCTTAACACAAAATTTTTAAACTTCTCTGCACTTCTAACATCAGTTTCATAAACAGACTTTTCAGATGTTCCTATTTTAGGCGTTAGCCCACAAAACACACCAACGCTGCATTTGAGCAGGCACTTACCATACAGTCTTCGCAGGTACATAACTTGCTGCGCCAGTTCAGGGGCCAGTAAGTGGCAGTGTCTTTCTTTATGAAATGCTTATTAGCTTTAAGCGCCTGAAGTCTGCAGCCAGACTGTGACTCTGTGTTGAGACACTGGTTCTTAAACACTGTCTGAAATGAAATTAAGTTTTGAAGTGTGTTTTTTAACCTTTCACAGTGTATATTTGTAAGAAGATTTCTTTAGGCAAAGTAAACAACTGAAATCCAAAGCTATACAGCTTAAAAAATTAATTCTGGTTAAGTTTAATTTCTTTTATGGCTCCTACTTCATTACCTGGAGATCAGATTCAGAACTGGAGCTCGCACATGGTTCATTCGTCTGCTCTGTTTTAACTTCCTTGACAGCATCCTTTGCATGTTCTGGAACATCCTCCTTAAGGATACTATCCGGACGATCTCCATTTTCAGCTTTGATAAGTTCCTGATCGCCTATTCCATCGACATTCAGAGCCAATCCATCGTCCTCAGCAGACAGTTTGGTGACTGCAGGTTCAATGAAGAAACACCACACCCACACATACACACACACACACACACACACACATCCACAGACCTATCAGGCCATGAAAACACTTCACCTGATTAAAAGATATTTCAGCTCTGGCTGGTGTGGTTCAGTGGACTGAGCACCAGCTGTAAACCGAAGGGTCGCTGGTTTGATTCCCAGCCAGGGCACATGCCTGGGTTGCAGGCTGGCCCCCCCTGGGGGTGTGCAACAGGCCACCAATCAATATATCTCTCGCACATCAATGTTTCTCTCCCATTCTCCCTCCCTTCCTGATTCTCTGAAATAAATAAAATCTTTAAAAAATTCTGGACTGAACATACAGATTTCACAAGAACAAGTTTGAGGCACACCAACTCCACGCACCTACCTGCCAATTGTGCAGCATAGGCCCACAAGAAAGAGCAGCGCTTCATACAGGCCTGGCACACCATCTCTTGGAAATCCCCACTCTCAGGGGGAACGGCACCAAGATGCTATGAATACAGGACACTGAGTTATTTTCCTTGTGACCTCCAAGCTATCCAAAATGCTCACTGTTTTATAAACAAGTATTGCAAAAGAACACTGATCTTTATTGTGTATTTTTGGAAGAGTAATTATTATATAAACTACAACGCAATTCAAAAAGAAAAGACCTTTTCTGCTTCCATGAAGACAGTGGCCTGAAAAGGCAAAGGCTCTCCTTACCCTTCCATGGAACCAGTCTTCGCAGACCACGCACTGGATCATCTCGTCTGGGACCTACCGTGGAAAAGCAGTGTGAATGTGAGTGATTGCACAGAATTCCGGGCCCTGGAAGTCAACCTGGCACACAGCAGGGTTAGAGACTGACTACTTCTCTACTCAGTCTGTGAGACCACTACCTGTGGGGGTATCCAAGGAGACAGGAAAGGCGGCAGACCAAGGGACCAAGAGAGGTTCATTCTGTAGGAACTGGGGCTACAGAAGGGTTACAGTGTCATAAGCACTTTGCAAACAAATGTCAAAGCTCTTTCATGAGTTACTTAATACCTGATTCTCACAAAACTTTATAAATAAGTAACGTACCCTCATTTTATACAGAAACCCAGGCCCAGGGAGGCAATATGAATTAGCCAATATGGAATATGACAACTGTGACTTTTTACATCATGCTGTCAAGTAACCGAAAAATAAATGTTACAATCTCTTGATAATATGGACAGCAACAGCTTCCCTAATTTAAGTAAATTAATTAAGTAAATTCTGGCCTAAAAAAATTATATACCATGGGGCATCAAATATTTTTAGAATGATTTTCCTTTTATTCCCAGGCTTTCATAGCTATTGATTAACATTCCAGTGTTATTCTGTCTGTTCTCTATTATTGGTATGTTACAGGAAAAAAACCCATATATGTGTGTACATATATATACATGTATATACAAAAAAATCAGCTTTATTCTTTCTTCTGCCCTGATCAATTTATTTATGTTTTTTTAAATCAACTGAGGGTGTGTTTACTGATGAGAGAGGGAGAGACAGAAAGACACTGATGTGAGACAGAAACATCGGTAGGTCGCCTCCTGTATGTTCCCCATCTGGGGATTGAACCCGAACCCTAAGTCTGAGTCCTGACTGGAAAGCAACCTGCAGCCTTTTGGTGTGTGAGAGGGTGCTCCAGCGGAGCTGGGTGGCCAGGGCTGCCTTTATTTCTGTTGTTTCCACTACGACAGAGTCCCTCTTCCACCCACCTTTGCCCTCCTCTGCCTAGCCCTTCCCCTCCGCTGCCCTCAGGCCCAGGGCGGTTCACATGCTCTTCCGCTGATTCCTTCCCCTTCTTTCACCCAGTGCCCTCGTCCCCCCTCCCCTCTGACAGCTGTCAGTCTGCTCCATGTGTCCTGCCTCTGTTCCTGTGTAGTTCATCAGTTTTTGTTCATTAGATTCCACGTAAGTGAGATCACGTGGTATTTGTCTTTCACTGACCTGATCAATTCAGTGACTCAAAAAAAGTGTTATAAAACTTTATGCCATCTCTTAAAATATTCAACTTTAAGGTTTTATCTTTGTTAACTTACAGATTTTTAATTTTTTCCTCTAAATAATTTGTTTCTATAATTAAAATTCCAAGATAAAAGGAAGATGGCAGAAAACTAATTTCTCTAAATAAAAAGACTCCTTTCAAATCAGTAAATACATAAACAAAATCCAACCCAATGACAGTATGGACCGGATATGAATGAACAATTCAGAGAGAAGGCTATTACAAATTTCCAATAAACTCATGAAAAGATGCCTAATCTCACTCATGATCAAGGAAAGAAATTCAAGGAAAAGAAAGATAACGTTCATCTACTAGAATGGCAAAATTTGAAAAGACTGGTAGTATGTAAGGATGAAAGACTGTCGGTGAAAAACCACTACCACATACTGTTGGTAGTTAAATCCTTTCATGGATATGATCACAATTTTATTTTTTTAAGATTTTATTTATTTATTTTTAGGGAAAGGGAGGGAGAAAGAGAGGGAGAGAAACACCAATGTGCAGTTGCCTCTAATGCACGCCCCCCTGGGACCTGGCCTGCAACCCAGGCCTGGGCCCCGACTGGGAATCAAACTGGTGACCCTTTGGTTCGCAGGCCAGCACTCAATCCACTGAGCCACGCCAGCCAGGGCTGATCACAATTTTAAATACAGATATCCTTTGACCCATCAATTCTACATAAATCCTGCAGGAACTCGCTCAGTGACATTACTGTATAAGTAAGTGTGCACACTAGCCTTCTTTACGATACGGAGGAAATGGAAAATGCCATTCTGCTATAGAATACTTAGGTAACTAACTTATGGCTTGTTAAAGATATACTGATAATGAGAAAAGTTGCAGAAGTGAATGTGTAGAATTTTCACTTTTGTTAAGAGAAAAGAAAACAAGAAACTGAAACACACATTCACTCACATGTGCACAGAGAGAGGTCTAAAATATATGCACCCAAAAAGTGTTAACAGTGGTTATGTGTGGGAGAAAGAAGGCACAGGAGTGCGGAGGAACTTTTTAAATTTTGTGTACATTTCCTTTGTTGATTAGAGAGAGAGAGAGAGATAGGCAAGGGGAGAGAGAAATACCGACTTTTGTTCCACTTATTTCCACCTTCAGTGGGTGCTTCCTGCACACACCCTGACTGATGATCAAACCTGCAACCTTGGCACATTGGAACGACGCTCTAACCAACTGAGTGACCCAGCCAGGGCAAATTTTGTGTATAATGCGAATTAAAAATTTTAAAAGGATCATTTAAATATGCTATTTCTTTCCTTCCCAGGAGGCAAGAAATTGAAGGTCCTTTTCTTGGAAAGTGTTTCAGGGAGTAGAGCAGGCAGGCAGAGGAAGGAGTAAGGTCCCGGCTTTGGGGAAGTCCTACTCAGCACTGCGCTCTCGTGATCCAAGAATAGTTGAGGTCTGTACCAGTTATAAATCCAGCCCAGACTCATCAAAAGGGATAAATCAAGAACCCTTCACAATCCCCAAATTTCCCCTGAACAGCTACAGAGGCCCAGCTATGCCAAGAGGCTGAGGAGGGAGGCTAGAAATGATATAGTCCCAAGTGTTAACCCCAGCTCTCTTACCTCATCTTCAGGGTCAGGGTAAGGTCTCTTGCAAATGCAATACAATCCAAAAAAGTTGTCATTGTACTTATTGCCAGCGTTTATCTTTGCTTTGTCCTGAAAGATATTAATTTCAATATACTAGGTTCTAATGTTAACTCTAATTCCATACATCATGACAATCCTGCATTCAACAAATTTCTGTATTAAATAAATATACAAAGGAAAAGAATTCACTCCCATTAAAGGGACACTTTTTCCAGGACACAGGAAACAAAGAGTATTCATTTTTGTACCTTCTTTGTAGTAACTGGAGGAAAAGTAATATACTCATTTAATAAAATAGTAATAAAAGTTAATCCTAAGTATTCATTATCAATCTACATAAACTGACATTGGCCTAGAATTTCAAAGTACTTCTTAACAGCCAGCTGTAATAGCTAAAGCCCCCAGGTTAGTAGGAGGTAAAAATAAAATGCAGACAAGAAAATTATCTAAAAATAACCTTCATAGGAAAGAGAAGTATAGTTTTAATAATTATGATTGAATAATATAAAATCCCTTTCTTTCATTTGTTATTTCACTAAGTTATTATATGAGCATAGTTTTTATTAGCCAAAAAGCAGTGAATACCTCTTGTGTGCATCTAGCCCACACTCATTATCACCAATTTCTGTTTATTCAATTTTTAGAGTCACAGCCTCTGCTGTAAAAGCATTAAAGCATGAGCACGACCAACATAATTAAACCTGAATCACTGCAAAGAACATTCTCCCAAACATTTCATGTTAATTACAACCTATACAGTAGGCTCTTAAAAGGTTACTTAGTTTTCCAATAGGATAAAAAACGGAGACTAATATTGATTTGCCCATTTGCAAAGAATAAACATAAGAACTTCCTTTTTGGAAAATGTCTGGTTTTTATCCACTCTGTCAAATGTCAATTTCAGCTATTTTCAGTGCATTTATAGTTATAGTGCTTACTTACAGGAAATAATTTGCATTCCAAATTTTTAAACTTGCTGTTTCCACAATCACAACGAAAATTTCTGAAACAAAGGAGAAAGAGCCCATTTTATTTTTCCTTTTAAATCTAATGACTTTTTAAAGTTCCTATCATAGCCTCCTCCCTTTCACATCATTTCTAGGATCTAAAAAGTGGCCTTGGTTGCTGCTCATTTGTCCAATTCAGAATTTTTCCAAACACGTAATAAGAAAAGATTTAATAATTCTGGAAATTACCATGCAGGGACAATTATCTACAAAACATCCAGAGACACAAGTAATTTAGTAGCAGAGGAAGGATGAGTAGTTTGAGTTTGTACCAAAATTATATTTTAAAAGGCCCTCTAGAAAAGCTATTTTTTGAATAATAGTATATAAAACAACTACAAAAAATTTTACCAGTGCGCAGCTACTTTGACTGGAAAAGCAAGATTAAGAAAAAAGTGTAGCTGGGAAGGAATCTAAACATTTAAAAAGCATTCAGCACCAAACTGACCGTCTTTACCTTTTTGTGTAAAGCTCAAAGAGTTTGTGACTTCCGTGACACTCGTAGCTGCAAGCGAGGCAAATGCCCGCGGGCTCCTCCCCCTCCGGGGTACAGGTGCTGCAGGCATACAGCGCCTGTCTCTTCACCAAGCCCTAGGAGACAGCCCCCATCGGAAAGACAGTCCGTGAGAAACAGCACAGCTACCTACTGCCACCTGGGAAACTACTGAAGTCAGATTATCCGGGGTCAGGGTCTTCCTGCAAAACCACCAAGACTGATAAAAACGCGTAAACAAGAGAGTGCCAAACACCATTGGATGTCTTTTATCACTGCTGTGTTTTCTTTCTCTTTTTTTATTTATTGATTTTACAGAGAGAGGAAGGCGGGGAGGGAGGGAGGGAGGGAGGGGAACATCCATTTGTGGTTCCACTCACTGTTTGGTTCGGGCGTGTGCCCCGACTGGGGTCCAAACGCACCAGTGGTGTATGTCGACAACGCTCTAACCAACTGAGCTACCTGGCCAGGACCTTCCTAGTGCCTGTTTTCATACAATTTTTCTTAAAATGATGGAAAGTTCTGCCCTGCCTGTGTGGCTCAGTGGACTGAACGCAAGCCCGTGAACCAGAAGGTCGCTGGTTTGATCCCCAGTCGGGGCACATGCCTGGGTTGCGGGTCAGGTCCCACTGATGTTTCTCTCCCACACCGATGTTTCCTTTCCTCTCTTTCTCCCTCTCTCTAAAAATAAATAAATTTAAAAAATAAATAAATAAATACAATGACAAAGTTTAATATCTTCAATTAGCTATGAATAAGCTGTCTGCTTCGTCACTTTAACACATGAAAATGGAGAATGTGTGTAGGGTTACGTAACGTCACACTTCAAAATGGAAAACGCTTGTGACTCCACCAAAGACAAAATCAACACATTTTTTTTTAAATCCCCCCCTTTTTTTTAAAGAGATGCATGCTGAAACATTTAGAGGTGCAGTGTGGTGACATCTGCTACTTATTTTCAAATGGTTCATCACAAAACGAAAAAAATACATTATAAAGAAAAAAAGAAAGGTAGATGTAAAATGCTAAAAAATGAATATATGTTAGAGAAACCCAAGTGTTCATGTTATACTTTCAACTTATTTGTAGATTAAAAATGTTTTAAAATAAAAAGCTGAAGAGAACAGGCAAAACTTTTACAAATCTTGACCGCCCTCGCGCAGGAAGGAGGGGGGGGCACGGGGGGCTTGTGCCTCGTACAACCTTCTACTTCCGGATTGGGGAGTAGGCACCCACATCCGCGTGTTTGTTTCCAAGCCCTACACACGATTTGTACACTTTTCCACATATTTTACTACAGTAAAAAGAAAAGTTTAAGTAAGTTCCTTCTTATAAAGCTAACTACATTTCAAAAACAGCTTATGTACAGACTTTTTTTTAAAGGCAAGCGGAGGAAAAGTTGTTCTAGTGGTGACCAAAGGCTTGGGAATACCAGCCAACATCTGGGACAGTCTCTGGGGACCTGGTGTATTTCAAAGTCCAACCACTTCGTGGAGTAACCGGTCGACGACGACACTGGTACTATGACCTCGGTCCACACCACGCAAAGACCCCCGACTCCTTCCTCACTCCCCAGCGTTCCCTCCCACTGCCGTGGAAGGCAACTTCGCCACCCTCCCAACGCTCACCCATTGTTAGTTTTCTTCCACCCACCTCAATCCATTTTTGTACCTAGAAATATACAGGATGAGTCACGCAACGCCGCATCACACACCCTCAAACCCTTGTTCGCGTCTTCCAAACGCCGAATTTCCTCCGCAAGCAGGTCCTTCTCTCCCTCCCACCCCCCTTGCCAGTGCCATCTGCTCTTCTGGGTCCTGTCCCCATGGCGGGTAGATTGCAGAACGACACGGCACTTGTTTCGTCTCGCCACAAACGACCAGCTAAACTAAATTGCAAAGGAACCGAGTGTCGAGGAGCCCATCCCATCGGGGAGATTTTCGGATCCAGGGCTCTCTCCTTTCACCCTGCTTTGACTCTCCCATTCGGTTCCTAATAAATACTCTAGGTTGGGAAAAGCGGGGACGAAGCTATGAGAGGTCACATAATGGGTGCGTGACAAGCAGCCGGGCACGGAAGAGAGACAGAGAAGAAGACAAGAGCAGCTGCTCCAGAGCCAAAGCCTGGAGAACCCTGAGCGGCCGGAGGAGGGCCGAGGGCGGCGGGGGTCCATCTTGGACACAGGCTGAAGGTACAAGGGCAGCTGGGCCTGAGATGGGGAAGCCTAGGAGGAACGGCGGCTCCGACCCACCACGGGGAAGACAGCCGCGGCTGGCGGGAATGGGACAAGTGCTGCCGGGAAGAGAAGGTTCCGCGGGAGCCCGAGGGAGGCAAGGCCCCCGCCGCGCGCCCACCTGCGAGTAGGAGCACTTCTCGGAGTCGCTGCCGCCCAGCACGGCGCACGCCTCATTCTCCAACTCCTCGTCCTCCTCAAGGACGTCGACCAGCGATACCACGGGCTCCAGTTCCGACTGCCGCCCACCGGGACCCTCAGCTCCAGCCATCCTCAACTGTCACAGGACTACAGCTTTGCCCCGGCGGAGGCGGGAAAAGCGACCACGAGAGGCGTGGCCGGAGGAGGCGGGTCCTGAGTGCCAGGAACCAATCCTAAAGAAAGGAAACTAAGGGAGGGGAGGAGCGACTTCCAAACAAACGGAAGTCGCTCCTCTCCTTGCTCCCGCTGTGAGCTGGTTTCCGCTTCCGGGTGGTACTTTCTTGTGGCGCGTTCTAGAAGCTCAGTGGTTGCCATGGAGGTATTGGGCGAGTACGTTGGGTTGGACGGGCAGCGGCAGCAGCTACGGGTGCCCTGTGAGGCGCCGGGCGACGCCGACCCTTTCCGGGGCCTGTTGTCGGGCGTGGCCCAGATGAGAGAGCTGGTGGCCGAGCTCTTGGGCCCCTTGGAACAGCGGGAACCGTGGAACAGGGTGGCGGCGGCTCCATACGAGGCCCTGGACGGTGAGCTCGGAGAGGGTGGAGGGTGGGGAAGAGGAGCGCGGGGAAAATCTGTTCCGGGAGCCCGTGTAGAGTAGCGGACTTGAAGAAAGTGAGCCTTGAGAGTAAAAATTCCACCTAAAAATTGTTGACACCTTCCGCCGCATCTGGGCGGAATCTGGACTGATTTATCTGGGCTGCTTCTACCTAAACGTTTTCACGACTTTATTTCTCTTCTTTTATATCACAAAAAGAAAAAAAAAAATGCTGAAGTGCCTACTTTGTGCCAGGCACTGGGCTGAGTTGGAGAAAGAATGAGGCGAACGCGATTCTGTTAATGTCCGGGTGGACCTGCGTGGTGCGGGGTTGGACAGGCAAAAAAGACTGGAAGTGTGACCCCAGGACCATCTGTATCTGCAAATCGAGAGAACCCAGGAAGAGTTCGGGGAGGGCACGGCTTGAGCTGGGTGTTGCAGGATGAAAGGGAGTTTTACAAGGTGTGAAATTACCAAGGTGTGGAAGGTAGCCGTCTATCAAAGAACAGGAACGGGTTCTGACGGTTGAGGCAGAATTTCAGTTTAATTAACAAGTTTTAAGACCCCCAGGCACTGGTCTTCCATATCCCTGTTTTGTAGGTGCAATTTGAAAGTAGAAACGTGAAATTTAACTGCTTTAATATTTTTTTTAAATCTTGTCTTGAATGCAGAAATAAGTAGGTATATTTTGACTACCCTGAAGAACCTAAGAACTAAATATTGGAGTCAAGGCTTAACTCGTGTGTAGAGAAGCGAAAACTCTGTATTTTCCTTTTCCATTTTGATTACTTCTTAATAGTTCCAAATAACGTGAAGGAGACAGTTTGGAACATTACACTGAGTTCGGATAATATTGTTTCCCAGTCCCATATATCTAGAACGAAGTCCCGTTTTGTGGCTCCAGAAGTACCTCTCTAATCTGTTGGAAATGTCATTGGCATAAGGACGAGAGTATAGCTAGAGTCGTTTTTTAAAAATCTGTCATTACTATTGGAAAGAAAAATAACTGCCACCTGTTCTATTAATGGTTCTATTCTATTGGAAAAATAACTGCCACCTGCTCTATTTCTGTTGAAAATGTTGCCGTTGGCATAAGGACAAGAGTATATAGATAGAGTCATTTTTTTTGAATCTGTTATTACTGTTGGAAAAATAACTGCCACCTGTTCTATTAATGGTGGGTCAGTAATATATTTGTATAGGTGGACATGTTTTTCTATCATTTGCTTAATGAAATTCCCATAAAGCTTAGGTTTGAATTACCTTTGTTAAATAAAGTGATAAAGATAAAATGGTGAATTGTGGGTTATATGAATTACATCTCAACAAGTAATGTACAAAATAAAAAATTATAAGTATTAAGGAAAAGTGATAGAACTTAACACTGAAAGTACAAATAACCCAATTACCAAATGTACAAAGGATTCCGGTAAGACAATTCTTTCAATGTGTGAGGCCAGTAAGCACATGAAAAGATGTTCAACATCATTGGCCGTCAGGGAAATGCAAATCAAAACCACAGTGAGATACCACAACATGCCCGCTAGAATGGCTGTAGTCAAAAAAGAACAATAACAAGTTGGCTAGGACATGAAGAAATTGGCGCCCTCCTGTGTTGCTGGTGAAATGTAAAACGGCCTACTTCTTTGGAAAAGAGCTTGGCAGTTCCTCAAAAAGTTAAATACAAAGTTACCGTCTGAGCCAGCAACTCCACTCCTAGTTCAACCAAGAGAATGGGAAACATGTTCACACAAAAACTTACACAGTCATGTCCATGACAGCTAAACAGTGGAAACAGCACAGATGCTCATCATCTGGTGCGTGGCTAAACAAACTGTGACATAGCCATGTAGTAGAATATGGCTCGGCGCTGAAAAGGGATGAAGTGCAGACACATGCTGCGGCGTGCATGAGCCTTGAAAACGTGCCGAGTGACAGAAGCCAGATTCCAAAGGCCACCTGTTGAATGACTCTTTGTGAAGTGCCCAGAATGGACAGATCTATAGAGATAGAAAGTAGATCAGTGGTTGCCAAGGACTGAAGGGAATAGGAAGTGACTGCTTATGGGTATGGGATTTCTATCTGGAATGACGAAAGTGTTCGAGCATTCAGTAGTGGTGGTAATTGCACAACCTTGTGAATATGCTAAAAGTCAATAAGCTGTGTACTTTAAAAGAGTGAATTTTATGGTTACATGAATCTTCCAAAAAAGTGATAGAAAGGAAATGTTTTAAACACCAAAATTACTGAAATCTCTTTAATGATACATACTTCAAATCTGGAATATGCCTGTTTTTATTAATCCTAAAGTAAAATGGTCTCATTTTCAACCATTTTAATTATATTTCTTTCAACCACTGGACATATTGTCATACAACAAATGTTTATTTTAAAAGGTGATGATGAAGATGATGCAGAAGATGAAAATGACATTGATAACAAAACTAACTCAGATGGACCATCTGCAAAACGGCCCAAACCACCATCTTAACAGTAGCTTTTATGAAATTTAACAGACTGCTGCCGTGCTCGCTTTGGCAGTGCATATACTGAAACTGGAACAACGCGGAGAAGATTGGCGTGGCCCCTGCGCACACAAATTCATGAAGCGTTCCCAAAAAAAAGACCAACTATATCTTAGTTATCACACCCTGACATTTAAGGAAGACTTCTATTCTAATTTGTTTTGTTTCCCTGGGACACTTTTGTTAAAGAAAAGCAAACTTTATTGTGTTTCCAGCCAAGAAAGATATAATAAATGTTTAGAAATGAATCTGTTTTCTTGAATAAGAAATTTCAGACCATGGACATAATAGAGAACACTTTATAATGTATAAAATCCTCTAAATTGGCAACTGAATTTGTGTTATTTTCTACTTTTAAAATAACCATTGAATTAATTTGTGTGTTGTCTACGTCTTTTAACTTTGGTTTCTGTTATAAAAAGTAATGTCATGGTTCGTGGTCAAAAATATTTCAAAGAACTGACATGAGCAAGTGATGAGAGTGGGTAGTGAGTATAAGAATGGCAGTCCTGTCGTAGGGTTGTACACTGCAAACCTCTGTAATTAACCAACGTCACCTCAATACATGTAATTTTTTTAAAAACGGCAGTTTAAGTAGAAGGAAAACTGGCATAGAGAGAAGAACTGAAGGAAGATAAAGAAGAGCCATTGAAAGAAACCCAAGGAAACCTTGAATTCATGCTCACACCCAACATACAGACATCCAGAGGTGGTAGGACTCAGTGAATACACAGGTGTGACAACAGTATGTTTGCAGTTACAAGTACACAAAACAGAGTTTATTCTTGTATTATTATTTGTTAATTTTATTTTCCACACATACAACTCTAAACCTGCTTTTGCCCCACCCTGTATATTTAACTTGTACCTTAAGAGAGCCAAATGGGTGTTCTTTTATGCTGTGCTATGTCACACACACACACACACACACACACACAACCTTTAATAAGTCTGTGTGGACTGTAACTTAGATATTTCCTGTCGGCCTGTAGCCACACTGATTTTGCTAAACAAAGGACTATTTTAAATCCTTGAAGTGTGTGTCCCTTCTTGTCAGTGGGACGAAGGCATTTTTTATTTACTGTGTATGCTTCCTGATTCATTTAGATAACTAAAATGCAGAGAAATCAAGTAGCTGTACCTAATGAGATACAAATAGTCATCGATTTTTAGAGTTGGAAGTAACCTTATGTAAGTGTTATATGATTATTTCAGAGATAAATTGAATCTTAGAATCTGTGTTTGCTCTGAGTTACAGAACTATTGGCAGAGCCGGGTAATATACACGGCTTTAAGAAGATTACTATCGTAGTATCCCAATTGCAGATTCTGAAATCTATAGCTTACAAAGCATGTGCTATAATAGAAACAGATTTACGTAGCTTTCTGTATTTTTAAGGTATTGTTTTACTTGGGACATCAACCTTCCACCAAGTACTCTTATGTAATCAAAACATTACCAAATAGAAAGTTTTATACAGATGCGCTTTGACTTACAGTGGCGTTTACATCCCAATAAACTCATTATAATTTGAAAATATAAGTTGGAAATGCATTTAACACACTCACCAAACATCATAGCTTAGCCTGGTGTACCTTAAACGCTCTCAGAACACTTACGTCAGCCTGTAGTTGAGCAAAATCACCTCGCTTCACTGCCCAGCACGAAGGAGTAACGTACCACATATGGCGAGCCTGGGAAAAGATCAAAATTCAAATTTGCAGTAAGTTTCCTACTGAAAGCATTTTTCTTTCACACAATCATAAAGTCAAAAAATAGAAAGTTGAACCATTGTAAGTCAGGGACTGTCTGTAAATGATCCGAAATTATCTTGTTTGTTATGGCTCTAATATTGGTACCTCAACTTAATGACTTAAAATGATCTTTTATCTTTTACGGATACAATCTGTAAAAACAGCATACCTGTATAGTTAAAATAGTTCATGTTTTTTAATTAATAAAGTTTGCTCCTGAATATTTTGTTTTCCTTCTTTGTTTAGTAAATATGTTTATAAAGAAGAAATTTCAAGATATCTGTGCTTGGGATTCAGTGTTTGGTGGCCTGGGTTATAGATATTACTGAGCTTTTCCTTTAGTACTGATTTGAGTTCTAATACTGTCTTCATAAGTGAGCCGTATATGCGGCAAAACTCAGTCTCAAGGACCAGTATAGAAGAAATGCCTTGCCTGGTTTTCTAATCTGCCTTGTGAGGGTACAAACGTTAGCCACAAGCAAGCAGAACTTAGTCTAAGTTGCCTTTCAAATCCTGGGCCAAGTGACTTCTTTTGCATGTCGACTCTTCTCATCCTTTAGATTTCAGTATCCACATTTCCTCCAATAGACATTTCCTGGCTTCCTAAACAATGTCAGGTCCTCGTGCTGCGTGGGTCTGTGTTCCTAGCACCCTGTATTCTCCCCTAGTAATATGAACTTACTGTATAAACATTATTGTTTCAGCTACTCATCACTTTTTTAACTTTTTAAAGGAAGTAAAGTTTATGGTTTCTTCCAAATGAGAAAGCCAGTTGATATCTGTGGCCCTCAGTTTATGATGCTCCTTTTACCTAGTTCCCATTTAGCCTATTAAAGATATAGCTGTCAGTGGAATTGTTCAATCTGTGTAAGTACAGATTATTTCTTGTTTTTATTTATTTTTTTATTTTTATTGATTTAAGAGCAAGAGAAAACATCGATTTGTTGTTCCACTTATTTATGCATTCATTGGTTGATTCTTGTAGGTGCCCTGACCAGGGATTGGACCTACAACCTTGGTGTATGGAGATGACACTCTAACCGACTGAGCACCCAGCCAGTGCTAAACTTTTATGAGAGTTTATTTGAGCCAAACTGATGCCATGCCGGGAAACACGGTCTTAAATGCTCCAGAATATCATTTCTTATATAGCAGGAAGAGTCATACCTAAGACATCCTAAAAACCTAGGTTTTTTAACTCAGTTGTCAGCCACCATATGGTAATAAAATGTTTACAAGAAATTCCTGTTTGCCCTGGCTGGTGTGGCTCAGTGGATTGAGCGCTGACCGGCAAGCCGAAGGGTCACCAGTTCAATTCCTAGTCAGCACATGCCTGGGTTGCAGGCCAGGTTTCTGGGTTGGGGGCATGGGAGAGGCAACTAGTCGATGTCATATACATCGTTGTTTCTCTCCCTCTCCTCCCTCCCTTCCCATCTCTCTAAAAATAAGTAAATAGTCTTTTAAAGGAAAAGAAATTCCTGTTTGAATTGTGGTCGAGCACTGCGAAGTTCAAAGCTTTATTACCATAAATGCAGCTAGTGATAGTTTCAAATAAAATTAATGTTAATTAAATTATACTGCAATCATTTTTCTTGGATATCTAAGTATATAGTAAGCAGAGTACAAAATTCTTACCAAAATTGAAGAATACAGGGATAGGCAAAAGTAGGTTTATAGTCAAGCCCTGACTGGTATAACTCAGGAGGTTGGGTATCACCCCACAGTCCAAAAGATCACCAGTTTGATTCCCAGTCAGGTCACACCTGGGTTGCAGGCCAAGTTCCTGGTTGGAGCATGCTGGGGGTATGCAAGAGGCAACCAATTGATGATTCTCTCCCTCTCTTTTTCCCTCTCTTCCCCTCTCTCTAAAAATAAATAAAATCTTTTTTTTAAGTAGGTTTAAGTTGAATATATGAAATGCAGAGTTTATTCTTGTATTATTTTTTATTGTATTATTTATAAACTGGAAACCTACTTTTACCCACCCTGTATTTGTAAAGTAACACTCAGTTTTATTCTTAACAAATGAGAAACAAATTGGTTTTTGTGATGAAGTTGGGTTCTTTTCTCACTACTTAGGACGTAATATTGGGCTGGCCAAAAGTCTGTTACATTTTTTCATTTTCACCAATAACTATTGATTTGGACATTTTGAGTCTGTTGGCTCTCTTGCTCTATTGGCTTCTAGTGGGGAGAGCCCAGGGGAGCTGCTAAACATCTTCCAATGCCTAAGACACCCACAGCAAAGAATTATTTGGCCAAAATGTCAGTAGTGCCAAGAAACTCTGCAAACCACTTTTGACTCGTTCAATCAGTCACAGCACCTTCTCCAGACACTGCACAAACCTTTTTTTTGTGTTTCAGTTGCATTTGTACCTTCCTTGAATAATAAAGCACAATATACCAAAAATGTTGCATATCTTCTTCCATCTTCAATATTAAAATGGCCGCACAAAAATTCACCAATTTGGATAAGTTTTTTTAAATGCATGCTGATATGACAGCTGTCACAATACAATCCTCCAAAATTGTTTCGAATGAAGTTAAGACAACTAAGGGCTACTAGAGCCAGGGTACGAAAAAAACAACAGACTTTCTGGCCAACCCAATACATTTCAGGCAGATTGAAGAATTTCAGTGTAAAGAACAAAACCACAAAGTACTCAAAGAAAATGGAATAATAGTTTTTATAGTTCCAGAGTGAGAAAGTTTTCCTAACCAGGGTTTTTGAAAATCCAAAAGCCATAATAAAAAAGATTAGTAAATATGATTACATAATGTTTTTGAACATTCTGTGAGTAAGGTTAAAGAAAAAGGGAAAAAGTATTTCATATTTTCAGCACAGATGAGTAAGAATTAATTCCTTTTATGGATCTCACATGTACCAGTCAGAAAGAATAGAAATGCGCAAAGGAAAGGAACAGCAAGATCACAAGAAATACACATGGCTTTTAAATGAAAAAAATGTACCACTTCCAGGAAATGAAAATTAAAATACAATGCAATACCATTTTTCTCTTTTCAGACTGAAAGATCAGAATTTTTGATGCAGTACTGAGCTGGAAAGGGTGCGAAGGTCTGTCATACCTTGATGTTGAATGTAAACTGGTGTAAGCTCTTCGAAAGTTAAGCTCATGATTCTGTTCAAATATTAAATGTACATGCTCTTAGATTCAGCAATTTCACTTATAGAAATTTATCCCATAGATAATAGCAGCATGTGCACAGATCTGTTACAAAACTGTTTACTTCAGCCTTATCTTAGTAACAAAAGGCAGCCACACAACCTAAATACCCATCAGAAGAACCTGGTTAAGTAAAAATAGTATATTCGTTTCATTAGAACATTTGTGCAAGCATTAAAATGACTAAGGTATAGCTCTATGTGTTAAGGATTAATCTCTAGGATGTGATGTTAAATGAAAACTAGCATACTACAGAAACAGTGTGTAAAATGCTACTATTAAAGATTGTTGGCTGCATATACTTAAAATTTCTCTGAAAGGGTAGTCAGACTGCTTGTGGGGAGAGTAGGGGTCAGGAGTGAAAGGGAGATTTTTTCATCATACACTCTTTTTGTTCTCTTTTCATTTAAAAAACCATGTTACATGTTTTTATACACAAATACAGAAAAAGTTATTGTGGAATCTGCCACCACCACCACAGCTGCTGTGACCTGCCAGGACAGCTGTGTGGCCGAGCATCCCTAGGCATCATTGGAAGTCGCTGACCACTCTCTCCAGCCCTTGCCAAGTGCGTCCTGTTCTCCACACAGCCAGTGTGAGAGCCCTGCAGGTACAAGGTGGGCACCATGGCTGAGAATTTTGAGTGCCACCACTGCAAGGGCCCCCTGCAGGGGAAGAACTACGTGGAGAAGGACGGCCACCGGTGCTGCTTGGAGTGCTTTGACAAGTTCTGTGCCAACACCTGTGTGGAGTGCCACAAGCGCATCGGTGCGAACTCCAAGGAGGTGTGCTATAAGAACTGCTACTGGCACAGCACCTGCTTCTACTGTGCCAAGTGCCTGCACCCTTTGGCCAACGAGACCTTTGTGGCCAAAGACGATGAGATCCTGTGCAACAAGTGCAGCATGCTGGAGGACTCCCCTAAGTGCAATGGCTGCTTAAAGCCCATTGTGGCCGGTGATCAGAACGTGGAGTACAAGGGGATTGTCTGGCACCACGACTGCTTCACCTGCAGCAGCTGCAAGCAAGTCATTGGGACTGGAAGCTTCTTCCCTAAAGGGGAGGAATTCTACTGCGTCTCTTGCCATGAGACCAAATTTGCCAAACATTGCGTGAAATGCAGCAAGGTCATCACATCAGGAGGAGTCATGTACCAGGACCGGCCCTGGCATGCCGAGTGCTTTGTGTGTACCAACTGCTCTAAGAAGCTGGCTGGGCAACGTTTCACCACTGTGGAAGACCAGCACTACTGCGTGGACTGCTACAAGAACTTTGTGGCCAAGAAGTGTGCTGGGTGCAAGAACCCCATCACTGGGTTTGGGAAAGGCTCCAGCGTGGTGGCCTATGAGGGACAGTCCTGGCACGACTACTGCTTCCACTGCAAAGATTGCTCCGTGAATCTGGCCAACAAGCGCTTTGTTTTCTATCAGGAGCAAGTGTATTGCCCTGAATGTGCCAAAAAATCTGTAAAGTGACAGGGTCTCCTGTCCTGTAAAATGGAATTGAGTCTTGTTCCTTGTGTCCTTACCCTCTGCCCTGCACCATCCATAGGGAAAGAGTGGCCTTTGACCTCTTCAAAGTTGTTACTTCTGTCTTTTCTTCCATTTTATAGTATTAAATAAGGACACACGGTGATCAATCATATTAGAATTTAGCAAAAAAGCAGCTCTGCAGCAAAGTTAATTTTGTGATGGCTGCGGTCAAAAAATGAACACTTAGGTCGACTCCTCTGCATACTTAACATAGAGCAGAAAAGTGCTCACCATTTAGCTACTTAGTGATGTAAGCGAGAAGCCTTAGAGAGAAAGTCCCCACTGAGATGCCCTTCCTGGCCCAGCCGGGCCATCACATCTTCACATAACACAAAACAGTGGCAGTGGCTGCTCCAGCTCACTGCTCACCCTGTTCTGGCAGTAGAAAGAAAACTTAGCAAAATGCATGGTTTAACTTCCTCATCAAAACCTCTTTTGTGCTTTTGATTCCCTAATGCATATTTCCAGAAAAATTAACATTTGAAATTAGCTGTAATTCTAATACTTTATTTTTTGACCAAGAGGGGAAGGGAGGGAGAAAAAGAGAGAGATAAACACCAATGTGAGAGAGCGACATCAATCAGTTCCCTCTCCTACACACCCCAGCCGGGGTCCAAACCCATAACCCAGGCAGCGTGTGCCTGAGTGACCTTTACTTTGCAGGATGACAGCCAACTAACTGAGCCACACTGGCCAGGGCCTTAGCTGTGATTCTAAGCTGACCTCTTTGCCGTACTAATGCTTGAGTTCCTCGAGTGCCGTTTTCTGAACATTCCTATTTTCCAAACATGGAACGTGCAGGCCATTTGGGAAGTATAAACATCTGAGAGAATGAGCCTGTTTCAGAAGAACATCGTGCCAGTGAATACTTCTGGAAACTGAACAAAACTAACCCAGCTGTCCTTTTTTTAAAAAAAACTAATGTTTTTGTTTTAATTAATAGCAGCATAGTTAGGTTTGCAGACTTGCATGGAAATATTTTAGGACCCTCACATGTTCCTACAGTTTTGAAATCATCCTACAGAAGTAACCGTAAAACTCTGGAGGGGCAGCTGAGCAGGTGCCAGGATATGGTGAGTTGACTCCCTTGTAACACAGTAGTTGTCTGCTCTTTGTCTCTGTGTTAAAGAGGCCCTCCAGCATCCCTTCTCTTGTGATTGCTAGGACTGTTCCTCAAGAGCTGAGCCCTGGCTGTTATGGCTCAGTGGATCGAGTGCCAGCCTGCGAACGAAAGGGTCGCTGGTTCGATTCCCAGTCAGGGCATATGCCTGGGTTGCGGGGCAGGTCCCTAGTAGGGGTGTACAAGAGGCAACCTGTTTCTCTCCCTCTCTTTCTCCTTCCCTTCCCCTCTCTCTAAAATAAATAAAATGTAAAAAAAAAAAAAAGAGCTGAGCCACACTGGGGGAGTGGGAGGTCGCCATCCTCAAAGGCAGATTTCCATGTAGTGCTTACCTGAGAAGCAGGAGCACCTGCTTATGTGTTCCAGCTGCGCTGTTACATTACACAGGAGAATGGGATCTCAAAGTGAACATGTAATGACAATGCATATTATTAATGTTTTCGTAGCAGTGGTTAGAGAAGCCAGTGCCTCATTCCTACATTTTGTCATTAGCTATTATCATTTAATGTTTCAGTGTACCCTTACACAAATGAAGTGGCATATAAAGGAAAATTTCTGTGAAACTTTCAAACAATTTTTATTTTTACTTTTTAAAAGTCGTGCATTTATTAATCCTTATCCAAGAATATTTTCATTGATTTTAGAGAGAAAGGGACATCAATATGAGAGAGAAACATCAATCAGTTGCCGCCCATACACTCCCCCGTCAGGGATCAAATGCACAACCTAGGTATGTGCCCTGACCAGGAATTGAACCCACAACCTTGTGGTGTATGGGGTGATGACACTCCAGTCAACTGAGCCACCTGGCCAGGCCCGAAAGCCAAATTAACAGTTTAAAGCATCACTAAGTAATTCAGGGCAAAAATGAACCAATTCCGACTTAAAAAAAAATCTGCATTTCCCATTTGACTACTACTTTGCCAGAATAGAGAACAGAGAGTGACTTCTAAAGAGGTGAGGAAAACTGGACTAAATAGGAGGTAGGATATACCAGAAATAAAAGGCGGGAGATGTTTGGAAAACTGACACGCCTAGCATTAACCTCGAAAAAATTGCCTTCTAGCCAGTGCACCATTCTCGAACTATTAAATTTCACTGGTGCTGCAAGCATTCCATTCTCAGGTGAACTTTGGGGTCAGAACCGCTGTTTATAGACATGGCCCAGGAAACAGTGAGTGCTAGACAGTAAAGCGTCTATTGAGACTTTCTAAAAGCAGCAGTTCACATTGGAGCTGTTGGGGTACAGTTTTAAATGGAAATTTACTCCTGGTGCCAAAAATTCTGCTGGAGATAGAAGCGGCTTCTAGAAAAACATTACTAGTTGAAATGAGTGTTTACGGGGCTGAGGAATTGCCTCGAACCCCAGAACACTGAACAGTGCTGGTGCTCCGGCAGCCGTCCTGACGCTTGCGTGTGTGGGGCGGTTAGGAACCATCGTCACTATGGTAACGAGAACTTCTCCAGGCTCTGACCGCCACTTAACACATACCGCTTGTTTGGAATGTGTTGATTTTCTCTGCATCAGGAAATCCCAAGACAGCCAACATAACAAGAATTGTTGGCAATAATACATTGGGAGACTCGTTTTAAATCTTGGCCTAGAAATGAATCTATCAGTACATGCTGAAACCTCAGAGTTTAATAACCAGACCTACCTAGTACGTGTGACAGTTTATGCTCTGCACTTGGTGAATGTCAACTTGAACCTACTATGTTGCAGGTACTGTCCTAGGCACGGGGCATACAGCGGTGACCGAACACAAAATCCCTCCCCTGCTGGAGTTTAGATGCTGATGAAACCCGTGACTAGTCCTGTGATGAGCCTTGTGGAGAAACACGGGGAAGGGGGCTGCTGCATTTTCAGTGGGGCGGTCAGAGGCAGCCTCACTGAGCTTGACAGTGGAGCAAAGGTCTGAAGAAAGTGCTGGAGCAGGCCAGGGCCAAGCATCAGGCAAAAAGTGCCCGAGTGCAGAGGCCCTGGAACAGGTTTTTCTGGTGTGTTCTAGAATCAACAAAAAGTCAGTGTGGCTGAAGTGGACTCCGGCCCTCAAGAGTATTCAAAAATGAACCAAAGGTCAAGGGCCACTCACTTATGACTGTAGGCCATGTTAAGGACTTTGGCTTTTATTCTGAGGAGGATTTTCGAGAGGAGTAGCAGTTTAAAAGGATCCCCCACCAGTTGTTGGTTGGTAGTCTACATGTGGTAGACTTAAGGAGCAGATTTTGGTGGGTGGAGAGATCTGCAGCTTGGTTGGACAGCTCAGTAAATACCAAGTTGGCAGTTGGACATTCAAGTCTGGAGCTCAGGAAATACAAGGTGGTGCTGTGTGAGCATTTAAAGCCATGAGCCTGGAAGACATGACCAAAGAAGTAGAGAAAAGGGAATTGTGGTAGATCCCCAAGGGAGAACCAGCGAAGGAAACGGGAGAAGCTGGTAGGGAAGAGGGAAACCCGGGAAAGCATCTAGAACTGGGCTTATACATAGTAGCTACCAGTCACTTGTGGCTAAGTTATCATCGAAATTTTAAATCCAGTTCCTCAGTCACATTAGCCACATCTCAAGGCGCATTTCATGTGGCTAGTGGCTACTGATGTAGGCCGCACAGATGTAGGGCATTTCCACCTTCACTAAAGTTCTGTTGGGTGGTGCTGATCCAGAGGTCAACAGAAGAAATATCTCAAGGAGAGGGAATATGTCAAAAACTGCTAAGGAGTAATTTGAGGGCTGAGACTTGACCAATAGATTTAGTTATGTGTAAGTTACTGGAGACCACTTGACAAGAAAGCAGTTTTTTTTTTGGGGGGGGTGCGGGGGCAGGGCAGCAAACACCTGATAAGATTGTATTCAGGATAAATGAGAAGAGGAATTGGAATCAGGAAATAGAGACACCTCCGTTTAATAGAGCTAGGAGATAAGTTTCACCCTTTCCTCTTTACGAAAACAGTACTTTTAACTGTTAAATAATCATAGACAAAATAGTAATCAAACTTGGATAACTAATTCCTAAATAATAATAAAAAAAAAGATTAACTCTGCAATCATTACATTTGGAAATAATGCATTACTCCTACTGTAATTACTTTAATATTTTTACTACTAAGGCAATAGTATCTTGAAAGATAGGGATGAACTGAGCATTTATTTACCAAACCTCAAAATACTAGAATTTGGCCCTGACTGGTGTGGCTCAGTGGATTGAGCCCCGGATTGCAAAGCAAAGGGTCACTGGTTCGATTCCCAGTCAGGGCACATGCCTGGGTTGCAGGCCAGGTCCCAAAGTTGGGGGTGTGCAAAAGGCAACCATGTTTCTCTCCTTCCCCTCCCCTCTCTAAAAATAAATAAGAATCTTTTTAAAGAAAATATAAGTAAAAAATGCATTTAACACACGTAACCTACTGAACCTCAGAGCTTAGCCTAGCCTACCTTAAATGTGCTCAGCACACACCGGCCTACATTTGGGCAAAATCACCTTGCTGCCCGCTGCCCAGCATCACAAGAACTGTACTGCATGCTAGCCCAGGAAAAGGTAAAAACTCAAGGTACGGTTTCTACTGGTCATATTGCTTTCACACCATCATAAAGTGGAAAAATCTTGTCGAGCCATGGTAAGTCGGGGAATGTCTGTTATTAGTTAGTATTCAAAAGATGTGAGTGACTGGGCTATCTGACCCTCACAGAAACACAGATATTTCAAACCGCCGCTTATTTTGAAGATTCTGTGTACTGTAGCAGAAGGTAAGTCATTTCAGGAACTAGACCTATGGAGGTAGTAAAAGAAATGAGACTAGCCCTGGCTGGTGTGGCTCAGTGAGCTGACTGTCGTCCTACAAACCGGAAGGTCGCCAGTTCGATTCCCAGTCAGGGCACATGCCTGGGTTGTGGGCCAGGTCCCCAGTTGGGGCTGCGCGAGAGGCAACCACACATTAATGTTTCTCTCCCTCTCTTTCTCCCTCCCTTCCCCTCTCTCTAAAAATAAATAGTCTTTAAAAAAAAAAAAGACTAATTAGAGAAGAATCTGATCTTGCTGCTTTTGAGTTGTAAATGTACCTGCTTTATCTTTCAAGTGAAAGATTGCTGTGGAATGTGCAGCCTTCCATTGTGGTCAAATCAGTCTTGAAGCTTGAGGTTGCTAGAAACTCTTAGATTTTCAGTAACTCATACAAATTGAGAAAAACCTTTCTCAGCCCTGACTAGTGTGGCTCAGTTGGCTGAGTGCTGGCCTGCAACAGGAGGGTCACCAGTTCAATTCCCGGTCAGGGCACATGCCTGGGTTGCAGGTAGCTGGGTGCCTACAAGAGGTAACCACACATCCGATGTTTCACTCTATCCCTCTCTCTCCCTCCCTTCCCCTCTCTCTAAAAATAAATAAAATCGTTATTAAAGAAAAAAAGGCATCAGATGCCTGGTTATACCTCTGGCTGTGCCACCTCCCAGCCGTGACCTTTGGCAAATAACTTTCCCACCTCAGTGTTCTCATCTGTAAAACCTAGATAACTGTAAGCTCATAGGGTTGCTGCATGAAGTGGCTTAATTCATGTGAAATTCTTAGAACAGGGCCCAACAGAGTAAGCATCAAAAAATGTTGATTATTAAAATCTGTCAGTGTGAAACATTTCCCTGGTATTAATGACATAACTGTATAAAAATAGATCTTGATCTCACCCAGAAGAAAAGAAAAACTCCTAAAATCTAATATTTCCATTTTTAGTTATTTGTATTGGTACCAGACATGAGGTAGTAAGTACAAATGCACAGGAAGAAGTACAAGGATCACATCTTCATGCAACTAACCTATCGCCTGAGGACCAGCCCTTAGGCTATAAAAGCATATCTGGACGATGACTTGATAGCATCCTTCAGAGAGCTATACCACACAGCTGACAGGCACTGGACCAGGTATTTTCATTGCACACCTTGTTTCCATATTCTATGTGTAAGTCAGGTTTCTCAACATTCAAATATTTAGACTCTTCCCAAGTTTTTTTTTTAATCAGTACCATTAATAATGGTAGTTAATTAATAATGCCAGTAGCATTACCAGAAGGAGGAACAAATTCTGCATATGAAGAGAGCAATCACCTCAAATAATTTTATACCAATTTCTCACAAGCATAAATAGTTGGCTTACAAAAAGATGAACTGGTATTTTAGTTTGAAGAATTTTAAAGCAAGCGAAGTAACTGTATAAAATTTAAATTTTATGACCATGTTTGGACCTTCTTACGTGTTAAACACAATAGAAATGTTCATATTCATTTCCCCCCCCCAAAAAAAAATTCTGAACCATCACTATGTTTCACAGTAGAATAAAAATGACACGATTTTACTTCCAAAATCTGAAGTTATCAACATGATTTTGTAGTACTGTATCTCAGGCTTTACCTAAAAATTCCTTATTACTCAGTTAAAGATAGCCCCCTAGTCACATTTTTTAAAAAGCCTCTGCCCCACCACCAACTTCCTGAGATCTGTGGAAAAACTGCAGTCTCGTGATCAGGTTCCATACAGTACTGGCAGTTTTGTAATCAAAAGGGAAAAACGGTGACTGATTTCATGTGTCAATCAGTTGTAGTCTGCTGATCTGATTAGAAGCCTTGACAAATGCCTGGTGGCGATTGCAAATAACTGCCAAGCATATGGGGATGATACAGTAGCCCACCGTTTTGGGGTCAGCTCTTGTACAAGAATAGAGGAACAAAAACATCTGTAAGTAAGGTATCAGAAAAATAATTGTCCAAAACCAAAACGGTAGGGAGAGCAACCGAGCTTTCAAGGAGTGTGTCCACGTGGTCCCTTCAAGGGGCTCATCTGGGTGCTGCTGAATGTGCTCCAAGGCCAGTCTGTTGTAAGTCTCATTGATTTCAAACACGTAGTAAAATGCGGCTGCACTTGCTAACAGATACAATCCCACTCCAATCCATCCCATCCGCTGACGGAAATTCATCATTCTCCATGCTCTGTGCCTTCAAAGTTAAAAAATTAGAAAATACAGTTAGGGTCTAGTAATGCTGCAACAGCAACCATTCCAAATGTACTTCCTTTATTTCTAATGACTTCTAAAATACCCTACTGCCGCATTTACAGTTTAAGTCAAAATTACATTTATTAAGACATGTAAACAACGTACACGTTGCTGTTTTATGTAATAGTTATGAGGAATTATAAAAAGTTTCCGTATATACTGACTCTGCCTTTACGTGAATCCCACAGAATCAATCTCTACAATCTGGCTTACACAGGTCCAGTACGCCTTCCATTAAGAGACGGGAATGGAAGTGGTTTCCTACGGAACATTTCACTTTTACAGTTCAAATGCTTTCTGACTTAATAGTATTGCTTCAGACGTGAATACTTGGTTCTACAAGTCAAACCAATGTCGGGGGCCCCCAAGTCAAGACAGTAACTCTTAAACACTTACAATGGTCCCGAGAATCTTCCTGTTCCCACGGCAAGCGTTAAAGAGTCACTCAGTTCTGAATAATCGGGTAGCTTTGGCATGTCAGAGAAAGCCACCATAAAAGAAATCCCCGGGGTCACCGGCTGGGAGAACGGTGAACGCGACCAGCCCGGAGCACAAGCTAATTGTGATTAAGCACAGCGTGACTGCGGCGGGTCACGCGGCGGATCGGCCCCAGTCGCTGTTCCCGGAGCCCCTAGCCTATGTCACCCGGCCCAGCCGGGAGATTCCCTAGCCGACCCCGACCCCGCCCCCTGTCACGCTGCAGCACCCGCGGGCCGCGACCAGGGCTGCGCAGGCGGCGTCAGGCCCGGGCCTCTCCGCCTTGCAGCACCGGGATCCCAGTGCCAGGCAGCGGCCACTGGCCGAGCCTGCAGAACTGGGCAGGCCCGGGATCTCACCTTCCTGTCCGGGTTGGCCCGCCCGCTCGCCGTCCCGGATGCTGCCACAGTCGGGGCTTCCGGCTCGGCCCGGAAGCACGTTCGCCCCGCCCCGGAGAGCCCGCCCCCGTGACGTCAGGGTGTGTCAGCCCCCGCGGCACCGCCTTCTCCCCGGCTCCACCCACAGCTCCAGGTAGGACGCGGGCTGCCTCTGGGGCGCCGGTTCAGGTGGGCTGCTGTCTGCGCCGGGCCGCCTGTGGGCTCCTCGGCCTTGTCGCGGGTGTCTCGCTCGGGAGGCGATCCGCCAGCCCCTCTTCGCGCCCCCCGGTGCACAGCCCCCGGTGGCCCTCTCCCGTTCCGGTCTCAGTGGAGTGGTGGCCGCCCTCCCACTCCTCAGGCCTGGCGTCCTAGGAAGCGTCGGGACCTGGCCCTGGCGCCTCAGCTTCTGGCGGTGGACACAGCCATGGGCAGCTAGATAACGGTGGGGCGCCCGAGGACGAGGAGGGGGTTAAGATGGCTGCTTGCCGCCGGGGGGACGCCCTGGCGTCGCCAGACGCTTAGGGTGCGCGGGGCTTCCCAAGCCCTGGGCCCTTGACACCTTCAACAGACCCAACAGCTTTGTCCTTACAGGACCTGGAACTCGGGACGTCGACGGGACTTATCCGGGGTACTTCGAAGGAGTACTATGGGTTGCGGTGGATGCCCTCAACAAATTAGAATTTAAATATAGTGTTTTGGGCACCATGACGCTGAGGCTGTAGGGGGATGGATATGAACCCTCGGAAAGCGCTGTTGATTGCCAGCGTGCCCAAGACCTGTAAGGAGGCTGTGTGGGCCAGTTTAACACCCTTAGGCGAGGACGGACTGGAATAGGAAGGTGGCCTTAATGGGGCTTACTGAAGAGACCAGTTTTGCTCAGGTCCCTTAGGAGATGCCTGGAAAAAGGGTGTCTGGACAGTGATCTTTAAGCCCCCTGACCCAGATAATGAATTTTTAAGCAGATTAACTGAATTTTTAGAAGAGGGCGTTAGATTGGTTGAGTTGACCTGAGCTTTTGGGTATGGAAACGACCCTTTTGACCTACACCAGGACATGACCCCAGAAATAAGGGCCCACGTGTTGGCACAGGCATTAGACGAGGCTCTTCAGCCTGCCCTGGGATACCTGAAGTACAAGAAGCTGAGGGTGTTCTCTGGCAGCGACCCTCCAGAACCTGAAGAAGAATTTAAATCCTGGCTGTTCATACCGCTCAAATGATGAAGACGTGGCAGGTGCAGAGAAAAGAAGGCAATGGCCAGAGAGCCTTAGAGGCCCAGTATGTGACGTCATTTGTGTTCTCATGTTAAACAATCCTTTAATTACAGTCCCTGAATGCCTCCAGGCTCTTGGGGGGTTATTGATAATCCCAGGGATATGCAGGTCAAATATCTGACCACTTACCAGAAGGATGAAGAAAACTGTGTCCACACTAAGGCTGTTAGAGAGAGGAGCAGTTGAGAGAGAAGCTGTGAATCAGGCCGCCTGGACCAAATCATTGCTGGAGCAGCCAGAGGGCGGGCCGGCCCCTGGCTTATTGAAGTTACTGGCGCTGATAAGGGATGAAGATGCAGCTGAGAAGAGGCCCTTCTCCAGGCAGGGCTGAAGTGGCATTCCACCTGCACGTTAGGAACCCAGAAAGGGATGGTGACAATAAGCAGAGCACACAGGTAGAGCAATCCTTATACTTGAGTGACAGACATTAATCACGCCCTACCTTGTGATGCTAAGCCGGGAATTCATTTTTGTGCAGTTCTCAGTATAAATCCATTGTCACTTCTGTGCCTGTTTCATATCTCCCAAGTGGGTCATGGACTGGGAAGGCCGCAGTTCTGCACTGGTATTTATATATTTAAGTGCACTCCTGTGGACTTTTTGTCATACACAATTGTACAGATGGCCTGTCGCTGCCTGTGTAGTGCTCTGAGAGGCATCGGGGTCAGGCACCCCTGCTGATCTGACCACTCAGAGAGGTCGGCCTGTGTGGTAACGGGCAAGTGCAGCCTGTCAAATGTGGTGATGTATCAGGCATTTTAGGGGGTATCGCCCTCGATGTATCGGGCAGATTGGGAGCAGTGGTTAAGATAGTTTCTGTGTGAACCGGAATTTTATTGATTCTGTGCAGTCAAAACGAGAGGCAGAGCTAAATGCCGAGGTTAACTGCAGCTGCCATCGCTAACCCCAGATTCCCGACATGTGTCATCAAAACATTTAGTTCCAAACATCATTTTACTGGCTGGTGTAAGATTGCCGGTATGGGCTTATAAATAAAGGAATGCTGATAAAATGAACTCTTTTATCCGTTTGGTTTATAACAAATTTCCAAAAGAGATTTTATTGGAACAAAGAGTTCCACACGCTTGAATCTGAAAAGCACTGAATTTACACGATCTCAGTCCCTAAGCGAGATTGCTGGAGGGAGCTGTGGAAGCACGCAGAATGAAACAAGGCAGTACACGAATTAATGCCTGTAGGAGGTGAAGACACTGATGCATCAGCGGTTGATTAGAGGGGTTTCCCCGCTAATAGTGCAGGGGCTGGATTTACACTCAGGCGGTCTATTTCCAAAGTCCTTGCTCTTAGTCTCTTAGATGAAGCCTTGTTAAATTCTCACAGAAACCTGTGAGAAACACCATCATTGCTCCTGTTTTACAGATGAAGGCTTGAGGCTCAGGGAGCCTGAGCCAAGTGCAAGGGCCCATGATCTGACTCACAAGAGCTTTTCTCAAGGTGTTCTGACTTGTGTATCATCTGATCAACACGACATCATTGTCAAAGTGGCTGTTGTGTTTAGGAAGTCCTGGGAAGTCACAATCTTGTCTAAAAGCTGTTTCAGCACGAACAACAAAATCCAAAAATACTGTAACTAAGTTGTGTTGGAGTGATAGGATTATAAGGATGATTTAGGGTTTCTTTTTGTTTCCTAAATGTGTTTTTTTTAGGTATATACTTTTAAAAGGTTTTTATTTATTTAGAGAGAGGGGAAAGGAGAGAGAGAAATATCAGTTTGTGGTTACCTCTTATGTGCCCTCTACTGGGGACCTGGCCCGTAACCCAGGCATATGCCCTGACTGGGAATTGAACCGGCAACCCCCTGGTTCACAGATGGAGACTCAATTCACTGAGCCATACCAGCCAGGTCCCCAAATGTGTTTTAAAAAATAAATATGCAAAGGAAGTGCTCAAAAAGCAAAAGGAAGATGGCATTTCAAAAGCACACAGGAACCAGTCTGAAAAAGCTCCCACTGGTGAAATCTACAATTAGCAACAAAATTGGATTATAATCCAAAATATAAATGTCTACAAGTTCAGGCAGATAAAAATAAATGAATAAGTAAATATGCGAGAAGAGTCAAATTTTACCCACAGGAGAGTTTCAAAGCATTTACTACCCCCTTCAGAAGGTGGAGTTTATTCCCTTCCACCGTTCAGTGTGGGCTAAGTTTAAGAATAGTGTGTGAACTTGGCACTGGCAGCTGGGAACCGGAAGTCATGGAGGAAGAGCTGCTGGGCACCCGGTACACTCGCTTGACCCTTTGCAGACCTTCTGGCAGTTGGGCCTTGGCAGGGCGCACAGGAGGGCCCAGCTGAGACCTTTTGCGCGCCCTGGGGAGTGGAGGGGCTCCTGGCCGTGTTCTCTGCCCTGGGAGCTGTGGGGGAGGCAAGTCAGTCGCACCAGTTGTTAGTCTGTGACTGGAATGAAGAGGGTGTCATCATACCGGCCTCAGTCAAGAGAGAAAAAGAATTGTGTGACTAGGAATAGAGTATGGGAAGGAAAAATAGTAACTTTTCAATGCAGAAGCCCAGCAAGGGCCAGTGTAGCTAGGTGACCAAGCTTAATTTAACATCACCAACGACCAGTCATGAGGGAGGCATGGGCAGCATCTCTCCGTCATACCACATGACGACAAGACACTGCACCTCTGGTGTTCGTCCCCGAAACCCATGGCCCAGTCTGAGCATGAGAAAGCACCAGGCAAACCCAGACTGAGGGATGTCCTACAGAACCCCTGACCAACACTCCTGGAAACTGTCAAGGCCATGAAAAACAAGACTGAGGACCCAGCACGGGCCAGAGCAGACCAAGGACAGAAGGTGACTAAATGTGCTGTGGCATTCTGGAAGGGATTTTGGAGCAGACAGAGGACATCAGTGAAAAAGCGGGATCTGAATAAGGTTTGGACTTTAGTTGGTAGTAATATATCAATGTTGGTTTCTCGGAGGTGACAAATGTACCATGGTAATTTAAGATGCTATGGGGAAATTAGGTGCGTGTACAACAACTCTACTATCTTTGTAACTTTCCTATAAGTCTAAAACTATTCTAAAATGAAATATCCATTGAGATACATACATAGGTACTCAGATACATGCATACGGGATGCCAGCCAGTGGAGTAGGGAGTGAGTAACTGGAGGCCCGCCGCTCTCCTAATGTGGCTATTCCTCTGAACACCACTAGGTGGCAGTAAGCACTCAAGTTAGACCTCGGCCAGGCCAAAGCAGGGGAAAGGATTATTTCTTATGTAAGTGGAGTCACACCTGCCCCCCCTCAAAGACTGGAAAATTTTCTTAAGCCTTTATGTGGAAAAATATTTAAGTACTCGCTCAATGAAGGGCAGTGACTTCCTCTGTAGGTCCGTGGCACTCCTAGTCTTCTAATTAGCCTGCCAGAGGGCCCTCTGACCTTGGCAAATGGACTGATCTGTCTATACGAGTGAGAACATTCTTAGCAATTCTGCCTCGCTCCCTGCCAGAGCAGTTCCTAACGCTGGAGACTAGATGGTTTTAGAGACTAACTTCCGAGAGTCTGTTATCTCAAAGAGAATGACATTCAGGTCGAAAGTACTCGTGAGCCATCTTGGGTTTCCCACACACCCTCCTGCCTCTGCTACCAGCAAGCCTAACTCTCCTTTTAGAGGTGTTTGTTTAATCTTCTTCTTTTAAAGATGTTATTTATTTATTTTCAGAGAGAGGGGAAGAGAGGTAGAGAAACATTGATAGTCAAGAGAAATATCGATCAGTTGCCAACCTGGGACCTGACCCGCAACCCAGGCACGTGCCCTGACCTGACTCGAACCAGCACCATTTGTTTGCGGGTCGGTGCCCAGCCCACTGAGCCGCACCAGCCAGGGCTGAGGTGTTCATTTTCTTATGCACCTGTGGATTACCATATCAACTGGACCAGTTTATTAAATAATTTAATTCAATGTAAAGTAGGGTTTCTTAGTCGCAACCCTGAGAGGTAGGCTGGGAGTCAGAGGGTGGCCTATTAAAAGGATATTGCAGAGGAGCTAAGTGAGGCTTAGAGAAGGCGAGAGGCTTTGCTTAAGGACACACAGCCAGTTAGTGACAGAGCCAAACTTGATCCCAAGCCGGAGCCTGCCTCTTGCTTGCTCTGTGACGTGAAGTAAAGGCACTTACTCGTCTTGGACTTCAGCTTACTTATCTACAAAAATCTGTGGTCCCTTGTAGCTTTAAAACTGTGTGACTCAAAGGATCTGTCTTTATTTGAATTTTCTTAGTTTAAAAACTGACTAAGTTCTTAGCATGCCTGATTTTTGTCACTGAACATATGTTCCCAAATATTATCAGGATCTCTTCTGATGAGTGTGCTCTCTAACTCCCTAACTAGATTCTGTTCCCTGTGATAGCAAGCTATATTATATCCCTGTATAAGCCCAACCTGGTGTTCTGCACTAGAAAGGTAACAGATATTTCTTAACTAATTAGTAGTGCTGTGGTGTACCTTATTATATACAATAATAGTCATGGCTATCATTGGTTAAGCTCTTCCTATGTGTCAGGCATGTTGCTAAATGCTTTTCATATATTCCCTCATTTAATTTTAACTGCAAGCCTTGTGGGTATATCACTATGCTTAATTTCAAATAAGGAAACAGACCTTCGGACAGGAAGAATGGCTTGCCCAGAGTCACGCAGCTGGAAGTGACAATGAGCTGTCTGGTCCCAGAGCCAGCACCGTAGCCTGTGCCCGACAGCCTCCGAACAGACTGCTCCAAGGGTGGGTCTGAGGGCGCAGACACAGTCATTGGTGAGCAGTGTCTGACCGCACAGCCTGAAACCCTTTCTGTCACCACTCCCTGCTGCCTCCCTCCAAAAATAAGTAACGCAACCAGATTGTGCTGCCCACACTTGTCAGCCCCCACCTAGCAACCGTGGCCCTCTTCCTCCTTGGAGTCTATAGCCAGATTTGTTCACCCGCTTGACAGAACTGTGAATTTCATGGGAAACCCAGTCCCCACCAGAAGTGAGGGTGGTAAATCATGATTAGCTGAAGGTGATTCTGTACCATGTCCAAATCACTTGTTTGAAGCCTGGGCAATTATGCAGTCCTATCCAGTGAAGTATGAGCAGCTGCTTTTTTATCTTTGTTTGTGTGAGCATGGTTCTGCTGCTAGAAGGCCTCAGTTCGGATTCCAGCCTCACCATTTTCTAACTCTGTCTTCCCACAAGTTTACTAACCCTTCCTGGGCCTCAGTTTCTTCAACCAAAAATGGGGATAATAATGACACTTCCTAGTAGGGTCATTGTGAAAAACAAGTGAATGAATAATGTCAAGTTCAGAGAACTGTACTTGCTACCTACTAAGTACTCAACAAAGAGCTAGTGTATTCGATCTCTATCACTGCACAGCAAATTACGGCAAAACTTAGTGGCTGAAAACAAACAGTCATTATCCTTTGAATCAAAAATCGGATCAGCCAAACTGGGAGGATCTCAGAGGGTCTGGCGGCATGCAACAGAGGTGGCGGCCAGGGCTGTGGCCATCTCTTGGAGATCTTCCAAGCTCACCCACAAGGCCTCGGCACCAGGCTGCCTCATGACAGGGAGCTGATTTCCACCGGACACAAGCAATCTGAGAGAAAGTGAGAGAACACCCAAGCCGGAAGCCACAGTCTTTATTATCTTATCTCAAAGGTGACATCCCATTACTTCTGTCCTATTCTACTCATTAGAAGCAAGTCAATAAATCCACCCCAAGAAAGGAGATCACACCAGGGTGTGAATTCCAGGTGAGAATCTCCAGAAGCGTGAGAATCTTTGGAGGCCATCTGGGAGACTGCCCATGCCAGCCAGCTATTTTATATATAGCTAAAACAGGTCTGTAGTTTTGTTACTTCTACCTGATATTTTAGTAATAAAATTACTCTGTTAGCCCTGGTTGGTGTGGCTCAGTGGATTGAACACTAGCCTATGAACCAAAGGGTCACAGGTTCAATTCCTAGTCAGGGCACAGGCCTGGGTTGCGGGCCAGGTCCCCAGTAGGGGGCACGCGAGAGGCAACCGCACATTGATGTTTTTCTCCCTCTCTTTTTCCCTCCCTTCCCCTCTGCCTAAAAATAAATTTAAAAAAGTAAAAAAGTTACTTTTATTTTTAGTAAGAAGTTGCTTTTTATTTCTTTTAAAAGTAAATAGTTTTTTTTTAAATTCCTCTATTAGATCCAGGTTAAAAGAAAAAACAACTCTCCATGTATCAGAGTGACAGACACGGGGTTGTTTTGTCCGTTCCACAGGCCGCACGGGCCCTGGTAGATTTTACAGCCAGCATACATTCAGGATTTTAGAGCACAGGCATAATTGCCTCCGCAGCCTCCCTCTGCTCCAAGCAGTAAATGCCCAGCTGCTTCTCGGTTTCCAGTTCCCTTCTGATCTCGCCTCCCTCCCCTCTGAGTGCTCTTTAAGGAGAAGCAATAACCCACAGGCCCATGACACACCCATCCTCCTGGGGGTGGGGAGAAGACTTACCTCCTACCAACAAGCTCTGGCTTCTCAGAAACTATACCTTCAATATGCAACAAAAGCTTTTAAAATGTGCCTTTTTTTTTAAATCTAATATATGCCATATATAGAAATGTATTCTAAGAACTAAGTAAGGATGTTCTCAAAGAGTGGGCTAAAAGAGGTTTACTTGCAGTACCTTGTATCATTGCGAAAACAGTAGTAACTTTATAAATGCCTAACAATAAATGATAGATGGAGCGAACCGTGCCACGCCCGAGGGGCTATGTAAACTTTGTGGTCACTAAAGCAGTATTGCGTTGGGTGAGACAATATGTGCTCACCATTTGTGTAGGTCGAACTAAGTGTGTTTTGGTAATTTCATGTGGTCAACCCAACAGAAGGATCTTTTGGCACGTAAATAAGTTTACAACCTACTACTGAGTGAGAAAAGCAGACTACAACAGTATTTATGGAGCGATCTCATTTTTGTGTTGACTGACGCTCATAAATACATTTGTAAAGAAAACGTCTGGAAAAACACACACCAAATGTTAACAGTAGTTATCTTTGGGTGGCAGAATTATGAGCAATTTTATCCTTTTTTTTTAAAAAAAAAAAAGCTTCTGCTCTTCTCCAGTGAATATTTCCTATTAGTATAATGTTTACAGATTCTTAAATGAAAATAAAACAAACCATAAGAGATAAATGCCAAGAGGCCAACCCTAGTCTCTTTTTTTATTAGTAATTTATAATTCATTAAGCAAAGCAGGGGCTAAGCAGCTTCTCCAAAGAGAGTACGTGTCCCCAGTGGAGCCAGTGGGATTCATCCTAGACCTGGAGACTGGCCCTGCCTGGGATGCTCAAAAGACAGACTTTCTCTCTGAGTGACCGATCCGCATTTGAGATGGGTTGAGACCAGAGCAAGTGGAGACGTGCGCACACTCTCCAGGATATCCAACTAGACACTCGCGTTTCTCTCCAGCGCCCATCCTGCCTGCGTCTTGCAATACCCGGTTCGCATTTGAGGATTCTCTCCCCCATAGCTTAGCCATAGTTTGGGATGGGTCCATGACCCAGGCCCAAAGAAATGAGTGAGTCACAAGGTGGGCGTGGCACAGGATGGGAGCTACTGAAGCAGGAGACCCAGTCCTAGGCTCCCTCTTCCAGCCTTTCTGCTGGATTTTATTTTTCCATTTATTGATTTTTTTAGAGAGAAAGAGGGGGAGGGAGGCGAGAGAGAGAGAGAGAGAGAACATCAATTTGTTCCACTTACGCATTCATTGGTTGATTCTTGTATGTGCCCTGACTGGAATCGAACCCACAACCTTGGCGTATCAGGAGGACACTCTAACCAACTGAGTTACCTGACCAGGTCCTCTGTTGAATATTAAATTGTTATAGCTTTACATTCCAAGCACTCATTTGTACTGTGTGATTATTCCATTTTTATTAGTTTTCACTCTTGGCTGTATTACTATTACTACCCATTAACTATTACTGCCTAACCACCCCAGAACGTAGTGGTTTTAAACAACAGTAATTGTTTATTATCTCCCACGATGTCTTTGGGTCAGGGATTCAGACAGGCCTTAGCGGGGATGGCTTGTCTGTGACATGCTGCCCAGGGCCTCAGTAGGAGACTCTAAGGCAGCGGGGCTAGAACCACCGGAAGCCTGGCCACGCATTTGTTTGCCCACCGGCGCTAGGGTCAGCTCAGGGCCGGGGACACGCTGTCTGCCAGAACGCAGCATTTTGTCTGCCAGGCCTTCATGTGGCCTGGACTTCCCTGCAACACATTGGCTGGGCTCCAAGGGCAAGCATGCCGGGAGCCAGGCAGACGCTGGCTCCTCCTTTAGGACCTCACTCCAGAAGTCACGCGGCATGGCATCGCTTCTGCGGCTCTTCTGCTCACCGGCTGGGCCGGCACAGCCCGCCCCCACCCCGACTTAAGGACGGAGCATCGCCTGCTGCAGCCCCCGGCGAGAAGAGCACGTGGACTGGGACACACATGTAACTGGAAAAGGCAGCCTGTCTCAGCGGCTCATTTTCCTTATGACCACTCTTAGGGTATCGATTCCAGCCTTCTCGTCTGTTTGATTTTACTTCGCTGCTTTAGTTTTCTGATGTTTTCTCCTTACCTGTTGCTCTTCCCTCCACTCAGATCCATCCCTTGGGTAAGGAGCCTACGTGGCTGTCCCAGCCCCTCACCTGCGGGGAAGCCTTAGGGTCTGTCTCTTAGGATGTTCCTATCCCTTCGATAAGTAGCCCCACTGTCCAAGTTTCCTTTTTACTGTTTTGTTCTCTCCTTTTTTACTTTGTCTTTTTGTTTGTTCTCTCTTTCCTGCTGGAAACTTTCAAGTGAGTCTGAGAAAATGTGGATTCTCAAAAGTGTGAGACTCCTTAGCTATCAATTATCGTCTCTCTCTCTCTCTTTAATAGAGAAGGAAAGGGGAGGGAGAGAGAGAAGAAGAGAAACATCGATGTGAACATCGGTCAGTTGCCTCTTGTCATGTGACCAGGGACCGAACCCGCAGCCCAGTCATGTGCCCTGACCAGGAATCGAACCGGCTTTGGTTTGTGAGACAATGCCGTACTCACTGAGCCACACCGGTCAGGGCTCAGTTCTCTTCTTAACTCAGGGCACGGAATAGCTGATGGAACTTGAGTTTTCACGGCTGGGGCTGGAGGCCTCACCACAGGATGACAGAACAGCAGGTCATCTTTTTAGATGGGAGACCCTTCTTTCTCTGGTGGTTCATTTTCTCTGGGGAATGACCCTTTAGTCTCCTGCCCCAGGGGGATGAGCCTGACTACTGCCATTTTAGGATCCAGATGGGAGACAGGCCCTGGGTGGCTCTTGGAATGCAGACTCTCCTTACTTGCCAGGAGCCTCACCTGCACCCCACACTATGTCTCACCTCCTTGAGTCAGGAGCATCTCTGGTTCAAGTTCAACTTGTCCAGAGATTAAACCTGCTATCTCCTGCCAAGGTGGGCAGCTCGGGCTGGGGTGGGGCTCCGGGCATCCATCCTACAGCTCCTTATATTTGACTTTCAGTCAAACTCTCTGTATGTCCCCTGGGGCCACTATAACAAATTACCACAAACATAGTGGCTTAAGACAATAAAAACTTATTTTCTCACAAGTCTGGGGGCTCAAAGCCCAAAACCAGTTTCACTGGTCCCAAATCACAGTGTGGGCAGGGTCACTCTCCCTCTGGGGCCTCTGAGGGAAAATCCGTTCCCTGGCTCTGCAGCTGTGGTGGCTGCTGGCATTCCTTGGCTTACGGTCTCATCAGTCCAATCTTCAAGGCCACCATTTGTAGACCTCCTGCTGCCTCGTCTTCACATAGCCTTTTCCTCTGCACCTGAGTCAAATCCCCCTCTGTCTTCCTTTTCTAAGGGCATGGGATTACATTTCAGACCCATCTGGATAATCCAGGGTAATCTCTCCTTCTCCAGATTAATCACATTTGCAAAGTCCCTCTTTCCAAGTTAGGTGACATTCACGGTTTCCAGGGATTAGCACCTGTGTCTTTGGGGTCATTGTGCAACCTATTACATCTTTCCTCTTCAGTCCCAAGGGCCTGCTCTGTCTCCAGTGCCTGGCACACCTTTTGGAAGCTCTCCGAAGGGTGCAGACTTGCTTTCAGTTGCCCCCGCCCTTGAGAGTTTACAGTGTAGCTTCCTCTGCTCTCTCAGGGTCAGTACCAGCTCTTCAAAGCTTCTCCCTGTTCCAAGGTTCGTTGACACCTTGCAATGATCTGAGTGTTTATCTCCCCCCACCCCAAATTTATATATGTTGAAGTCCTACCCCCCAAAGCTGGTAGCATTAGGAGGTGGGGCCTTTGGGAGACAATTAGATCAGAAGGGTAAGGCCCTCGTGAGTGGGATTAGTGCCCTTGTGAAAGGGACCCCAGAGACACCCCAGCCCTTTCCACCACGTAGGGATTTGGGGAGTCTTTGCCCCAGAACAGATTCCTCACCCAATCACACTGACACCCCGATCTTGGGCTCCCAGCCTCTGAAACAATGAGAAATACCCCTGGGGACGCTGTGCTGTCCGAACAGACTAAGACACATCTCTCTCCGACAGTCGATGCAGCCCCCTTCTCCTTCTGGTAGGCTTCCATTTGCTTCCGTTTTTGACTGGCATTTTGGATGAGTTTCAGGTGGAAATAGAGATAAACATGTGTGTTTAACAGACAGTGTTTAACCAAATATCTCTCCATGGGTTTTAAATATTTTTACAAATAGTTTTATTGCTTCATTCACTTATTACAATATTATATGCATGTTTTAAAAATAGTCCTGTACTAAGAGCAAGCAGACAGGCCGCTAGAAATCACACTGCTTACCTAAAGGCAATGGTCAAAATTCAAGTCTACCATTATAATATATTTTTTAAATGTGTGGACATATTTTTTTCTTCTATTGATTCTAGAGAGAGGACTCTGAAAACCACAGTCCAGATTCCTGGGCCAGCCCATCTAGAGAAAGAGGGAGCAAGAGAGAAGGGACACCTTCTGCTTGGCACTGCCCATGTCTCAGCAACAGCAGTCAGCTCCAGCCTCCAGATCCCTCAGCACCTGGGACGCGCTCCGTTGTGCCCTCACACGGACCAGCAGCGGTGTCTCCCCAGTGGGTTGATGGGTGACTGGGGCATCTCCAGTGGCTGTGCCAGGCTGGGGGCCCCCAGCTGCAAGACCTCCCCCCACCTGGCTGCTGAGTGGCCAGGTGTGCCCTTGGCCCTCAGGGGCCCTTGAACAGTTCAGAGAGGCGTCTACACGCTGAATAGTCACAGCAGGACAGAATAGTCGTGTGGCATTGCTGAGTGCTGTCCCTGCTGGGCAGTACCTGGCGAGTCCCTGATTCCGTCCTGGGTGCAGAGGGCAGAGGTGTCTGTATTTAGAGTTTCTAGGTGGAAGCTGGGGAGGTTCCAGCATAGCCTGGGCCCCTCTGTCTCCCACGCAGTCACCCCACCCCAACCCCTCTGCTCTTCTTTCTTCCTGGTGGACTCTATGGGCCCATCAAACTGGACACTAAATCGTTACCCATCAAACAGCTGGCTTCTCTGGCCCCGAGGGCTGGAGGTTCTCGTTCCCCATCCGCTACGAGAAGGAGGAAAACATTTGGGAAGATCTGCGCAGGGGTGTGTGTTCCCTCCCTGGTTTGGGTTGAATCCTTCCAAGGCAGAGAAAAAAGGGAGAAAAACAAAGCTGTTAAATTTCCATATTTAAAAAGCTCATAGGCTGCCTCAGCTTTTCAACTAAAATAAACCGAAAGCCACAAACAGAAAGTCATGAACTTCAAATTTCCACTTGCAGTCAACGTGATGGATGATATTTTATTGAAACTAAATCACTGGGAATCACTGGTATGTGGTTTAATAAGGGAAGGATGTAGTCTCAACGTTTTCGTTTTGGGGCGGCGATAATGGACCATTATTTGAGCTACAGATATTATCACTGTTAATTTTTTATTTTGAATAATAAACTCCTCTTTAAGTACCTGTCCACTTTCTAATGAGCCAGATAATTTAATCATGCACCCCCAAAATATAATACAGAAAACACTGAAGCAGTATTTAGTGAAACTTCTTTATTGTGTATTTACACCACACTTCCTGCTAATACCTGTTGTCTCGAGTTGGATAGGAAGGAGGCGGGAGACGCAAAACCCATCATCTCGCAGAACCGCACAGCCCCCTCACCTTCCTCTTCTAATTGAACGCTGGCGGAGCACTTGCCTTTGGTGAGACTGCACACTGATTCGTCTGCCATGAGCGTGACCTTGATCCAAATGGAAAAGCAGGTTTTAAAATCGTGAAACAGCACTTGGTTCCAGGGTGATCATCCAGTGATCCCAAAATGAAAACACAACTTTTAAAACTTACGGTAGAACTCACAGACCCTCAGGAATCTGCCTATGTACCCAACCCAAAAATTGCCCCCCTGAGTTACATGGGGAGAGGATTACAAAGCAAAAAGAGGTTGCTCAGTGGCCACATGCATGGGGCCTGGAGGTAGCCAAGCTGACCTGTAGAACCAGTGTGGGAAGACTTCAACAGATGGAAAGAAGGAGGGGTGAATTTCCAAGCACAAATGTAAACACCTCCTCCAGGAAGCCTGGTACAATCCTGGCCAGAGTGGGACTCCTGGAAGTTAACACAAATTGCCTCTCCCAGTGCTTCCTTGAAACTTGAGCTGCAAATGTCTCAAAAAAGGTTAAAAATGAGTGCAATGTGAAAAGCAAAACAAAACAATGAGCAATGCTTTCCTCTGGAAAGTAGGAAGGAAGCAGTCAGGGAACTTCCTTTGCGCCCTAGTACACTTTATGGATTGTTAACATAGGCATGTATAATTTGTTTTAGAACTCATTCTGTTAAATAATGAAGAGTGCCTCAACTCTCTAAGGCCAACACTGCAGAACAAATGGCAGCTACGCATCTTGGATTTTCTGGCTCAGCATCAAAGTCTGTTCTTCTTTTGGTGCAGTGTTGTCTCCCCTGTTATGTGTCAGATTCATCACAGAAGATTCAGGAAACACAGTTGAATGGGTAGGAACCCGGGAAATTCCCACCACTTAGACATAGTCACCATTAACTTTTTTTTTTTAGAATTAGTTCAATTCTAATTTTCAGAATTCGTTGATTCACTGTCGCAGCAAATGACATAGAATAAAGCAGAATAGCCCTGATCAGTGTGGCTTGGTTGGTTGGACATCGTCCCGCAAAGTGAAAGGTTTGATTCCTGGTCAGGGCACGTGCCTGGGTTGCAGATTCAGACCCCAGGAGGGACGCACACGAGAGGCAACCAGTTGATGTTTCTCTCTCACATCAGTGTTTCTGTCCCTCTCTTCCGCCTTCCCTTCCCCTCTCTCTAAAAATAAAAAGTAAAATAAAATCTTTAAAACAGAATAGCATTAGTACTTCAAGTGTTTCTCACAATAAAGATGTAAAATTCTTAATTTCTGTGGGTCTTTGACTATTTAATATCTTTTCATTTGTTTAATTTTTTAAATTGCAGCTTACACTCAGTATTATTCTGTGTTAGTTTCAGATGCATAGGGTAGCGGTTAGAGAATCATGTGCTCTGACCATTAACTTTGGGATTTCTCTACACATCCCTGGCATACAAATTTCCTTCACGGCACAGTCGTTAGCACACTTTGAGTGAGATTCGGCAGTTCTTTTTTTTCTTCAAGTGACATTAGGACATAAGCATTTCCCTGTCATTCTGGAAAGACCAGGTGAGCACTAACATTGGAAAATATATTTTGAGGGGAGGTAGAGGAGGGTAAAGGGGGTCAATTAGATCGTGATGGAAGGAGACTTGACCTTGGGTGGTGAACACCCACTGCCACGTACAGACGATGTGTTATAATAGAGGTGTGCACTTGAACCTGGATGAGCTTAATAACCAATGTTGCCAGGTAAATTTAGTAAAATTTAAAAGTAAATTGCAAAAAAAACCCAATGTAACCTTTATGCCATTAACTTTTTTAACATAATATTTTTAATTCTATTTTATTGATTATGCTATTAAAACTATCCTTAGTTTTCCCCCTTTGTCCCCCCTCCGCCCAGGGCCCCCTGCTCGCTCAGGCACTCCCCCCACCATTGTTCGTGTCCATGGGTCATGTGTATGAGTTCTTCAGCCACTCCACTTTCTATCTGTACTGTACACCCCATGCCTATTCTGTAACTGCCTATTCGTGCTTCTTAATCCCCTCGCCTCTTCACCCTTTCCCCCACACTCCCCTCCCACCTGACAACCATCAAAACACTCTCCGTATCCATGATTCTGTCTCTGTTCTTCTTGTTTAGTTTGTGTTTTAGATTCAACTGTTGTTAGATATGTATTTATTGCCATTTTATTGTTCATAGTTTTGATCTTTTTCGTAAATAAGTCCCTCTAACATTTCATATTATAAGGGCTTGGTGATGATGAACTCCTTGAACTTGACCTTGTCTGGGAAGCACTTGATCTGCCCTTCCATTCTAAACGATAGCTTTGCTGGGTAGAGTTCTCTTGGCTGTAGATCCTTGCTTTTCATGACTTTGAGTATTTCTTGCCCATCCCTTCTGGCCTGCAGAGTTTCTTTTGAGAAATCCCCTGTAGGTAACTAAACTGCTTTTCTCTTGCTGCTTTTAAGATTCTCTCTTAATCTTTAACCATTGGCATTTTAATTCTGACGTGTCACGGAGTGGGCCTCTTTGCTTCCATCTTGTTTGGGACTCTCGGTGCTTCCTGGACTTACCCGTCTATTTCTTTCACCAAATTAGGGAAATTTTCTTTCATTATTTTTTCAGATAGATTTCCAATTTCTTGCTGTTTGTCTTCTTCGACTAGCACCCCTATGATGTGAATGTTGGACTTGAAGTTGTCCCAGATGTTCCCTACACTGTCCTCATTTTTTTGGATTCTTCTTTCTTCTTATTGTTCTGTGTGGTTGGTTTTTGCTTCCTTCTGTTCCAAATCATTGATCTGATTCTCAGCTTCATCTGCTCTACTGTTGTTTCCCTGCAAAGTGTTCTTCATTTCCATTGGTGTGTCCTTCGTTTCTGACTGGATCTTCTTTATGCTGCTGAGGTCCTCACTGAGTTCCTTGAGCATCTTTATAACCAGTGTTTTGAGCTCTGCATCTGATAGGTTGCTTATCTCCATTTTGTTTAGCTCTTTTTCTGGAGTTTTGATCTGTTCTTTCATTTGGGCCATGTTTCTTTGTCTCCTACTTTGTCAGCCTCCCTGTGTTTGTTTCTGTGTGTTAGGTAGAGCTGCTTTGACTCTTTGTCTTGGTAGTGTGGCCTAATGTAGTAGGTGTCCTGTAGGGTCCAGTGGCACAGCCTCTCCTATCACCCAAGCTGGGTACTCAAGGTGCACCCTTTGTGTGGGCTGAGCACACCCTCCTCTTGTAGTTAAGCCTTGGTTGCTATTGGCAGATCAATGGGAGGGATTTACCCAGGCCAGTCAGCTGCAAGGACTGGCTGTGACCACTGACCACCAACTTCCGCCCTCCGTGGAGGATCAGCTGTGCAGGGGCAGGGTGGTGATGCTCTGACGTGGTCTATAGCTGTCCACTGGGTATGCTGGCCCTGGGGTATCCAGGATGGTGCAGGCCAAGGTCAGTTCCCACCTGTGTTTTGCCCGGGGCCACCTCACCTGAGCTATAAAGCAATGTGAGACAGCTGCTACTTGTGCTGGGCTAGGAGATTCCCTGGTGAAGCCAAGTTGTGAATCTAGGCTGGCTGCTGCAGTGCCAGGCCTGGGACTCACTGAGGCCAGCTGTTGCTTGTGTGAGAGGATTTAGGAGGTTGTGAATCATGAGCTAAAACCAGCCATTCATCTGGAAAAGTAGCGTGGGTGGGCCCGTAAGTTGGGTGGGGTCGAGTCTCTGGGGATCTCCAAGGCGAGTCAGTTTGAGCCAGATTGATGGAGTCTCATATATGGCACCAGCTAGACAGCTCTGTGGGGGGAGGGCTTAGCAAAGGGACAAGGCTTCTGCTTGCCTTGATGCCAGACACTTCAGTTCCTCCCTGTGTGCCACTGGTGCCTTTCAAGCTGCTATCCCAGTGCTGGAACTCAGAGGGAGGGAGTCTGAGTACGTAAGTATGTGGGTTCTTTAAAAAAAAAAGGTTTTAATTATATTTATTGATTATGCTATTAAAGTTGTCCTTATTGTTCCTCCTTTGCCCCCACTCCACCCATCACCCCCAACTCCCTCAGGCAACCCCACCCCCACCATTGTTCATGTCCATGGGTCATGCCTAGAAGTTCTTTGGCTACTTCATTTCCTATATGGTACTTTACATCCTCATGGCTACTTTGTAACTACCTATTTGTACTTCTTAATCCCCTCACCTCTTCACCCTTTCTCCCCCTTCCTCCTCGCATCTGGCAACCATCTGGTAACTACTTCTTTTCTCTTGCCTTTAAGTCTCTCTCTTTATCTTTCCCCTTTGGCCTTTTAATAATGATGTGTCTTGGAGTAGGCCTCTTTGCATCCATCGTAATTGGGACTCTCTGTGCTCCTGGACTTGCATGTCTATTTCCTTCCATGTGTGGGTTCTTTAAAAGGAACTGCTTGGGGCTCCAGCAGTTTCTTCCACTGACTTAATCCCCACCAGTTTTTGCAGCCAGAGGTTGTGGGGACTTATCTTCCTGGCACTGGAACCCTGGGCTGGGAGCCTGGTGTGGGGCTGGGACTCCTGGCCCCCAAGATATCCCTCCTGAATTTTTACCCACCACACGTGGGTGTGGGACCAGCCTGTTCCGCGTCTGTGCCCCTCCTATCAGTCTGGATGGATTCTTTAATTCCATAGTTGTCAGGCTTCCATTCAACTTGATTTCTGACAGTTCTGAGTGATGGTTGTTTTATATTTTAGTTGCAGTTTTCATGTGGTTGTGCAGAGAGGCCAGCCATGTTTACCTACCACCATTAGCTTTTCAGAAAGAAGAGATACTGAACTTCAGTAAATGTAAACACACTTTAATGACCTAGTTATCTTTTGGGGTGTGTTCCATGAATACGTACCTCATTTAATTAGGAGAATAGATCTTTTTTAAACAAAGAAAATATGTTTTGGAGAGTGTCTTTGTCAATACACTACCTAAATTTTTAAAAATCTTTTTGTTTGAAAATCATCAGTCTCACAGGAAGTGGCAAACATAGCACAGTGTCCTGTGTACTTTTAACCAGCTCCCCCTAATGATGACATCTGACATAACAGAGGACAATATCATAGCCAGGAAGCCGACATGGGCACAGCCCACAGACCTTCTTTGGATTTCACCAGTTTTTTTGTGCACTGGTATGTGTGACGACCTCACTTTTATCGGGAATGGTACAGAAACCTAAGGCTCAGATCAGTTTGGCATTCACCCAAGCGGCATGCCTGGTGAAGCGGGCAAAGGAACCCAGGTCCATCCGTCTGAAGCCTGTACTTTTCTCACTGAGGGGTGGAAGCAGCAGTGGGACACAAAAAGTAAGACATGAGGACTGAAACATGCAACACTGAAAGTGCACCATTGTCGGAGGGTTGGTTTTAGTAACCCGGAGAGCCACGCCTAGTTCTGGCACTAACGGTGGGAGGTCGGGCAAGCTGAAGTTTCTGTCGCTTCAGAGTCCTGCTCAAAAAAGGGGGGTGACCCGCCCAGCCCCCCGCAACCCCAGCCAAAGCTATTTGTAATATAGACACAGTGCCCACAGAAAGAAAAGTTCGTTTTACACACACACGCATTATTTTAACGCCAACCTTTAGTAGCCCTCCAAAGAGTGTTCTGGTTGGGAAAACGAATAGAAACCTCTGCATCCGGAGCTCAAAGATTTAAGTTCTTCAAGAATAATGCAATTACTTCTCTTTAATCCCCACCTAAGCCTCTGGGTAATGTTGGCAATATTGTTTAAAAATGCATCAGCCTATGCTCTACCATCTGAATACTATTTTAACTTGTAGTTTTTTTTAATACATATATTTAACTCCAAGGATAGTCTAGGGGTCAGTTACATTTTACTTTAGCATGCCCATTTACAGAGATTGCTTTTAAACTGTCACCTGCCAGCAAATTTTCATAAATGTGTACTTTAAAAAAGAACATGCCAAGATTTTGTCTTTCTGCTGACTCAACATTCGTTTTGACGATGAAGCAAGTCAGCCACGAGATACACAATACAAATTGTTGGTCCTTCACCGCAAGCGGCTGTTTTCCGAAGTGCAATGCTGATGAGCATGTTAAAATATTTGCTATTTATTGATCTGTAAGTAGACAATAATGTTGGCATGTTCTTTTCTGTTTGTCTATTAACGGGCTCAATATTAGAATGCTTTATAAAAGCAACTCATCTTACTTTTCTGGTCTTTTCATGGCATATGAGCAAATAAACTATTTACACTACTAAAAATAATAAAATAAAATAAAATAAATTAAAAAAAAAGAATAGTGCAATTACATTTTATGTCAACATGAATTGTGGAAATCTGAAGTTTCCTAAATAAGGCCTCATGTTATGCCCCATAACTGAAATAGAGAACCCCACCCAATTAAAAAAATTAGTCAAGAATCCCTCGATATCAAAACTGATGGGACTGAGGATTGCACACCGTTCGGGACATCGCCACAGGGTGGCGCCAGGGTCTCGGGTAAACAAAGACGTGTCCCGAGCGGGCCGCAGGGATCACCGGCTGTTTACTGGGTACTGGGGACTTCCGAGTTCCAGCGGCCTCGGGAGCGCTGGGGCTGGAAAACGCGCCGTGCAGTCTAATCCCGCCGGCGGGAAGGGTAGCCGCCTGAAGCGCTGGAAGAAAGCCGGGCCACTGGGACGGCGGTTACGTGAATTTCCGTGTGAGCCGTCAGCAGAATGACAGAGGTGGCGCAGAGGGACAGCTGCGCGGTAGCACCGCGCCGCAAGCGTTGCGTGTCGTGCTCTGAGAAGCGCAGCTGCAGCTTTAGAGTTATTCTTCCCGGTAAATCGTCCTTGAGTTATCGGATTTTAAATGATGCAAGGCTGTAGAAACCCGTCATCCTCACCAAGTGTGCGCGATTGGACTCGATCCCTCGTGGATCAGCTCTGCTGCAGAGCAAGCCCTGCCCTCCGGGCGGGTCCCAGAAAACCTGTTCACTCCGGGATACAAGTGAAGGAAGGAACAGTTTTTTAGGCTCCCCTTTGTGCTAGGTTGTGCTTCTCGGCCTTCTCTCATTTAATCCTACAGCTCTGCTGGGTTCTGTTATTTGGCCATCCACTGCCACTGCTGATCTTTTATCGGTGTCTTTTACTTCCTTCAACAGATGAGGAAACCGAGCCTCAGCGAAGTTAGGTAATTTGCCCAAGACCCCACAGCTGGCAGTCTGTAGAGCTGGGATTTGAACCTGGGTCAGCTTGACACCGAAAGCTGCGTAGTTCCTGTGTACCAGGGTGCCCCTAAGCTATGCTCCTGCTGTTATTTCTGCCATCAGAAGTTCGGCAGGAATAAGCAGATGTCTGTGAAAGGGTGGAGGGAAGGTATTTCTCAATGAGGTACCGTTGCTCTTTCATAAACTACTTCAGTTTTTGGACTGGATGATTTTGAACATTGTTTAGGTGGAAGCGGACACACCTTCTCTCCAGACGTAATGTCACCACCTGTGGCTCATGCAGCCGAGGTATGCCCATCAGTGAACGCCTCCACCAGTGATTCACTTGTGAGATTTTATTTTAGCTGAGTCTGCAGCCTTTTCATTTCATGGAGTCAGGAAGAGGTTGATGCAGCCAGGGCAGACAGGGCAGAATGCCTCCCAGTTGTCTGGGAGATTGTAATGTCATTTCTTCACCCACTCTCCAAACACAGAGGAGGAACTAGAAGCATGAGATCCTGGATAACTTACCCATTGCCACATAACAGGCCAGCACCTGCCTTGTAAAACTGTCATTGTGAAAGTAGAGCGGCTGTGTTCTTGATTAAAATGAAAATAGAAACGCAATTCAACTTCCTGTGTATGATTTTAGAGGACAGGCACGCCATGCTTTTCTTTTCAAAATGTTTTTACATCTGTTATCTTGATTTCTCTGTGCACAACATCCCCATCTTGAACAAACATTTATTATCGCACTTACGCCCTGCGGTTAATGTTTAGTGTGCGTGTCTGTCTCTTCCTCTGGTTTATGACTTTCTTCAGGGAAGAGACCCTGCCACATTTTAAGCATCTATAAAACCCTAGCACTTAACAAGGTATTGGCCAGGACTTGTTTCCTTGCAAAAGATAGAAACCCACTAGATGCAATTTAAGAGAAAAGGGGGCTTTGTTTCAAGGAGCCCCAGGGCAGGGGTGTAGCCACGTCTTGGAGGAACAGAAATCAAGTTCTCTTGCGGCTCCACATCTCTTGCATTTGTCCCATCAACACCTCCTTTCTGCAGAGTGTTTTCCACTGCTTCCTGGTCCTCTAGGCTGAAACCCTAGCTGTCAGCATCTCCTAATAGACGTGCAACTGGTCCAGCCCTGTGCTAAACGCTTTATCACGCTCTTGGTCCCAATCTGCCCACTCTCCAGGGATCAAGACTCTTATTGGTCCAGCCTCAGTGAGGTGTTCACCTCTAGTCCAATCAACTGTGGCCAGAGGGGTGTGCTCCAACGGTAGATGGAGGTTGTTCCTATGGTAACTGCAAGGTGCTGGCTGGAAGAAAGAAGGCCCAGTTCCCTGAGAAAAGGGGGAAGGGGCCAGGCAACTGATGCAATTGGGGCTGTGTCCTTGTATATACTTGGTGCTCCATAAATGCTTGCTGATCTGCCTTTCTCTAAGTACTGCAGGATGCTGGTCCTCCTATAGTTCCCAAACACACTCCCATCTACTGTCTTCTCTTCCCTGGGGGCTCTTCCCCACCTGCACCCCTCGGCCTGGCTGACTCCTACTCCTTCTTCAGGTCTGCATTTGGATTCACCACCTTTTCAGATGGCCTTTCCTGATCCCCTTCCAGAACGTCCTGCTCTGTTTCTTCAAAACATTCACCACTGGGCAGTTGTTTCATTCTGGTCTTCTTCCCCAAATACTGTAAGTTCTAGTGTTCCCAAAGTCTCCATAAGCCATGGGGATACCTTGGGGGTGGGGGCAGTCAGAAGTTTATCCCCCTTAGGCAAACATTTAAGCACTGGGAGATGTGACAAGCAGATTATTTGTCACCCTTCTTCCCTCCACGGGCTGTCCTGAGATGAACTCAATGCGGCTTTTGTGAGGAGGGCCCTGCCAGGTGTGTTGACAGTGGCTCCTCCCCCTCCCCTTTCCCGACTCTCATTTCTGCCCTTGGTGATCATACACCCTTATAAACTAGTAGCAAATAGGCCTTTGCCCCAGGCCCTGCTTTCTGGCGGACCCCAGCTAAGTGAGCAACTAACTGGCAGACAGAAAAAATGAAGTGTAGGGGCTTTTGTGGAATCGCAGTGTTTAAACAACGTCAGAAACCCTACCTCCCTCCAGCTCCGGGCTCTGCTTTCCTCTGCTCTGCCTTCATTTTTATTCAGGCTTTCCCAGAATGGAGGCAAGGTGCCCCCAGCAGCTCCAGAATGCCTCTTTCTGGGTGGTTTCAGCCAAAATCCAGCTGTAGCATATGAGTTCCTGATTTCACTCAGGAAAGGTTTCACAACACGAGTCCAGGTGACTTTGAGGGTACACTTATTAAAGCTGGGGACAGTGAAACAAGGAAGGACTTAGCATAGGAGAAACAACAGGAGAGCCTAGGCTGGGCTGCCTTAGCTCCCTGGGAAGTCAGACAAAAGGGGGCCTTGGGGACAGGTTCAGGTGATCCACCTGGGATGAGCTGTGGGCTGCGCATTACCTTAGAGTCTAGGAGACACGTGGCTGTGAAGAAAGAAGTGGGGTGGGGGTGGGGAAAAGAAAGGGAAGGGAAAGCTCTGGCTGCTCCCCAGAGGGAGAGCATGTGCCCTGGGTCCTTTGTCTGGAGGCTTTTCTCTTTCTCTCTTGCAGGTGGGAATCTTAGGGGAGGGCTTGGGGGAGGAAGGAGGTGTCAGTAGAATGCCCATCAGTTCTCCAGGTGTGCCCTTTCAGGGTCATGGTCTGCTCTGATTGGTCAGCGCCAGGGGGTCATTGCAGTCATTGCAGTTGGTCCTGGCATCACCTGCCTGGTTTTGCTGCTTTTCTGGGCCTGGAGCTGAAATACAACTGAGGCCTAGATGTTATCTCCAGGGAGGAAAGGCCCGGGGAGAAGAGGTTACCCTGGGGGGGTGAGGTCCTTGTGTTCCGGGGTTTTGCCCCCTGCCGGGCACTCAGGCCTTCCAGCCACCCTGGCCACCCTCTGCCCCTGGCTGTAAATTGCTCGGCCACTGTGTGCAGGTCTCTGTCTGTTTCCCTATTCTACTTGCCAAGGAATTTCCCTCACTTCTCCCTGTCCTGTCTCAACAAAACTGACAGTATCCCCAGCCCTTCTCCTGCCTGGCCCATCTGTACCTCCACATGCTGTCTCCTCCGAGCCAGCTCAAGTTCCAGCCACACCAAGCTCCTGTTCCCCACTCATGTCCTGCACTTTCTCGTCTACGGCTTTGCGCGTGACAGGGCTAGAAAGACCTGCTTTGTTCGCCTTTCTTTGTCTCTGCTTGGTGAATTCATCTTTTGAGATCCACCTTGCATATCACCTCTGCTAGTCATCTCTGGCTGTGTAACAAATTACCCCAAACTTTGTGGCTTAAATCAGCATATATTTATTATTGCCCACGTTTGTGAGGGTCAGCGATCCAAGTGTGGCCCCGATGGGTGGTTCTGACTCGGGGTCTCTCAGAAGGCTGCCCTTGAGCTATCCGCAGACTTGCAGCCTGTCTCATCTGAAGGCTTCACTACGGCTGGAGGGTCCATTTTCAAGTTCACTCACATGGCTGTTGGCAGAAGGCTTATTCTCTGCCGTACGGGCCTTTTCTTATGGCTGCTCGTGATATGCCAGCTGGCTTACTCCAGAGTGTGTGGTTCAAGAGTATGAACCACCGCCACCCCACTACCACCTCCATTAAAAAGAGAAGAAAAAGAGAGAGAATGACTATACTCAAGACGGAGGCTTCATTTTTTACACCCGAATCTCAGAACTTTCATATCATCACTTCATTACCCACACACACCAACCCTGGTGCCCCGTGGGAGGCACTACACAGGGGGTGAATGCCAGCCAGTGAGGGCCACCGGGGCCACCTTGGAGGCTGTGGCCACATGTCCCCAAGGCTGTACTCAGGGAATTGGTACTCTGTACATACTTCTTGCAAAGCTTTTTCTATTTTGCATTACAGATGCTTTGTCTCGATCCCAGATTACAAACTCTTTGCAGGCAGTAACTGAATCTTATTCACCTTTTCCTTTGGTTTTAACCCTACGTGGTGTCTAATACAGACGCTACACTCTGTAAGTGTCAAATTAAGACTTGGGGTAGTAAACACACAATACAATATACAGATGATGTATTATAGAATTGTACACCTGAATCCTATATAATTTTATTAACCAGTGTCGCCCCAATCAATTCAATAAAAAAGAAAAAATACTGAGTGCATGATTGAATGAATTAGTGACTGATTCAGTGGGTCACTGGATAGTTCAAAGGACAAGAGAAGGTAACATGAATATCCTATGGTTAATTTCCCTGGTTCCCTGCTGGTTAAGGTACCTAAGGAGGTGGTTGCTCAGACCTTGCCTCCTCCTTCTCTGGCTACTCCTTCTTCCCCTCCAGCCTGTGGTTACAGCATCGGGGAACTCGGTGGCTATCTTGGTATAACGAAATCCTATTCCCTTGTCACAGCTGATTGGACCAGGGCCAGGCACCTGACCCGAGCTGGGCCAATGGACTTCTCCAGGGAGTCTGAAATGGGAACTAAGAGAGGCCAAGCTTCAGTCTGGCAGCTTTCTTGCCAAGGGAGAGATGAGCAACTGGAAACTGTTGGCAATACCAAGTCTTTGGTGCGTGGACTGGGGAGCAGAGCAAGTCCATCTGCCACAAAAGAATGCAGAGGAATGAATGCAGAGAGAGAGAGGACAGGCTGCAAAAGGATGATCCGAGAGCCAGCTGCACCCCCAGCTGGGTCCCCATGAAGTACCTTTATGCTCTGATGACAGCTGGGGTGTAAGCAACGGTGTGTGGGAGCTGGCTCACCCTGGTTCATGAAAACCAGTCATACATATTTCGTCAATGGCATCACATGAGTAGTTTGAAATAAGCTTTGGTGGCAGTATTTACACCACAGAAACTGACCAATGCTACAAAGCAGGGGTCCCGCTGAGAGCTGGTTATTAAACATTTGCAAGACTGAAACATCTTCCCAGCAAACGCCTACTCATGCTCCACAACCCAGGACCTCCCCGTGAGAAGCCTCCACTGGTGTTTGCAGGAAGCTAGTTTTCTGTGTACTCACGGTGCCTAGGAGACCCCATGTGATGACCCAGAACTCTGAGGGTTATGGGACATAAGTCATGGGTGAGATAGACACCCCAACCAGACAATAACTGCCGACTGCCCCTGGGGTGAAGTCTGCGCTAGCTGGCATGCTTGGCTGGCCCTCCTGGCATCTCCAGGCCCCTTCCTGCCAGCTGCTCCCCTCAACTCTCCTCCCACACTGTCCCCACACCCTGACCTCCTCAACCTCCAGCCCAGAGGCTCTGTCTGCCTTACCAGCTGCCAGTCAGCTGGAGAATCTGACAAAGGTCACCGGCCTTCCCCCAAGAGGAACCACACCCAGACACAGACACATTTGCGTGAGATTCATGGACCAAATACCTTCTTTTCTCTGAAGACCTTCTGACTCCCACATCCTGTACGCCCCTGCTTTCCCCCAAACACAGCTTATCTCAGTACCTTCGGCATGTATTTATTTATTTATTTTTAGAGAGGGGGAGGGAGGGAGAAAGAAAGGGAGAGAAACATCAGTGTGTGGTTGCCTCTGGTGGTACCCCTTACTGGGGGACCTGGCCCGTAATGCAGGCATGTGCCCTGACCGGGGAATTGAACCAGCAACACTTTGGTCCACAGGCCGGCGCTCAATCCACTGAGCCACACCAGCCAGGGCAGCAGTTTTAAATTGAGTCTTTTTTCTTTAAACCCACAGCCCCCGGGTAGCCTCCCACGCAAGTACTAACCAGGCCCGACCTCACTTAGCTTCTGAGACCAGACATTGGGCGCGTTCAGGGTGGTAGGGCCGTGAACTATTTCTGAGTCTTTTGCTCCACTGGGAGCTTCTCTGGGGAAGCACCTAGTCTGGTCTTATCCTTGAGTGCATGGGTGACAGAGAACTGACTGGGTGTGTTCTGACACCCAGGTTCTAATCGTGAGATCAGGGTGTAGCTGCAGACGGCACCTCTGTCTAAGCACAGGGAGCGTCACCAAGGATGACATCAACACTGCTGAAGGGAGAAGATGCCACCCAAGGACAGGCCACGACACACACAGAAAATGCAGCACAGAGATCACTGTGTGTCCCCAGCACCGAGAGACGCACAGTGGCTAGCAGAAGGGGGAAAGCACCTTGGGTGCGGCTCCACGGACAGAAGCGGCCCTTTGGGGTCCCCGGAATCTTGGTTCAGAGTCTAGCTCTGTCCCTGATGGCTTGTGACCGGGAGCACGTCGCTTTGCGTCTCTGAGGCTCAGTTTTCACACCTGTCAAAACCGATTTATTGAGTCACTGTTAAGGTTCAAAGAGACAAGAAAATAAAAAAAGAAAAGAAAGAAAACTTAAAAGACACAGTGCTGGGACAAAGGAGAGGGTCAACAAAGGTTTGTTCCCCCCTTTCTTGCGTTCATGTCATGCTGGTCACACATGACGGACACCAACTCTCTGTTCGACCAAAGCAGAGCAAGCAGTTTATTTGTAAGAGTGGCAGAGACTGTCATTGTCCCCCGGTTTTCATTAGTCTGTTTCTTAGATGGTAAACTAATTTTTAGCTAGGTTCATAGTTGCTCAGTCAATATTACATTTTTCTCCCCAGCCTCCCTTGCAGATTGGCACAGCCTGGTGACTATGCTCTAGGGGATGGGGATGTGACCAGAAGTGATGTGTACAACTTCTAGGTCATGTCCTAAGAGGAAGGCACATACTTACCACTTCCTTCTTTTCTCCTGTCCTGACTGGAACAGCGATGTGCAGGCAGGAGGTGGAGCAGCCGTATTGGTCCGTGAGGTAAAGAATATTGGTGCTGTAGAGAAAGAAGATAGGGAAACTCGGGCTCTGGCTGGTGTGGCTCAGTGGACTGAGCGCCGGCCTACAAACCAAAGGGTTCGATTCCCTGTCAGGGCACATGCCTGCGTTGCAGGCCAGGTCCCCAGTTGGGGGGTTGTGAGAGGCAACTGACTGATGTTTCTCTTTCCCTTTCTCTCTCCCTTCCCCTCTTTGAAAATAAATAAATAAAATCTTAAAAAAAAAAAAGATAGAGAAAGTCTGGGTCCCTAATGACTTAGCCGAGGAGAGGCACCAGATGAGCCTAAAAGCTCAGACTTTGAAGTGCAAGAGAGTTAAACTTGTATTTCTGTAGTCGCTGTCAACATTTGGGTTTTCTTGTGGCAGCCGCATCTGCACACTAATGCTCAAGGCTACAGACTGAATGCCTGTGTCCCCCTGAAACTCGTGTGTCCACTCCTAACTCCAACAGACGGCAATAGAGGTGGGGCCTTCGGGAGGTGATCAGGCCGTGAGCTTTTACAAATGGGCTCAGTGCCCTGACAAACGAGACCCAAGAGAGCCCCTTGGCCCCTTCCACCGTGTGAGGAGACCACGAGGGCATGGCAAGAGGGCACTGGCCAGGAACAGAATCGGCTGGCACCTTCCTCTTATGCTTCCCAGCCTCCAGAACTGTGAGAATATATTTCTGCTGCTCATAAGACACCTGTTCTGCGGTGTTTTTGTTATAATCCCACACAGACTACGACACTCAGTAAACCATTAAGGAGCTCACGGCATCCAAAAAAGAGCCAGACAAATGTTCAGATTGTTTTGGCCTTGACAGTCCAGAGCTTGTTCAGTCAGCTCTTGTGTTGCTTTGATAGACACGCATCATTTTGCTTTGTTTTTATTTTTTTTTAATTGATTTGAGAGAGAGAGAGAAAGAGAGGATGGGGGGGAGAGAGAGAAACATCAATTTGTTGTTGCACTTCATGCACTCATTGATTGATTTGTGTATGCGCCCTGACGGGGGTCAAACCCGCAACCTGGGCGTGCCAGGATGATGTTGTAACTAACTGAACTACCCGGCCAGGGCCATTATTTTGGTTTTTGATTATTTCCTTACATTTGGCACAAATGTCCCAGGCTCCTCTGGTCATTTCCGTGGCCCAGCCTTGGACTCAGCCATTTCAAGAATGAGTTTTAGGTTTTTTTGGTGGAGAAAGGTAAGTAGAAACCACAATCTGTGTGCTAGGTGTGCTTGCTGAGCTGGCACCGCTTCTAGGCTTCCCAGCAGACAGAACCAGGAAGTAGATGTGTGTGTACATGTCTATGTGAGTTTGTGTGTAGAGATGAGCTATACACGTGATGCCAACGTCTAGATCTCTACATCTCTAAAACCAGCAGCTTATACCCACACCTCTAATTCCAGTTCAACACACAGGGTTTGCTCCAGTCGTTCCCCGTTTGCCTAGGAAGTTACTCCCTCCACTGACGGTGAGAAGCCGCATCCCGTTGTCCTCGCTGTCTCCACGCTTGTTCAGTCTCAGGTCCCTCCTCGGGGCTGGCCCTGCCATGTCCTCAGTCTGACCCAGGGATGCAGGAGACCAGAGGCACATTTTAAGATGATACCCACCCTTTTACTTTGCTCTGCTCGTCACACAGCCCCTCCTTACAGTTTGGCTTTGCATTTATCTTGCTTACAGGCACCAGAGGAACTGATCTCCTAGAGAAGATATTTCCTCCTCGTCCCTGGGCCACAGGGACGCTGGGATGGATTTGCCCTCTGCTTGAGGAGAGAAGGTGCTGGCTAAAGGGACTGGACTGCAGGACACCTTCGAAAGAGGACGCTGGAGGCACGATCCTGGGCACTTGTTCAGCACCAGCTCTGGGGGAAGGGTCCTGTCTCTGCTGTGGAGCCCGACCTCGGGTAGCTGCTCTTCAGGAGTGTCAGCTAACCCCCTTCTCGTCTTCTGGTTCATCCTCAAGTACAACTGAGCTGCAGCAACGAGAGCAGCCGCTGGGCCGGGCGCTGTGCTGGAGGCTCTGCATGTATTGTCTCTTATTAGTCTTCACGGCCATGTTAGCGAGGCAGCACTATGGTCCCCGTTTTACAGATGAGGAAACGGAAGCTTAGAGAAGTGACCGAACCTGCCTGAGGTCACATGACAAGCACCGAGGCCAGACCTTTGACCCTGGTTCACCCGCTACACTGTCCTGCTTCAAGCCCTTGATCACCCTTGCTCGTGTTCTCTTGACCTTCACCTGCCAGTCCGAGGCTGCCACCCGTGTTCTGGCTAGTTCTGGCTTTGTCCAGGAAATAGAGTCCTGGGCTCCCAAGAGATGTCAGTGACAAGCTTTAAAAAAATCACTATTATGTGGTATTTAACACACGCAGAAGAAAATATGTAACAATACACATGCAAGTTACAAAGTATCGGGTTGGCCAGAAAGTCCGCTTGTTTTTTCTGTAAAATAAAGGGTGCATTTTTCACTTTCACCAATAACTTGGTTGATGTGAATGTTTTGAGTCTGTTGGCTCACTTCCGCAATTGGCTTCTGGTGGGGAGAGCCCAGGGGAGCTGCTAAACACCTTCCCATGCATGAGACAGCCCCACAGCAAAGAATTACTTGGCCAAAATGTCAGTAGTACCAAGAAACTTCTCAAACCACTTTTGACACGTTCAATCAGTGACAGCACCTTCTCCAGACACTGCACAAATCTTTTTTTGCATTTCAGTTGTGTTTTTACCTTTCTTGAAATAATAAGGTATAATACACCAAAAATGATGCATATCTTCTGCCATCTTCGATATTAAAATGGCTGCACAAAAATTCACCAATTTTGGTAAGTTTTTTTAAATGCACACTGGTATGACAGCTGTCACAAGACAATCTGACAAAATTGTTTTGAACGAAGTTAAAGACAACTAAGCACTACTAGAGCATCTTACGGAAAAAACTAAAACTGTTTGGCCAATGCAATATAATAAATAATAAAACAATACCCATACCTCCCAACTTTAAAATACATTAACATATTTTTTAAAATAGGCTTAATCGTTTATACTTTTAGAGGTTTGTCATGTTTTCAAAATGCAAAACCCTTCCCGATCTCACCCTCTCACTAGAACCCTGAATGTCCTGGGTGGGTTGGCTGGCTGTGTCCCTCCATCACCCTTTCTCTGAGGAGCGAGGCCTTGACTGCTCCAGGCCGGTTTTATTCCTTTAATCACACTGACATCAGCAACCCTGCGCATCTCACACCCGGTCTTCTAATTGTCCCCTCAGCTCATTGGAACCACAGCCACGGTGCGACAGCTACAGTGACATCCCAGCTCCCCTCCACGAGGAAACCACGGTGAGCTTTAAACGCAGAGGTGAGGGGGTCAGACCATCAGATTATGTGCCTCCCCTGCGGGGTCCTGGCAGGGATGGCTTGTCCTGCTGCCTCAGCCCCGAATCCTCGGCTCTGACCAAGGGGCAGGGCTGGAGTCCATGGTCTTTGCCGCGACCGACAGGGCCCTGTGGGCCACTTTCCCTGGGTCTCCCTCTGTACCCCGATGCCCTCAAGCTCCTGCTCCTTCTGCCTGGAACACTCTCCCCAAGAGCTCTGGCTCCCCCCTCCCTCCTCCCTGCGGTGGGGTCTCTGCACATTAGCATGGTTGCCCAAGTGCCCCGGGACATTTCACAAGCATGAAAGAGATTCACAGATAACAAAACCCACCTGAGTTCCTACTTTTAAAAAGCCAATAAGATGTTCTAAGTTTAAAAGAGAAATAGAAAGGAAATTAATGGTAAGTAACTGAGTACGTGTTTTCACATGTAAATGTTCTGGCAGCTGTTTATACCTAGAGTTAGACGGTAACAAGGATTGGATGTGCTGACTCAAATTCCACCCGTGTGATTTCCTAAAAACAGTGAACAACTCTTAGTGGAATCCCACAACAAGCAAAGTATACCTTTCTGTCTACATAGCTCTTGAATTTCTGAAAATGCAGTGAGTGACGAGAGATAAATTTGTGTACCAAATACCTTGTGTTTGATTATAAAACAAAGTTAGGTTTCAAGCTCACAGAATGATAAGTGGATTTTTTCACCTACATAGATACCTGCTGGGACGTTTCAGCCTGGCACGAAGGGCGCCAGTCTTCAGTCCTTCATCCCTTCAACTGTCTCGTGCATGACAGGACATGTGGTGTCCCTGACACCCACCAGCTGAAACGCTAGGTGTGCCCCTCAATCGTTGTGACAACCAGAAAAAGCCCCCGGAAATTTCAAAAATGTCCTCTAGGTGGCGCTACCGCCCAGGGCGAGAACTTGAGCAGGGCCCTCGGTTTAGTTTCCTTCCCAGCGCCCAGCACCCGCAGACACCGTGGTGCATACGTTTTTTGTCGTTGTGCGGCTTGTGTTCCGAAGAATGTGAGCCGCAGGAGGGCAGGGCTTCGTTCCTTCCACGATGCATCCTCAACGCCCAGAACGCGCGGGCTGCGGTGAGCGAGTGGACGAATGAGTGGTGCCCAGGACCCGACCGATGTCACAGGGCGGGCAGAATCATCGCGAAGAGGATGCAACGTTGGGAAGCCGATGCTAACTCGCATCCAGCTCCCAGCTTTATCCAGCTTTGATATTTTTGACCAGGGTGACCGACACAATCCATTTTGTTTTGTTTTTCCTTCTGCTCAAATCACATTTTAAGCTGCCTTTACAATAACAGCAATTAGTGGCATTCATTAAATGCCACATGTCCAGCACTGGGACAAAAAGTGTTTTAGGATCTTTTGATCCTCTGGCAAATCCCTTGAGTGAGGTGCTATCATAAACCCCATTTTACAGATGAGGAAACTGAGGCTCAGGAGAAAGGCTAAGACACATTCTCAGTGTCACACACACGCCAAGTTCAAGGTTGGGGTTTTGAATCCCACCCACTCACTGCTCACACCAGAACCTCTGGCCTATACAGCCCTCTTGATATCCTCTGGAGCCCTGGACCTGGGTTCACAGCTTCATTCGGCCACCAACTTGCAGTGTGACATTTGGCAGGCCACTTAGCCTCAGCCTCCTCATCTATGACGTGAAGGATTAGAACTAGGCAAAAAAGCTAATTTGACCAGAGGCCACGTACAGATACATGTTGCTGTCTACTTCAAGAGAACAGATTTGACTCTGCCTTGAAGCACCCAGGTGGGCTCAGGGGGGCCTGGAGCCAGCTCAGAGAGGAGGGCCCACTGCTGGAAGACCGGGCCGGCCAGCCTGGAGATGGAAGACCAGCAGGTGGGTGAGGGTGGAACGGCTATTTTCTCCTCTCAGGGGCCATCAGAGGAAAGAAGAATTTCAGTGGGTTTCCATGTGCCAGAGATTCCTGGCACTCCTGCCCCAAGGTGAGGATCCAGGAAGGAGGTGAAAAGGGAGGGCTCCTCAGGGTGACCTCAGTCCTAAGTTAGATTCTACCCTGAGGGAGTGGGAGATTGGGCAAACAAGAGACAGAACTTTCTGGAAGTCAGGGTGTAGATGCAAGACGGGCTGCCCTGGCTGAGCAGGGACCAGTCTGTAAAAGTTGTCCAGTGAGCTCCTAGCAGGTCTTGAATCGGTCCTTCCACACCAAGAGGGTCGGAGATGGTCCCTGAGGCCCTTTCTGGCTTGCACCACCCCCCCCCCCACCATGGCCCTCAACTGTCTGCTTCTTTTTTTTTTTTAAATTGATTTGAGAGAGAGAGAGAGGGAGGAAGGGAGAGAGAAACACCGGTTTGTTGTTTTACTTATTGATGCATTCATCGGTTGCTTCACATATGTACCTTGACAGGGGATACAGCCTGCAACCTCGGCGTATTAGGATGACGCTGTAACCGACTGACCTACCCGGCCAGGGTAGCTGCGACTTGAGGCTAAGATGCCCTTTTCTCTTCCCACTGAGAATCCCTGAAGGGCTTTCATGAGTGATGACATGGAGGAAGCTGCTCTGACCTATTCCACCAGCCCTTCTGGGCCCAGGGCTGCCTGGATATTTCTGGCTCTCCCAAAAGAAAACAAACCTTTCCCACTAATATAAGCAGGCAAGATCTTTACCCAACAAAACAAACCAACCTAGCCCCTCCAGGACAAACCCAGCTTTCCTAATACGGCATCAAGAATTATGCCCTTGGCATCCAACCAACACAATCGTCCCACTCCCTGGAGGAGAGGGGGGATGGATCCCACGCGGCAGATAAAGGTCACATTCATACTGAGGGGACTTCAAATTTTGGATGGGGGTGCCGGCTTCCGCTTCCTCTCGGGAGCACACCTGTTCCTTTCCCTTCCCCTCTTCTTCCTCTAGGCGCTTTACCTTTACCTTACTCTCTCCTCAGCTCCAGGGGCCCTCCTTCTGCCTCTGTAACTTGCTTCCTGAGAGCCTCCACAGCCCAGCTGGCTCACTTCCACCACCTTTGTAACTTTCTAAATAATCCTTCTCTTATAATTTGGAAACAAAAACAAATGTTGGATGGGGCTCTTCAGGGGTAGGGTTGCCAGATGAAATACAGGAGGCCCAGTTCAGTGGGAATCTCCCATAGACAATGAATACTTTTTAAAAGGTTTAAGTGTAAACCTTAAACCTATCTATCCCAACAGCCCGTTTGGGATATACTTACGCTAAAAAAATTGCTCATTGTTTGTCGGAGATTCACTTTGAATCGGCCTCCTGTATTTTAATTTGCTCTATCTGGCAACGTTTAGGGCTACACATAAATATGTTAAACAGCTGTTGGGCGGGGTGCGGTTCATTTGTGTCCTCAAAGGCAGTGAGCACCTGTCAAGGAAGGGCAGTGCTGGCCACTCGGGGCTTCAGAACGATGTCATTTACATGTGAAAACTCAGCCCCATTTGTACCAAAAACACATGAAACTGGAGTGGTTGCTGTGCAGTAGGTATCGCCATTTAAAAAGCTGCCTCCCTGGAGGGTGACGTCAGTTTCAGCCTTTGGGGGACACCTCTGCCTTTTTGTCCCTGAGGGAGCTGGAGCCCAGGATTCCCCTCCAAGGAGTCCTTTGCAAGGGCAAACCTGTAAGGAAGCTTTAGGGATGAAGACCTTCATTCAGCACTGCCTCTAACAGCAGCTGTCTCCCCAGATAGAGATGCAGAGAACTGTCTGTAATAATTGCTCACACTCACATGCAGCGCCGTAAGCAAACTGCTGAGTCCTCACAAAAAGACCGAAAACCAGAGAATAACTGTCCGGGAGCAGGGGACCAGTTAGGTGCGTTGATGGCCTATCACCAGGCAAGATACCAGGCTGTCATTAAAACCAATGGCTGCTAAGGCTATTACAACAGAGAAGGTACTTACGATATGATGATGAGATGGGGAGAGGCAGGATATAAAATTAAAGAGAAATATCTTACCTATTTCTAGAAAACACACTAGAAGAAAATAAATGTGATTGTTAGGTAATTTTTTTTCTTGCATAGTTTCTTTTTTCTAAAAATCTTTTAATGAGTATATATTAATGTTATCATTAAAAAAGTTGAAAAGTCACCCAGAATGTTTCCTTTCTTCCCAGAGATAAAAATAATATTTCATAAATGCCTCTTGAGTGCTGGGCACAGGCCCACAACAGAGCAGTTGGGACACGGAGTTGAGAAACACACAAAGGCCTGTCCTCCAGGCTCTAGAGCCACAACACTTTTATGTAACACCTGCTAATTAGCCCTTCTAGGCTCACCTCCTCCAGGATGCCTTCCAGGATAACTTCTCTTTAGGGTCCTATACAGCTCTCTATCCACTTACCTAATTTTCCCACTAGATCATGTGCTCTTTAAGGACAAAAATTGTGACTCTTTCCTCTGACTCCCTAGAGTGTGTAATTGGCCTCAAGAGATATTTTCTAGCCTGACTGGTGTGGCTCTGTTGGTTGGGCAATTTTCCACAAAGCACAAGGTCACCAGTTCGATTCCTGGTCAGGGCACATGCCCAGGTTGTAGGTTCAATCCCTGGTCAAGACGTGTACCAGAGGCAACTGATCGACGTTCCTCTCTCACGTTGATGTTTCTCTCCCTCTCTTTCCAATCCCTGCCCCCTCTCTAAAAATAAATAAATAAAATCTTTGTTTTTTTAAAGAGTTATTAGCTAAATGAATGCTTTCTACAAACACATAGGGATAACTTGGGCGGGGGGAGTCCCTCACCTTCTTTAGTTTGTCATTTTCATTTTCTTTCGTTTCTTTCTTGTCTTTTCCAGGTGTGACCAGCCTCTGGGAGACAGGCAGTTGCCACACGCACACACACGTGAGAGGTGAGACTTACGGCCTCACACGTGGACCTCTCGGTGCATTTGCACCGGGGCCTTGAGCGATCCCACCGGAAGTCTCGGACAAGCAACCTCTGGTTCGTTGTCAAACGGCCCCCTAGAGGCAGCTTTATACATGCTGGAATTTAGCGATTGGGGGGTAAACACAGGACTCCTCTAAGTGTTTAAAAAAAAGAAAAGTGGAGAATTTATAAACAGTGTAACTGTTTAGAGCAGGGGTCAGCAAACGGTTTCTGCAAAGGGCCAGAGGCAGACACTCGGGGCTTTGCTGGCCATACGGTCCCCGTCACAATTGGACGAGTCCGCCCAAGAGCAGGGGAGCAGCCCCAGACAAGATGGGGCGGGTGGGGGTGGCCGTGTGCCAACGAAACTTGATTTATGGATGCCAGAGTCTGAATTTCATGTAACTTTCACGTGACATGAATTATGGTTCTTTGGATGTTTTCCCCCAACCATTTAAAAATGGAAGAACCATTCTTAGCTTACTGGCTGCTCGAAAACCAGGGGTGTGCAGGGGCTGGCCTGCCTGTACTTTGCTGATTCTCCATTTCCAGCATGGGCTGAGGGTGGGGCCCCCTGCCTGAGTTCAGCTCCAGCCTCAGCAGCCACTCCCTGGGACCTGGGGCGAGTACCCTAACCTTGCAGCCCTCCGCTTTCCTCAGGTGTAAGGTGGGAGGAGATGGCTGTGGGCCCAGCATAGGGTGCAGGGAACCAAATGTGATGCTGTGTGCACATGGTGGGAGCCTCACACATGCACGCATGGTCATGATTATTTTTCAACTGTAAAGAATACCAAGAGCCGTGGCTGGTGTGGCTCAGTGGATTGAGTGCCCGCTTGCTCACCAAAAGGTCACAGGTTCGATTCCCAGTCAAGGTGCACGCCTGGGTTGCAGGCCAGGTCCCCAGGTGGGGGAGTGTGAGAGGCAACTGATGGATGTCTCTCTTCTTGCACATCCATGTTTCTCTCCCTCTCTTTCTCCCTCCCTTCCCCTCTCTAAAAATAAATAAATAAAATAAAAGAAAAGAAAAGAATATTGAGTGCCCGATTATAAATGATGATCACTTTGTGACTTATTTGTCCCCATGTATTGTATGGTGCAATAGCTCTCAATTCCCACACGCACCCAATATCTTGGGGAAGACTGTTTTTATTTCTTGCGTTTGTTTTTAATGTTTTTTTTTTTTTATTTTACAGAGAGAGAAGAAGGGAGGGAGAGAGAAACATCGACTTGTGGTTTCACTTATTTATGCATCCATCTTTCCATCTTGTTTGCTTCTTGTATGTGCCCTGGTTGGAGACTGAACCCACAACCTTGGCGTACGGGGACGATGCTCTAACCAACTGAGCTACCGGCCAGGGCCTTGTTTCTGGCGCTTCTTTATGTTGATCTTAGAGGCAGAGGACCTAAAAAATTGTCCTCCCTTTCACTGCCCATTTTCATCACTGGTGCACGCAAGGTGCCACCCTTGTTTATTTTTGGAGCCCGATTTTTTTCTCCTTCCCCCCAAGAATTCTAACCATTGGCCTGCACTGGGCACTGACAGAGGTATTTGTTTTCAAAAGCTCTTTGGTGATTCTGACGTGCAGCCAGGGAGCCATGGAACCAGTGTATTATTAGGGTTTCTAGGATCTTTCAGCTCACAGTGGCCCATGGGCCAGCAGCATTGGCACTGCCTGCTAGGAATGCAGGGTCCCAGGCCCCACCCCAGGCCCCTCAAATCAGAACATATGCTTTCAGAGTCCAAGAGACCTGTGTGCTCAGGTGAGCTGCAGCGCTACATAGCTCTTGTGCTGGGGGGTGTGCTGGAAGTGGTGTTCGAGACCCACTGCTGCTGATGGGATCTTGTTTTAGACCCTAGGAGGTGGGGCTGGGGGGTGGGGGGGGCTGATGAAGAGCCAACTGCTGAGACCCTGACTGCTGTGGCTCAGTTGGCTGGGTGCCATTCCACGAAGCCAAAGTTCGCCGGTTTGATTCCTGGTCAGGGCACGTGCCTGGGTTGTAGGTCAGTTCTCAGTCAGGGTGCGTACAAGAGGCAATCGATCGGGGTTTCTCACATCAATGTTTCTTCCCGTCTCTTTCTCCCTCCGTTCCCCTCCCTCTAAAAGGAAATAAAATATTTTAAAAAATCAATTGCTGAGGCACATGTGCTGTGAGTTTGCTCTTTCCTTTCTTTTTAAATCTGGGGTTCTCATAAAGCGAGGCCACTCTGCAGCTCTGTCTGGCACAGCCCAGTTGGGCTGTGCCAGAAAAGCAATTTAGGAGCTGAGAGGCCACCTGGGCCTCTTTCCCCATGACCCCATAGGGTGGACGTCACTGGGCCTCATGGGGCCGCCAGAGGCAGGCTGTGGATGGCATTTCTTAATATAGTTAGTCAATAGCTTTGTTTTCTAAGCGCCACAGAGGACTAAAGGAATGTCACTACATGTTTGGAATGGAGGGAACTGATGGCTTTGAGAAGGACATTTCCCAGGCCTTGGAAGGAGAACAGATGTTATAGAAGGGGGCTAATATGGAGACACATCCCCATGCACAGGCCCGGTCAAGGCTTTTTCACCGCTTCGGCCTTGGGCATGAATGTAATGGTGTGAGCAGAGAGCTAGTGCTGCCCAAGGAGAGAGGCCCTGGTCTTGCTCTCCTAGGAACCTGGGCTTGCTTGGCCGCAGGCAGAGCTTGCTGCTGCTGGCATCTGCCTGCCGCCTCGGTTTACTGGCCTCTCCAAAGGGCACATCGCTGCAGCTAGCTGCATTTCGAAACTCGATGGCACTGCCTTGCATTTCCTTCCTTCTTTCCCCCGGAGGTCTCAAAAAGAGCATGCCTGTCCCCTGCCCTTCTTTGTCTCTTCCCACAGAAACAGAGAGTGGGGGGAAAGCCCAGCACAAGGGGCCAGGCCCCACTCGGCCATCAGCATGTGATCTTCAGCCAGGCATTTCACCCATTGGGGTCCTCAGCCAGCAAAATGGGGAGCGCACACCGTTCTTTGCAGGCTGGCTGCAGAGACCCTCACAGCCACATATTCGAGAGTTCTTGGGGAACCAGGTTGAGGGGCTCAGTCGCTGTGGGAGGTGTCCACTCTAAATGAACACCTCTTGAATCGCGCCATCTTTCTCCCACTAAATCTGCAATGTCCATTTAAATCCCTTCCATCCCACCTTTTCTGGGGCTGACAGCTGACTTTAGAGTCTGATCAATTTCACAACCGCCAGAGAAATCATGAACTCAGGCAAGATTATCAACTGGCGTTGAAACCAGAGGAGGTCTATCAGCATGTTCATCTAATGAAATAAGACAATAATGGGAGAAAACCTTGATACACACAACAATGTGTTTGCATCACTGATAATACTGAGTGCAAGAGTTCTTTTAACATTCCAGCTAGCCCTGGCTGGGGAGCTCAGTTGGTTAGAGCGTTGTCCAGCTATGCCAAGGTTGTACGTTCAATCCCCGGTCTGGGCACAGACAAGAATCAACCAATGAATGCATAAATGAGTAAAGCAACGTATCAATGTCTCTCTCTTTCTCTTCTTCTCTAAAAAAATCAATAAACATATCCTTGGGTGAGGATTAAAAAAAACTTCTCTATAGGTTTGGATATTCTTCTGTTGACACAGCCTACCATTCACGTTGTTTTTTTTTTTATGTTATTTATTTATTTAATCTTTATTGTAATTTTCCCATTACCATTCAGCCCCTTATACCCGCCTTCCTCCCATTCATACTGTATTGCCCTCGAGTGTTTTGACTTAATATATCTGGCTCTTCCATATTTGCTCTATGAAGGCCACCAGTGATCTTCCTGGTTGTCAGATCCAAGGCCACCTGTCAGCCCTCTTCTTACTCAATCAGTCGATTGCTCCTTCCCCCGGAACCTTCCCTGGTGTGGCTTCTCGGGCTAGTAGCCTCCTGGTTCTCCCCTACCTCTTCAGCTCTCTTGCGGGTTCCTCCACTCCTCCCTCACCTCTGAACCTTGCCATGCCACTGAGACTCATCCTTGAGCTTTTCTGTCTCCACCCGCACCCTTGCTAACCTCATCTGGTCTTGTAGTGTTAAGTTCTATCTCTACGGTGACAACTCCTGATTTCATATCTCTGGATTCGTGCCCCTCAACTCCAGATTCTTAGATCAAATTGCCTACTTGACTGTCTACCCAGATGTCAGATGTTTCCATTTCAACTTGTCCAAGACGGAACTCCCGACTTCAGCTCCCAATCCTTTACCTCTTGCCGCTCTCATTTTTCCAGTTGCTCAGGTGCAAAGCCTCAGCCAGCCAGGACCTCTCTCACTCTCAAACCCCACATTCCACCCAACAGCGAACCCTATCGACTCTTCCCCTGCGAGCTGTCCCCAGAATCTGACCGCTCTTTGCCGCCTTCACTGCTATGGCTCTGGGCTTACCTCCTCTCCTCCTCTTCCCTCCTTAGCTCGTGCTGCTGCAGCCAGCCTGGTTTCCTTACTGTCCCTTGTCAACATGAGGCCAGAACCTACCTTAGTGCCTTGACTGTTCCTTTGTCCCAAAGCTCTTAAACCAGATATCTATCTGCAGTACTTGCTTGCTCATCTTTGTCACCCTTTTGCTCAAATGTCACCTTCCAGTAGGATCTCCTTTGAGCACTGGATTAAGATTGCAGCCCTGGGGTCAAATATATGCTGATGGAAGGAGACTTGACTTTGGGTGGTGAAAACACAATGCGATACATGAATGACGTGTTATAGAGTTGCACACTTGAAGCATATCTTATCAACCAATGTCACCCCAATAAACTTAATACAATTTTTAAGAAGTTATGCTAAAAAAAAGATTGCAATCCATTGCACGGCTCCTTTAGCATGCTTGATTTTTTTGAGCACGTATCACTAATATGCTATATAATTTATTTATTTTGGATATTTTTGTGTACCTTGCTAATGTAAGAAACACCCAAACCTGTAGAGAATTTTTTAGTTTATTTGTGTCAAGCAGGCGATACATCTGTAAGCAAGACCTCAGCAGACTGTGAAAAATGCTTTCAAGAAATGAGTCTGCAGCTTCCTTTATGCATTTGGGATTGGGAGAAGGAAGGAAGGACAACACGAAGGTAAGAGAAAGCCAGGCAGGGGTTGGGGCCCGGGGTAGTTAAGAGACCACGTGCCCCCTCGGCGGGGTCAGGCTCTCCGAGGGCGGGGCTGAAGAGAGTCATTTCACGGGTGTGTTAACCTGGAAGCGCAGAAACAACGGACAGAGTTTACTGAAGGCAAAGACTAACCTTTCCCTGAAGAAGTTACAGGCCTGGATGGTGACTGCCCACTGTGACCTGCCCATGTAGGAATTTATGATCAGATCAGCCTGCGAGGTTACTTTCCATAAAACCTCTTTTTCCCTCCACAGCCCCATGGGAACACAGACTCCAAGCGGACAGAGATGTTGCAGTTTTCATCACTGAAGGTTTACACCTAGTTCCCAGAATATCGCCGGGCACATGGTAGCGCTTAGTAGATATTTACTGAATGAATGAAGGAACAGATATCATCGTATTGATGATTTTAAAGGCGGACAGGGGTCTGTTGTATGGATGATGTAACAACAGCGACTCATAAGGTGTGTCTGCTGCAGCCCTTTGTGAATTTAGTTCCTTTACAAATTTACAGTCTTTTACAAATTTAAAGTCCTGTATGAATTTACACTCGTTTAAACTGCTCAACAATCTTATGAACTGGGCTTGGGAGTCACTCCCATTTAATAGATTATAAAGCCACGGTTCCAAAAGAGTTATTAACTCCCCCACGGTCACACAGATGACGGGGCTGTGCCCATCTGCTGCATCTGGAACTAGCACGCTTAACTACTTGTGCCAAACTGGTGCAGGGTGGGCATATCACAATTTACTTAATCAGTCTCCTACTAATAGACATCATCCTGTGCTTCTCGGATGAGGCAAGGAAGGCTCAGAGAGGTTAAGACACTTGTTTAAAATCACACAGCTGGATTCGAGTCCATCAGCTGAATCTGAGGTCTGAATTCTTGATGGCTCACTGCAGCGGCTCATCTGCCAAGGCCTCCTTCTCTCCCGGGACCACAGTTAGGAGGGCTTTCTGAGGGCCCACTCCTGCCCCGTGGTAACATCCTTCCTCCCCAAGGCCCTCCCTCCACCACATTTCCTCTCCCAGCTCTGAGGTCCTCTCCCAGGTGCCCCCATCCATGCCCACTTTATCCATTAATGGCTCACCTGCCTCCCAGAGCAGATATAGATGTCTCCAGGTTGCTGTCCTGGAGTCCCCACCTTTGCACCCCTTGTGGCAAAGAGGTCAGGTCCTCTGGGGGGACTTACCTGACATTCATTTATTCAGTCACTTTTATTGAGCACTGAGCACTTCCACTTGCTGGCACTATTAGAGGGCATTTGGCTTCATCCGAATCCACACAGAACCCAGACTGGCTACCAGTATATCTACGCTGGCCCTGGGGGGGCACAATGGTGAGCAGAGAAAACACAGCCCCTGGCCCTGAAGGGCTGTCAGTCTAGTGGTAGCCCAAACACTGTCAAGTACTCAGCCGAGTCAGAGTCCAAGGGTGAGGACCACGGTCGTTGAAGGTGCAGAGTGCTAGATGGCTGAGATGCCAGGAAGGGACCCCTGGGCTGAGAGCAGGCGGGTGAGTGAATAAACAAAGAAAGGAAAGAACTTTTTAGGAAAAGGGACTGCATAGCTAAAGTCCCCAGGGACAGCAGGGGCCACAAGAAGCCGAGATGGCTGTGGCAGAGTGAGCGCGACTTGGTGGGACATGAGGCTGGGAGGTCTTGGCCTTGCCAAGGAGTGTTGGCTTTATCTCAAGTACAGTGGTACTCGGTTTAAACTGGGGTGGGGGATGGTAATGGTGCCTGATGAGGCTGATCAAATCCGATTTGCATTCTGAAGACAGTTCTGGCTGAAAAGCAGGGAACAGGCTAGCAGGGACTAAAGGGGACACACAAGTGGGGAAGGGTCTACAGGCTTGATGGCACTGAAGAAATGGAGGAAGTAGTAAATCTGAGAAATATCAGGCCCAAGGTGATGCCCCTCTCTATGGTCAGTCCATGTTCAAAGGCTGGTTGATGGGCAAGGGTGGCATAGGCAAGAAGGCTCACTCCACTGGTCAAGGTGGATCGCTCCAAAGGGTGCTCCTATCCCTGGAGCTTTCTGTGGGATGAACAAGATCTTAAAAAGACATAAAAGTTTACAAGTTCCTGTTCTCAATGGAGAAGAAGCTTGAGGGCAGGACTTACCCAGGGCTCCAGAGAAGTGCAGGTGGGTCCCTGGTCCCAACAGTGCCTGGGGAGGATTCTGCTCAACTATGGGCAGGGGTCCCAGTGCTCAGAACCTGCTTCTCTCCTCTCACATCTCTCCCACAACTCCAGGAGGATGGTGAGTGGCTGGAGTCGGGGTGGGGGCGAGGACGGACACCTTTTGGCCCTGGGATGCTGGTCCTAGCTTTCCCGAGTACTTGCTTTGTGACTTTGGGCAAATCTTCTTTCTTCTCTGGGCCCACTTCTTACTGGTAAGACAGGAAGTTGGAGTCAGTGACTCAACTTTGGGAGCAGATCACAGAGCCTTTGTCAAAAGCTATGACCCTTATGCACATAATTTCTGGCAGCTGCAGGGGTTCTGAAGCCCTGGGGTGGGGTGGGGTGGGGTGGGGACTTACCTGGGCTGCAAGTTAAGGATTCTGGGATGAGGCAGAACAAGCACCGTTTCTGAAGGCCTGCTTGAGGGCTGGTGTACTACCCTGTTCTAATCCACGGCACAGTCCTGTAAGGCAATCATTCCTTTCCCCACCTGGAAACAGAACTTAAGCTGGGAGAAGCTGAACTAGGACCCCTCATGCCAGGTGTTTCTGAAGCCAAAGACCATTCTTCTCATTACAATGAGAGACACCTCTACTCTCCCCTCCCCATCCCCACCGCAGCCCCATAATGCCCTACAGTTTAGACCTCACAGCTAAAGCTCTGATGCAGTTTGGAAGGCTCTCATGAGGCAGGGCTTATTCGGGAGGTAAGGTGCGGGACCTGAGGCTCGGAGAGTGTGCAGTCTAGCTGAGAGGTGAAGAGAGAAGACGGGTAGGATTATGCCTTAAGTCCCAGGGTGGAAAAGCCTCACCTAGTTGCAACTTGGAAAACTAGGGGAAAGGGCTGGGGGTGGAGGTGGGGGGAGGTTGTAATTTGGGGAAGAAGGCAGGCCTCTAGAGCTGGGGCAGGGTAGGCTGGGGCTGTGTGTGAATCGAGGGCGCTGAGGCAGCCGTTGACCTCGTACCCAAAAAGGAAGGGGTCTCCTGAAAGTGTACTACCTTTATCCTCGATGTTTCTAGACCCACCCCTTCCCCCCTCGGTGGAAGGGGAGTGTGCGTCAACGCCCTAAACCTGAGAAGGCCCCCGGGTGTTCAAGTCTCCGCCCCGGGGGCCAGTATCCTAGGCCTCAGTCTATCAGTCCCGGAGGGAAGAGATGATCTCACTGGCTGTCTGGATCCCCCCACAGCCCGCTGCGGCCCCGAAGAATTACCTTGGGGGAGGGGCTAAATACTGCTGAGGATACAGAAATGCTTTTGATGAATGAAAACTCAGTGGCTTGATCACTCCCAAAGGGCAGGCGGAAAATGCCCACACCGCCGCTTTTAAAAGTAAAGCCGCTTAGAAAGGGCCACCCTAAATCCAATCCTCCCTCCTCCTGCCCAAAGCTCGACAGCCTGAGCCCCGGCACAAACAAGCGCCACTTTACTAGGTGGGAAGGGCGCGGCGCCTTTAAGAGGCGGTGGGCGGCACTGCCCCCTGGCGGTCGGCGCGGCTGCGCTTCCTCCGCCCCGGCGGGTCCAGCGGGCCTGCCGGCCGGGTCAGCACGGCGGCGGCGGCGGGGCCGAACTCGGCGAGTGCGCGCGAAGACGAGGACAGGGACGAGGAGGAAGTGGCGGCGGCGGGTGAGGACCGTGGGCGGGGCGGAGGCCGCGTGCGCCCCGCCGGGGTCCCAGCGTGCCGGGAAGGGCACGCGCCCGGCTCGGAACGGCCGTCTGCGCCGCTCGGGGCTGGGAGGGTGGGCCAGCTGGAGAGGCTGGGCGGGAGGAGGGACTTGGGGCGGCGAGCGGCCAGAGCGCGGGGCCGATCTGCGCCGCCGTTGCCGGAGGGCAGGTTGCTCGGCTCTGGGCGGCCGGAGGGAGCCAGACTGGGCGGCTCTAGTGAGCCAGGGCCTCACATCACTCTTCCCGGCCCGGCCCCGGTGCGGCGCTCGCGAACTTGCTCTCCGGCGAGCCCCTCGGGCGGGCGGCAGGGGCGGCCCCGGAGCGGCGGCAGCCAGTAGCAAGCCGCGCTGAGCACCGCTCCCCCGCCCGGGCGTCCGCCCCGCCCCGGCCCGCCCCTCCCGGCAGGACTGTGCCCGGAGCCCCGTTCCGCGTCCTCGCCGCCGGGAGGAGGTTCCCGCACACTCGCGGCGCGCGCCGGGCCGCCAGAGTCGGCCTGTGGGCGATTTCCTCCGGACCCAAGCTCCCCGACCGAGGAGGAAGATGCAGACCTTTCTGAAAGGGAAGAGAGTTGGCTACTGGCTGAGCGAGAAGAAAATCAAGAAGCTCAATTTCCAGGCCTTCGCCGAGCTGTGCAGGTAAGGAGGGACAGGGCTCCGGCGCCCGGGGACCCTGGCCCGATCCCCGCTCAGCCCCAGCGGCTCTTATGGGACATTGGAGCAAAACGGGAAGGAGCAGTGAGCGAGGACACTGAGTCCGAGGAGCCAGGTGGCTGTGCTGGCCGCCGGCTGTGTTCGAGGGAAGCGTTGGACAGTAAGGGCGGTGTGGCACGGACCAGAGCTCTCAGGTGCACTGTGACCCGGGTGGGGCATCCTCCAGCTGCCCAGGGCGCGGTGGGAGCGCTGCTGAAGGTGGAGGAGGGACCTGGGAAATCCGAGGATCCAAGCTCTCTGCCTGTGGCTGGAGGTTACTTTTGGGTTGGAGTATTTTTCTTCCGTTGTTCCGTTCCCTTTTCCTCGGAGAAGGGCATCAGTGTTCCCATGTTTGCGGACTACCTACTACGTGCTCAGCGAGTACAGGTCTTGAGGCTGTCATTGCATGGGACTGGGTTAAACCCATGTGAAGCGAGTAGCAGCACTTGGCATGTATGTGGTGATTTGCTGTCTCATTACCAGCCTTGAAAATTGGCCCAGGGTGATGATTCTGGGCCACGTGTCTGAGAAGGGGCATCGATCTGCAAAGAGGTGGGGTACCACCCAAGGGGCCCTAGAGCTAGGGAGTGGCAGGTGCAGAGGAGGTGCTGAGTAAATTGCTTGTGGTACAGGATTGCCTTCCTCTACTTGCCCCCCCCCCCCCTACTGGTGCTCAGTGGTGGAGACTTAAATGTTTGAATAAGATCGCATTCTTAATCCATTAGAGAAGCATCCAGTGTTGGGTGGGGTATGCCTCGCCTTGCCCCGCAACTGTGACTTTGCCTTTGAGAAGCTGCGAGTTAAATCCTCTTCTTAGTGAAAACCTAAGAGAATTCAGGGCTCCACAAACCTTTTTCGAACTCTCGGTGGAAACCTTTTGTTATGCAGTGTCTCCAACTTGGTAGATCTGATTCTTGACAATGGGCCCCCCTTGCATTTTCATCCCTGCTGGATCCCCCCCAGACATCATAAAGAATCAAACAATCGCGTTTCCTTATCTTTGGTGCGGCGTTGGCTGTTCTGATCTAGACGGGCTCACAGCACCTCTGTGCCCCTCGTGCCTGTCCCAAGGGCCTGGTGTTCCTTTGCCCTGTGCCAGCCCTGCAAGGCTTTCTTCTCCCAGCAGCCAGGGGGGCGCACTTTGCATAGAACAGCTCCCAAGTCTGCATCCTTGGTCAGGGGCTGGAGCTGGTTGCCTCCTCTCAGGCCCACTTCCCGGGGAGAAAGCAAGCTTTCCATAGTCAGTAGGGCAAGATGAATACATGAGGAGGAACTCGAAGCCAGAGCTTTGGAAATGGGTCTGAGGACTTTTGGAACCTTAATAAAGGGCACTTGAACATTACACGGCAGATACATTTGTGGAAAATGTGCCCTCGCCACTGAAGAAATGTGGAGAAGCCCCTTTGATGCGTTCTTGAAGTCTAGTTCTGGTGTAAGGTGCGGGAGCTCCCCCTGCCGTCATCTGAGACTTGGGAAATTCCATTTAAGACCTTGCACCCTTTTTGCCTGAGGTCTGGCTGTATTTGTGTCATCTCGTGTCTGCAGCTAAACCAAGAGGCTTGTCATCTGGTTGGTATGTTTCGCTCCGTAATTAGGAGGAGGCTCTTGGAAAAACAGTCCTAGCTCGGGTGGCTAGGTCCTCCTTCTAGACGTGCACCATGGCTTTCCCTCCCGGCGGACCCTCTGCCTTTAAACAGGGGGGTTCATGGGAAGCCATGATGTCAGCCCTTCTGGGGGAAGTCCGTGGAGTGTTAATTTCTCTGAAAGGGTTGTTGCCCTCAAAGTTGAGTTGCCTTCTGGCCAAAATAATGGCCTTGAGAGAAGAAAGAAAGTGTCTAAAGCATTCTAGGATCTCAGGAAGCCCACTTTGTATTTTCATTAGGGAGGCTTTCGATATTTTGTTACTGAAGCTTAAGAAGGAAAACACCAAATTTTTTTTTTGTTTCTTTTCTCCTTTATTATTTTTGGAGCAGCGCCCCCCGGTGGCCACGTTTCTATACTGGGTGCAGCCAGAGCCCTTTGCTGCTGTTGTGCTGGTGGGATTTTGGTGGCCCAAGAGGTGATGTGGCCGGACAGCGTTATGTTTTCGGCATTCATGATCTGGGGGTACAGCGCTCCTGTTTTGATGGATGGTGAGTTGTCTGTGAATTTCCCAATGAAAAAGTCCAGAGATGTTTGGAAATGACTCCAAGCTGTGCTCTGAATGTTTGGGCCAGTGTCAGTGCCAGAGAGGCTGACCCGAACGTACCGGGCTGAGTTGTTTAGTTGAACGTCAGGCTTTGTAAAATCTCCGAGCAGGAAGGGATGTTGGAGATCATCTCATTCAGCCCTTTGTTTTACAGATGGGGAAACAGTTTTGAGAGAGGGCAGTCCTGTACCGTTTCTTCCTTTCCTTTAACTTCTAGAATGGATCCAATCGGGTGACCTTGAGACCCACACAGAAAGCCAGCCCTTTCTCTGAGTATCTCTGACCAGAAGGTGGGGCCCCTCCTTATTTTCACAGGAGTCGAAGGCCTGCCGTCTGGCCCTGGGGGACACTTTTCCTTGCAAGGCAGAGTCGTGCCCTTAGCAAGTGTAATGCCTTGTTCTCCTAGGCGGCGGCACACACTGGTGGCATTCAGGAGGTGTTTGGAGCTTGGTCCTGCTGGGACACCGTAGGTAGACACCTCCTGGGCCCACCCTTCAAACCTTTGGTACCCCTTGATGGGAGAGGGCCTCTGACTAGTCAACAGACAGACCTTTGACTCAGCTTCTTGTGTACTGATGCTGTGTGTTCCTGTGACTCTCCTGTTTCTTCCCCTCTCCCGGGGGACCTGGATTGGTCTCTTCTAGCCCTGTTTCCCCTTCCCCTTCCCCTTCCCCCGGAGCAGCCTTGCTGCTTCCTCATGCCCACTTTGTGGTTTTTTTCAGCATGCCCAGAGGAAATTCAGAAGGACAGCAAAGAAATAAAGCTGTTGGTTAGAAGTGCAGGGTGACTTCTGTTTCAGCTCTCCACAGGGCCCCACTTGGAAGTGCTGGCCGAACCCAGTTCCCTTTGCATTCTCTGGGTCTCCCCTCCAACTCCTTCCCCTCCCCACTCTGCTCTTTCCGGTGGCGGAATCTTTGTTGCAGGGGTAGTGAAAAGGCACAGGACTTTAGGAAGCATTCTTTTTTTTTTAAGAGTATTTATTTTATTTTTGAAGATTTTCTTTCTTTATTTTTAGGGGGGAAGGGAGGGAGAAAGAGAGGGAGAGAGTGCGACCTGGGAACCGAACCTGCGACCCCTTGACTTGTGGGATGATGCCCGACCAACTGAGCCACAATGGCCAGGGCGGCTTTGCAGAGCATTCTTGGTATAAAATGTGGGTGAACCTCTGTCCATCTTTGCTGTAATATTCACTGACTTTTTAATGTGGTCCTTCCACCTCCCTTATCTTAATTGATCCTCCCAGCAGCCCAGGAGAAAGGTAGGGAAACTGAGGCTTGGGGAGTGTAAGGGACTTGCACAGCCAGTTGGGCTTCCCTGAGCGTGGTCCTGAGGCCTCTGCATCTGAGAACGAAGTGTCCTTGCATAAGTGACTCTTCATTGCCCCGGGGGCATAGCCTGGGGCTGCCTGGAGGCTCCAAAAGCAGAAGAATGTCTGTGAGGTCCTTGCCCTTGAGACACTTGGAGGCCAACTGGGCTGACTAGTTTGCAGGAAATAATGTGTTTGTGGTGGGATCTCAGTCCGTGTCACTGAGGCCGGCTTTCCCACAGGCGACCCTTTGTGCTGCTGCCCCAGGAGGAGTGAGGCCGGGAGCTGGTTGCAGCGGCTCTAGTTCAGGCTCTAGTTTACGGAGTGCCTTCTGGAGCCAGGCCTGGTGTCAGGCCGTTGGGGGGTGGGGGGCAGTGGGGTGGAGCCCCTGCCCCCCCACCCCCAAGCTGTGAGTGTGGTATTAAAGTACCTTGGCCTGGAAGCCATGCTGGGGAGCGTGGGGTGCCCCTGTCTCTTCCTCTCGATTTCATTTCTTCAAAAGGGGTTGTGGAAAGGTCCCTACCTGCTGGGGTGGCTTACATTTTAAGCGGGAATTCGATCAGGAAATTGTTAGGAAGGAGGAAAGGAGGACTTTTCCAGGGTTCAGTGATGCTGGTCTGCTTGTTTTACTGTCTGATCTGGCACCACTGTGGGGGGTGGGAGTAGGAGCGGGAGGGGGGCTTAGGCTCCCTTTGCAGCAGTGCCCCGGGGCTCTTGTAACGCAGCCTTGCAAGGGAGCACTTTCCAGTGCCCCGGAGTAAACTGGACTCACAGCGGAGCGATGGCCGCCAGGACACTGCTGTCTGTTGAGGAGGACCCAGGCCCGGCTCCACCTGTGACCCTGGGCGTGTGACTTAAACTCTCTGTGCCTCCTCCGCAGGTGAGGAAAACAGAGCTTAGCGGGGTGCTGTGCGCAGTAAAGGGGTCAGTGAGGACCTGGGAAGTGCCTGGAGCTCTGTGGTGGTCGCTGCTGTTTTTTGTTTTTTTTTCTGTTGTTGCCCTCGGGAGTTGGGGAGGGGGCTTCTGCCCACGGATGGACGCCACTCTTCCGGAATCATTGGCATTTGTACATGTGGTGTTTTGGTTCGGGTGCTTTGTGAGCAACCCCGAAGCCCACTGTGGGTGCTCACTGGTCATCCTGCTGGGTGTGGGGTGACGGGGGATTTGGGGCTGGCAGGCGGGCTGAGGAGGGGCAGCCCGTACATGTGGCCCATCTGAATCTTTCAGCCCCTGGAGCCACGGGTGTTCTCACCTATTTAATCAGTGGGGAACCAGAGAAAATTAGATGTTAAGGCAAGATGCTACTTTCATTTTTTTTTTAAGTTTGACAATTCAAGAAGAGTTTGTGTTGGGTTTCCTGTAAATGCTGCAAATCTCCATGAGCAATCATGTTACTATTATTAGCTAACAGTACTTTTGTTCTTTATCTTTTTAAATATTTAATACATGTACATGTTTAAAAAATCAGAGGACTCAAAGTACACGATGAACAGTCAGTTTCCTTGTTCTCGGTTCTGGTCACTCTGGGACAGCGGCTCTTGGCAGTCTCTCTTCATAGGTGTTTTGTACAAACACAGGGGCACACACGTGTGCAAGTCTCTGCATACATACTGCTGTTTCACAGAACACCTCCGCTTGGAGAAACCGCACATTGCTGCTTCACTTGGAGACCATTCTGTACTGTTTATTTCTTTAATGGCTGTGGGGTCCAGCTCTTGGAACGATGGACCCTTTTCTTGCCCTGTGGCTGCTGCTGCCAGAGTAGACTCCGGGCGGGGAGTGCCGCGTCCCATTGCCGGGTGCTCTCTGTCAGATGCGGGAGGGAGAGCTGAGTGGAGGGGCACAGGCACAGGGGGTTTCTCCCTGGGCATTTCAAAACTGCTCACGAAGAAACAGCATTGCTCACAAGTGACAGTGAATGGCGGGGGCTGTCTGTTTCCCCCACCCTCCCCAGTGCAGTGGACAAACAGTTTTGAGCCTGGCCACACACACAGGTGAGAAAGGCTGCTTCCGGTTTGCATTTCTCCTAGGACTGTGAGCTTGAGCTTGAGCCTGAGCTTGAGGTCACACCATCGGGGCTGAATGCATTCTGCAGGCCCAGCTGGGCTCCCCTGCAGACAGGCTGGGGCCCACTCCTAACCCCTGGGCCGTCCTACCCCCACTGGTTCTTTCTCCCACATGATTTAGCAGGTCTGGGGCATTCAGTCACTGCTCAGTGAAGTGCCTCATGAGTGCAGTTCCCGAACAGTTGGATGTAAATAGGGTTTTTGTTCCTACCCGTATTTTGAATTCAGCTGGTACACTAGCTTTTTTTTTTTTTTTTTAAAGGGATGTTCTGGTACCTCCTTTTAAAAAGTGAGGTTCATTTTAGAAAGCAAATCATTCTGGAGCCGTGTACCTACTCCTTACCTGGCAAAGGCGCGGTCTCCACCACCCCAGCCTTTCCCCTCCCACTGGTCCTCTGGTCCTCGCAAGGCCTGCCTGGGTGTGTGTGGCCTTGCTTTAGATGCAGTGTTTCCCAGAGGGAAACCCAGACTCAGCAGGGGTGGGTGGCTTATCCAAGGTCACACAGTGGGGTGCGGCTGGGGGTTTGCCAGCTCTACGACCACAAGACCAGCGTCCTGTTGGAGCAGCCAGGCCATTCCCATTGGGCTGTTTGAATCCCGCCTGGTGCTTTGTCTCGCCTGCCCCAGGCTGCCCTCAGAAAGCAGCTGTCCCACGGTCTGTTCCCCTCGAGCTGGGCCTCATGGGCTGGATGGATTCTGCAGGCCCGTGCGCTGCCAGGCTGATGATTATGTCAGCTCCTGGGGTTGCCCCTGCCCCCACTCTTAGGGCCCAGGGGGTGCATATGTCATTGGCTGTGGAGATTTGAGAAACACCCCTATGAAGGACCCCCCCCAGGCTCCTATCCTCCTTCCCCCCAGGTTCCTGGGTGCTGGGTGCCCACTCTTGGTGCAGAAACGGTCCCAGTCCATTCCCAGAAGCCCTGTTGTCAGAGCCCAAGGAGCTAGATTCTTCTAGGGCACCAGCCGCCCCTGGAGGGAGAATTAGGACACACAAGGCAAATCCCTTCCAAAGATGGCCTCTGGGAGACGCTTCTTCCCCTTCCACTCAGAATCCTCTGCCCGGGTGACGCCAGCGGCTGGCTAGTTTTTTCTCTGGACTCACTTGGGGTGTGTTCCTTGTCTGACTCTCCTTTGACAAGTTGGTTCTGTGGAAGCAGAGACTCTGGCAGTTTTATTTGCTGCTGAAACACTGAGCCTGTACCAGTGCACATAGTAGGAGCTCAAGAGAGTACCCATTAGTGGTGAAGGAACTGACGGGGGGGTTTGGAAGCCTTTTCCATGTCCCTGTGGCTCAGCAAAAAGCCACTTGTGACTCTGGAGTGCTCTGTGCCAGGAAGGAAACCCCAGGTATGAGGGGAGATGGATGGGTCAGGTAGTGGGTCCCGGGTCGGGTAGTGGGTCCCAGGTCAAGAAGTAGCTCAGTGGCTTCATTCCTTTTTATTTTTTTAAAGATTTTATTTATTTATTTTTAGAGAGAGGGGAAAGGAGGGAGAAAGAGAGGGAGAGAAACATCAGTGTGTGGTTGCCTCTCACACGCCCCCTACTGGGGACCTGGTCTGCAACCCAGGCATGTGCCCTGACTGGAAATTGAACCGGCGACCCTTTGGTTTGCAGGCTGGCACTCAGCCCACTGAGCCACACCAGCCAGGGTCCATTCCTTTAGTCTTTTGTTCATTTGGCAAACCCCAAGCATCCACCCCACCAGGACTGTGCTGGTCCCCACCTCGGTGCACCGGTGTGCCTGGTAAGGAGATGAAGGTAAACCCGCACACAGACACATTTAACATGCCACAAGGTGGAATTAGAGCTAGAAAGCCTGTACCAGGAGGGAGCTGTGGCAGGGGTTGGCTGCAGCCACTTGAGCGCTGTGGTCAGAGAAGGCCTCTCTGATGGGGTGACGTGTAGTGAGATGGTGTGAGAGCCCTTTCCTCCAGAGGCTGAAGAGCAACAGGGCAGCGGTCTCAGCCACCCAGAGGCCACATGTCCTGGCCTGCCTCTGCCATAGCCCTAGTTCTGTGGACCCAGGGCTGCCCTCCAGGGAAGGGCGGGCCGGTTTCCACGTTAAGACAGCTGGTCAAGAGAGGCAGCAGGGTGTCCTCTGTAGCCTTGTTCCCTGCAGCCTTGTTCCCTGCCGGTGGGAGGGAGCCAGGTGGGTGGTCCCGGAATGGTCTTCCACCTGAGGCTGCAGTTGTACTCTGGGGCTGGGGCAGGGGGCCAGACACTTTGGTCTGGCTCAGTCCAGCCTCTGTGTTTAGGGATGAGCAGTCCTGGGCCTCGAGGGCCTGGGGAATGAATGGGGGACCCTGTGGCCATGAATCGGAGGCCCGAGGCCATGAACTTTCTCAAAGCTTAGGTTAGGTTCAGGGGCCCAAAGGCCCTGGGGAGAAGCCACCCCAGATGCTGTTCCCTTGGGTAGTCATTTACGGCACCTTTTTCTAGGCCAGCATTTGCCATGCTTGCTCAAGGAAAGAAGCTGCTGGGACACCAGTGGAAAACGCACCCCTGAGTCTACCTTTCCCCCATAAAACTCTCCAGGGCTGGGGTCTGGGAGTCTCTTTTGAGTAAGTGCCTCTTGGTTCCTCTGGGAAACTGAAACTCATCGCTAGGCCTCACCTCCAAGCTGTCAGGCATGTGTAACACCAGGTTGAACAGGCTGAAGTGGGCTCTTTACTGTGGGGCCTCTGGGGCACAGGGACTCTCCAGGAGGGCGTCTGGGGAGTAAGTGGTCCCAGGCTGGGTGGTCTCAGGCTGGCCTGTCCCGAGAGCCCTGAGAGCCCTTGCGGGGGACTTGATTCCTGGAGTTTCCCAGAGCACTGGCCATCTGCCACCTCTTCTGAGGCTTGTCTCAGGAGGGAGGCAGGGCAGGAGCCCAGGGGCTCTGCCCAGCTCCACCCTGCCCCTCCCGGGCTTGCTGCCTTGTGGGCAGCCCCCTTTCCCCTTTAAAAACGGACTGCCTCTGGCTCCTGGTTTCCACTGGAATGTGTGTAAAGGTGAGTCCCAAGTCTGGACAGGAGCTGGGTCTTGCGCGGGACACATTCCTGGGGATTGGCGGGGCTCAAGGGGACAGTCATGCTGGGCTGGGAGCAAGGAGGTAGCACACAGCCCGAGGCGCTATCCTCTGCAGTTTGCTCTGCAAACCCAGTGGCTCCCGTCAGCTCCCTTGTGCTTGGTTAGGTCTTGGAGCCCCAACCATGACAGCAGGACTCAGGCACGTCCAGGCGGCCTCTGTGCCCCAGAAGGGCTCCCTTGAGGTTCCCCTCCGCTTTCTCCTCAGTCAGCGGCTTGCACCAGATTTCAGAGCATAGTGGGGGCCAGGCCTTGTTGCAGATTGAAATCTACCCTCCAAGCCGGGTGGTTTGTCTCCGTTTGCTGGCTGAGATCACCGAGGCTCGGAGGGACGAGATGACTTGCAGGTCACACAGCGTGAGTGGCAGAGCTGGGACTCCCCCTCCGCACCCTGCCAAGTGCCACTGTCTTGAACTTAACACCCAGGCACTGTTGTCTTGATAACCAGTCTCAGAAGCAAATCAAGGCATTTTCTTCTGAGCCACCTCTGCAGGCAGTTGTTGGGCCCTGAGGGGTGGTGGGTGGTGGTTTGGCAGTGAACTTGGAGCACAGGCCTTGCCCAGTTGACTGGATGACTGGGCAAGCCATTCCATCTCCGTGAGCCTCTGCTCCTCCGTCTGTACAGTGGCTGGGCATGGCAGGTGCTTAATAAATGGTAAGATTTCCCCTCCTCCCAGACGGCTACCTCCCATCCCTCTTACCCACCAAGCTGGGGCCTGGGGCCTTTGACATTATTTTTGGTGGGAGTCCCCAGTCCACACTGAATGAGAGCCTTCCTGCCTCCTTTCCCTGTCCTCTCCTGGTAGGGGCTCCTCCAGCTTTGGTGACCAGGTCATTCCCCAGCATCCCAGCTCACTGCCTCCTGGGACGGCCTGGAGGAGGTAGGTGGGTACCGGGAGGAGGGCACCTTGTGGGGTTTCGCTTTCATTTCTGCCTCACCCTGTTTCCATCCAGCGGTTGAGGGCTGGGGTGTGGAGGTGAGGAAACATCCGGTGAGCACCCTGGGGCACTCATCCTAGTGCAGGTTCCCAGGCCCCACTCCCCCTGCAATGTCTGGGGGGACCCAGCCATCCCTGTGAAAAGCACCTTTGTGTTCCTTTCTGCAGTCTTATGACGTGCCAGTCACCCTTGGGTTCTGGCGATCCCATGAGCACTGCAGAGTCCCCACTGGCCCCAGGAGCAGCCTGAGGCCATGAAGGTTCAGCCTGCAGCGCACAGGGTGCAGGTTGTGTGCCTTGCCCTTCTGTCCTCCCAGGTAGTTGGGGGTCTCCAGGAGAGGAGGGAAGGGGGCACGTTGGCACACATGGGGGTGTTGGTGAGCTCCTGGATGCTGGTTCTGGAAAGGCAGCTCCTGCCCTCTGGGATCCCGGGCCTGTGGGCGTCTCTGAGGACTGTTCAGTGCTACGGGACTGCCGGTTTCTCCCTGGACAGAATTTCTTCCTTTTTACACACCCAGCCTGTGTTACAGGTGGGTAGACAAAGGCCCAGGAAGAAGAGTTAGTCCCGTGTTGTGGAGCTAGTGGGGGAGGAGGGCAGCTTGGATTTGAACCTGGTTTGCCTGACGCTAAAGCTTCTTTTCTGTAAGATTGTATTCTTCAAGGCTTGATGCTCATTGTGGGATCCTGGAAAAGAAAAGGAGTCCTGGCCATTCTGTCAGATCTTTCCACCTCCCTGGGGGCATGTCTGGGTAGGAGCTTCAGGGTCCCGTTGGGCAGGAGTTCTGCTTCCTGTGGAACTGGCCTCCGAGTTCCCTGGCCCTCACCTTGACCTGGGCTCAGCCGCGCCAGGGTCTGTGCTGAAGGAGGTTTGGGTGCTGGGTTCCTCGCTGCTGTGGGAGAAAGGTCCAGGCCTGAGCCTCTGGGCCTCACAGAGGCTTTCCTGCTGGTGAGGGATGAGCTTTGTTCCCTTGTGTTTGTGTGTGTGGGGGGGGGGGGGGGCACTGCTGATGTGGCTGCCTTGGTGTGGAGAGGACAGCAGGGTCTTCCTCCCAAAGTGCACACCAGCCTTTGCTTGAGATTGCAAAGCTGTCCCTGTGAGGTGTCACTTTCAAGGGTACGAGAGCTGTTTGGCTCCAGACATAGCAGTAGCTGCTGTTCCTGGAGCCCCAGCTACAGGCTGTGCTGGAAGGCCCTCAGTTGGCGTGCGGAAACTGAGGCTCAGAGAGCGGAAGTGACCCCTGGGGTTTCATGGCTGGTCCCTCCAGGGGGTAGGATTTGAATAGCAGTCCTGGCGGATCCCAAGCCCAGACCCTGGACCGCTACTACGGAGTGTTTTTTCCTTTGTAAACGAAGGCCGGGGGCAAAGGCAGGGGCGAGAGGGCAGCTCTGCTTCCGTCTGAGCTCTTCTCCAATGACCCGTGCTCAGTGTTAGTTACCAGCTCTTCTCCTTTTTCTTTTCCATCGATGCCTTGCTTACCTGGAGTCTGGAAATGTCAGTGCTGACTCAGTGGAGACCCACTTAGGCTGCAGAGACTGGCCATGGCTCGGTCCAGACCCCAGTCCCTGGTCCCCAGCACCCTGGCAGCGGTGGCACCTGTCCTGTGGGTACCAAGTTGGGGCCATTCCCTTTGCAAAGCATCGTGTCCCAGATGGCCTGTCGGGTTCCCAGGATCCTGCTGTTCTCACCTTGCCCTGCTCCTTCCTTGAGATGCTCTGAGCCAGTGTGGACCAGGCTGTGTGGCCCACTCTTCTGTTTAAACTGCCACTCATGTCCCTTCCTGGGGGTCACCTTGGGAACCTTGGAGCTTTATCTACTGAAGCGAGAGGCCTAGAGAGTCTTGGAAGCTCCTTGGAAAGACCCCAAAAAGCCTCGGGGCTGATCCTCAGGTTCCGAAGGGGGGATGCTTGCTGCATTCTGGTTGTGTGACTTTGGGCCAAGTGACTTCACCTCTCTGAGCCTTTAGTTTTTGTTCCTGAAGTGGGAGTTTTCATACCAGCCTGCATCAGGGTAGTTTTGCTGAGTGGCTGAGCTGCGGCAGCCTGAGTCCTTAGCCCTTGGTGAGCGCTCAGTAAATGGGGACTCAGTGATTCGTGTCTGGAATTGGCCACGAATGGCTGATGGAGCTGTTTATGAGGAGCGTATGTTTGAGCATCCCTCCCATCTGGGAAAAGATGGGCCAGTGAGGAGGAACGTAGTTCCAGAAGCCTCTTGGGTAGGGCCGTGCTGGGTTCCATGGGATGTCTGGTAGATAGCGTGTGGCGTGGTCGGTGGTGGGATTTGAACCCTGACTCAGTCTCTTACTGGATGGGTGGCTCAGGGTGTTTTGGCTCCTTGCTGTGGGCCTTGTGGGCCTTTCCTCTTTGGGAAGAGTCGGGCCCACACCCACCCGTCGGAGGGGCTTCGCATGCATGAGCCTCCTTCCTTGTGAGGGCCAGAGGCCATTTCGGTCCCTCAGGCCCCCACCCTGCGGTCACACTGTCCTGACCACAGGTGATGATGGCAGAGGAACCCTCTCTGCTGGTGAGGAGCACAGGCCCACGATCTTTGAGCTGGAAGGGGTCTTTGCAGATGAGGATTTGCAGCTCAGAGCAGTCGGCCTCGCTGGGTCATGCACCCAGCGGCAACTGCCCAACGGGCTGGGCCTTGGCCCCCGTGCCCACAGGTGTGCCTCCTCTGGCCTCCAGGGAACCTCAGGTTAAGTATGAGGCCAGGGTCTGACCTGTTCTGGGCCCCTGTCGGCAGACCCTGCCCCTGGCTGGCCGGCATGAGCGATTTGGGCCCCTGGGGCCCCGACCCCCATCCCAGTGGTCTCTCTTGTCATTCCTGCATTGCTGGGAGTGCTGAAGGAGAAGCTCTTTGGATTTGAGGTGCTCCCCCGGGAAGGGTGGAGGAGTGGGTGGGCAACATCTGGGACATGGGCAGTTCTGTGGGTGCCTCTGCACTAGCAGTGAACTGGGGCTCCCCTGGGAGTGAGCCTCCAAACCTGTCCCCGTTGCCAGAGGCCACCACGGGGCAGCCTCGTCCTCTGGTTCTCTCTGGCGGGCAGCGGCAGATGCGGGAGCCGTCAGGATGAAGTTCGAGATGCAGTGTGTAGCTGCTTCCTGCCAGTCACAGGGGCGTGCCGTTGCAACAGAAGCTCAGTGCTGGCGGGGGGCAGCCGTGAAGGGGCTCCTGTCAGTGGGGCGCTCAGGCTCCAGGTGTAGATGGATTCAGGGGCTCAGGTGACATCCTCGGGACCTGGGCACCCAGCCTTCCTGGCTGCTGTGAGTTGGCTTCGTTTTCGGGCGCGCAGGGTGCGAGGTGAGTCCTCACAACCAACCTTTGTTCTGAGCCAGGCACACGCTGATGAGTTCCTCGTGGGTCATCTCACTGGGTTTTCATTACAACCTGTCAGGGTGGGGCATTTGGTGCCCCTGTTTTCTAACTGCAGGAGGCACAGAGGGGTCAAGCAACTTGCCTGTGGTCACAATTTAGTGGGTGGCAGAGCTGGGAGTCAGAGCCGGGAAGGTTGGCTCTTCCTCAGGCTTAGGCCTTGGGGGACCCAGATTCATTCTGATTGCCTGATTGGTCAGTCGAGCCACACACCTGTCCCTGAACCAGTGGCTAGAGCAGGGTGTGCCTGTTCCCTACCACGTGGTCTGGGTGTGGACAAGGGGGACCCCATGCAGGAATCTGGGGCTGTTCCCTGAAGACAGTGATGGCTGTTGGGTAGCCGGGGGTGGGGTGCCTTCTACCAGCCTGAGGGTTTGCCAGGGTGCTGTTTCTCAGAGGGAGGTGAAGGGTGCTCCCCTCCACTCCCACCCCACCCTGCCCCGCCCCTGAAAGGTGGAGCCCAAGGCTGAGCCCCTCATTCCCCCTTTCTCCTCATTCCCCTGGCTGCAGGCAGATCGGAGGGCCTGGGCCCTGCTGTCCTGGAGAAAGGGCTCCTGTAATGCTGCCCCGCGGGGAGGGGAGGGGAGGGGAGGGATCGAGTGGGGTGGGGGCGGGGGCGGGGAAAGCTGCCAGGAATCCAGGGAGTCGGCTGTGGCTCCCTGTCCACAGTGCTGTGCGGAACCTCGATGTTTTGAAACTGAGCATTTTGGGTGGAAGGGCCCTGCGTTACCATCACCTCTTGCTGTCTGTTCCTATCCCGTGTGGGGAGCCTTTAGAAGGTGTCTTCCCTTGGGAGCCTGGAGGATTTCGCAGCTGTGAATTACATTATTTATTTTTAGAGAGAGGGGAAGGGAAGGAGGAAGAGGATAGAAACATCCATGTGCAAGAGCAACAGAGAGAAACATTGATGGTTTGCCCCTTGCACACTCCTAACTGGGGACCTGGCCCGCAACCCAGGCATGTGCCCTGACAGGAATCGAACTGGCGACCTTTCAGTTTTCGGGACCATGCCCAGTCCTCTGAGGCACACTGGTCAGGGGCAGCTGTGGGCTACTTGATTGGGGTCGTGGAGCTGGAGGGGAGCGTTTGTGAGGGACCCTCAGCAAGCCTCTCCTGACCCTCCCCATCCGAGCAGGCCTGATCAGGAAGCCCTGGAGGACCCGCTGGGAGTGGTCCCACCTGGAGGAGAGGAAGTGAATGGTGGGGGCGGTGCCCACACACCCAGGCCCAGCACACACCTGAGGGCTTTGGGCAAAGGGGTGGGCTGGGGACTGGGAGAGGGCTCAGGGGCTGGGGCCCAGTGAATCAGCAGCTCCTTTGTGGAACCTGTGGGGAAGTGAGGACCTGCTGCCCTGCCCAGAGCCCTAGCCTGAGCTGCCAGGTGCTTCTGCGTGTGTCCCAGAATTCTCATAGGTCAGCGGCTCTTTTTAGTGCCATGGCCGTGGGTGGCAGATAGAGGTAGTACTGGTAGGAAAGCAGTGAAAGAGAGGGCTGTCCTGGGCCCTAGCTTCCTGGGCCTCTGGAGGCTGTATGTCCGAGGTGGCAAAAGCCGAGGTCAAGGAGCTCAGGCCTCTCTCTGCTGTTGAGCTGTTTAGCTGTGTGGCCTTCATCAGAGCCCCCTGCTCCGAGGCCCTGGGGGGCGAATTTGTGACCCACTGCTGTGGCTGAGCTGGCCGGACAGCTGTTAGCATCCCGGTTGTCTGGTGGTTGGGTGTGCTCCGGGAGGCTGCGGGGCAGGGTCATTTCAGTTCAAGAACTGATAAACACCGGGCACCTGGATGCGCCACTGAGCGCAAGAATGCCAGCGACTTGCCTGCATGCAGCCCCGCCATGTCTTTTGGGCAGGCTGGCATCTGACTTGTGAATACCACTCAAAACTTTTGCTAAAAAGTAATAATGTCCACGGTCAAAAATTAAGCCATGCCTAAGAGTGTGCAGTGAAAAGTTTGTCTCCCTCACAGTCATGCCCCCCGCCCCCGGTCCCCTGATGCAGCTGCGTTCCCACTGCCTTGGCGTGTGCCGTGTCTGTAGAAGCCAATGTGTACGACACACGGGAACACACGGCCCATTATTCACGCTCTCCTGCTCTTCACCTTTTGTCGCTTCATGAAGCTGATGGATGACTGTCTACCTGTACTGACTTGAACCGTCATTGTCTGGGGAGTGATGTGTAAATACGGCTCCACCACAGGCCGGAAGAAGACCCCTTGTCCGCCCCTTCGGGGGCTCTAGACTTGCCCCAGGGCCCCTGGCTCCCTGCTCTCCTAGTCTGCTTGGGCTGCTGTAGCAGATACCCCACACTCTCTGGACTTGGCCTCGTGTCTTTTGGGGCATCTAAATCACGGGGTTCTAATTGGAGTTGTCAAAAGGCCGACCTCAGGTTGGCCTGCCCTGGAGGCTTTCACCGTGCGGGCTGGGTAGTCGTGGGAGACTGTGTACCCCGGGGAGTGCCGTTTTTAATTCTTGAGAGGGTGTCAGTGTTGTGAAAGGGACAGCATGGTCACATGGTTCAAAGCAAAAGACAAGACAGAACTTAAGGTGAAAGGGTCCCTGGGAATCGGTCCCCTGAAGTCTGTCCCCGCGTGCAGATGCATAGCCACTTCTACATAAATACACGTGTGCACCTGCATGCTTATTTGAATGTTTTTGTTTCAGTTTTATAACTTTACTCGGCAATCAGCAGTTCTCATCACATTACCTGTCTATAGATTTTGAAAGTGATGACAGGCACGTCGGTGACCGACGCACAGAGCTTGTTTGGCAAACCTTCCCCCTCACTCCGTTTTCTGGACAAGGGCACCTTGGCCCGGTGCGGGACCTTCCTTACTCCTTTGACCCAGACGGCCTGGTTGAGCCTGGATACATGCGCACACCTGGATTCCCACCTCCTCCGTGGCAGAGACCGCGTCTGCGGGGGTACCGAGGGGCCCGCTTCCTGAGACCCACCCCGTGCGTGCGCCTGTGAATGCTGGTGCTATGTTCTCTGGACTCTGCCTGGTCCATGGCAGGGTGGCCCTCCCTCCTCTCACCTTCCTCCTTCGTGGGAGCCATTGTGCCGGGCCCCTGGACATTTGGTTTTCTGAGCCAACCCCATGTCCAGGCAGATCCAAGTCCTTGTTCACAGGTCCCCGTAGCTCGGGGTTCCTTGGCCCTGGCACTGTTGGCACTTTGGGCTGGACCCTTCTGTCTTGTCAGCGGCTCTGCTGTGTGTGGCAGGGTGTTGGGCAGCATCCCTGGCCTCCACCCACTCCTCCCCCAGTGTGACAACCAAAATGTCTTCAGGGATTGCCACATGTCCCCCAGGGCAGTTGGGCAGGACCACTGTAGCTGAAGGTCCTGTCGGTAGCTCCTGTCCTGTTGTTCCCAGCCTAGCTTTGGTGCCACCCAGCCACTAGGCGTGGGCCCGGCCCACTTTGTGGCTGGCTCACTTCCCCGCACACCCGCTGAGGCTTGTGTGGCAACGTGCTCATGGGCACTCAGTGTGGCACGTTCTCTGGCCTGGGGGTCTGGAGGCCTGGGTGGAAAATCACGGCTCTCCTGCTCCCTTGTTGGGGAGCCTGAGTTTGTTCCTTTACCTGAACCTTGATTTTTCTCATCTTTAAAATGGGGTTGTAATAGCTCTTTCTCTGGGGCTGGTATGGATCGGGGAGACCAGTGTGTGGTGCCTCCCCAACCCCCAGTGCTGGCCTCGTCACAGGTATCTGGTGACTCTTCTCGGGCCCTCAAGTCCCTCTCGGTCTAGGCCTTGGTTCCGCTGTGTATAAAATGTGGGGACCCAGGGAGGTGAAGGCCCCAGAACTAGAAGGCACCCACTGGGCGTAGAGCGAAGTGATGGAGGCCAGCCACCCAGCTAGAGCCTGTGACATTTCAAAACCCAGAGAGCTGAAGAGGGCATGTGCCGAGGCTGGGAGGGCCAGCTGCCAGCCGAGGTCAGAGTACACACGGCTCTACCAGGAGAGCTGAACGGAGGGGCTCAGAGTGGCACCTCTTCCACCATCCCCCAAGCCCAGCCAGGACCCACTGCAGCAAGAGCATGGGCTTTGGACTCGGGCAGACCTGGGCTTGCACCCTGCTCTTCTCCCTCTGGCTGCATGGCTTGTGTCGCTGTCTGAGCTTCAGGCTCCACATCCCGAGGGTTCACTGGGAGGAGGCCCGTGCTGATTGACATTGGCTGGATGCTCACCGTGTGCCAGGTGTCATCCTGTCCCCCAGCACGTCATGAGTTGTGCGCCCTTGTCATGCCCATTTCACAGATGGGCAAGCTGAGGCACAACTTCAGCGCCTGGCCGCGGCAGGCGTGCCCTAAGAGAAGCTGCCCTGCTGCCCTTGTTGTTTTGAACAGGCTGCTCTTGGGATTTGAGTTTGAACATCAAAAACCCGAAAGAGAAAGAGAAGAGAGAAGAGACGTGCCTCCTGCCTTCTTGGGAAGGATCCCGAGCTAGACGTGTGGGGGAGCGAGGCCAGTTCCGAGCTGGGTTTCCTGGGCAGGTGCCTTCTCTTGGCGGCTGGAAGCCTTTGTTCCCCACCCCCCCACAGGGATCTGAATGACAAAACACCATGGGGCGGACGTGCGGATGCGGTAATCACGCTGCAAGGGACACTCGAAATTATATCTGCGTTTGGGAAGCTGATTTTAGAGAATGTTTCCCTCTTCGTAATTACATGCAATCAGCCAGCCCTTGTGAGGGGGGTTCTCTTTTTCCCTCAGCTGCGTGGCCATCTGCTCTTCTCCTCCTGCACCTCTACTCAGCATGCAGCAGGCCACCTCCCTGGCGAGGGGCCATCAGCCCCTGGCTGCCTAGAGGCCCAAATGAAACCCTTCTGTGGTGACTGATGGGACAGGGCCGAGACAGAGAAGGGGGCGGTGACACTGGGCTAGGCTCCTGGGTGGGTGGTGGCAGTTGCTTTCAAGGTTGAGGTGCAGGTCGGTGGAGAGGGTGGTGGAGTGTGAGGTTTTGGATGGGGTGTCCTATCAGGACTGCTGCGGATGCAAGTGAGAGAAGGTCCAGATCAGATGAGCTTAAGCAGGAAGAAAGTGTCTCGGCCCAGGCTACAAAGGGCACAAAAACGGCCCCTTGGGCCCCAGAGACACGCCTCCTGCCCCTCTCACTCCCAGGGCTCTGCCACCACGGTCACCTCTCAGCTCTGGGACGGCCTCCCTTTCCTACCCCAGGGCCTTTGCATGTGCTGTTGCTGCTGCCTAGCAGGCTTTCTCCCTCATAACTTAATTTTATTTAAAAATTTTTTTATTTTTATTTTTTATTTTAGAGGAAGGGAAAGAGAGGGGGAAAGAGGGAGGGAAACATCGACCGGCCACCTTCCATACGCAGAGCCTGCAACCCAGACATGTGCCCCTGCTGGGGAATGGAACCAGCGACCTTTCGGCCTCCAGGCCTGTGCCCAACCCGCTGAGCCACACCGGCTGGGGCCCCTTCATAACTTTAGATCTCAGCACCGTCTCCCCTTCTCTGCCTCAGCTTCTCGAATGTGCCTTTCAGAACATACCACACACTTGTTTCGGTGGTTTGCTCATTCACCCTCCTGTCCATGTGGCCAGCTCCTCCTGGACGGGCACCCTTCTGTCGTCCTCTCTGTCGTGCCCCTGGCAGGGAGATCGTGCTGAGCACGTCTTAGGTCTTCCAAAAGGATGCATGCGGTAAAGGAATGAACAGAACACCTTGGATGGAAAGGTAGTTCACGGGAAAGTAAGTCGTCAGGACGAGTTTAGTCCAAGCAGACCTGGTGAGACTGAACAAAGTGGAATGTTCCAGGCACATGCCCATCTCGCGGTGGTTATGATTGTGCCTGGAGAGTTGTCCAATAGATGAACATCCTGAGTCAGGGAAGTGGGCATGGGTGTTCCAAGGCCCCCTCTCCCAACACGGGTTGGGACGGGGTGGGCTGTGAGCCTTGCCCTTGGTGAGGAGGCGTCGTGTTCAGGAGAAGGCATCGTTCGCTAGCCCTTCCAGCCTTTGCTCCGGCCCTTTGTCTCCTCAGTGGCCTTCCTCTTGGGCTGGCCTCTGGCAGGGTCCTGCGAAGAAGAGGCCAGTGTTGTGCGTGGGGGGCAAGGGGTGGGGTGATCCAGATGGGGTGGGTGGGTGTTCGGAAGTGTGAAAGAACCGGCCTGTGGGGAAGCCAGACGGGCTGAAGTCCGCTCGCTGCGGAGTCCTGGAGGTGGGCACGCTGTCGCAGCGGCCTTGATGATAGGGCGGACGAGGGAAGAGCAGGAAGACTTCGGGGGGCGGTGAGGTGGTGAGTCGTGTCTTAGATGTAGAGTGTCACAGGCTGGAGAGGGTGTGCAGGGACAGCAGGGTGGTGGCCTGCTGGCCTTCAGGACAGAGGTCCGTGTCTCGTGGGGCAGGGAGGCTGCCATTGGCTGCACTCAAGTGTTCTCTTCTGGCTGGAAGCAGGACTTCCTCTTCCTGGCCTTTCTCACTTCTGCCCGGGGCCCTGGCTCCCGGCTTTAGGTTGGCTGCAACTGTGGTGCCCTGTGTGGGACTCTCCGAGGGCTTTCTGGAGCTGTGTGAGGCCTGTTGCTATGGCTCCCAGCTGCAGAGGCTGGGCTGGAAGGAGATAGAGACATGTGCCCGCCTGCCAAGGCCTGGGGCCCTCTGAGGCCTGGGGCTCATTCTTTCCCCCTTGGGGGGCCGGCTGGCCTACACTTTGCAGACCCGCTGATGGCTCTCTCACTGGTGGGTTCAGAAAGCTTTAGAGATGGGGAGGGGCTCCTCAGACCTGAGCCCACCACCTTCCCAACTGGGGGCATCCTGCCTCAGCTTGAAGCCTTCCCTCCACAGGGCAGACATCACTTGCTGTCAACCTTCCTTTAGGAGCCGGCATCCTCTTCCTGCGGGTGAGCAGAAATCAGCTTCCTTGCCCTTCTGCTTTGTGGGACGGGTGCTTTCTGCTTGGAAAGTGAGCGATCAGAGTGACATTGTCTTCAGGAGCACCTGTCGACCCTGTGGGAAGGAGAATCAGGCATGCCAGCTCCCCTTGCCTCTGGGCCTTAAGTGACTGAGGATATGTACGGTCCCTTTGCCCTTGGCTGGTGACCTGTGCTGGCAGGCTCTGTCATGGTCACCCCCAGGACTTGGCTCAAAGGGCAGTCTCTGTCACCTTCCCGTGCTCCCTACCATCCCCCAGATGTTTGCTGTATTTGGGGGCCTGTGGTTCACACACCAGGTCACTGACTTTCTTTCCTTGGCCACCCGCTTCTCTAGGCAGGGCTGTCCCTCTGTTCCTGGGCCAGCACAGCCCTGGACAGAGAGGCCCAGCAAATATCTGATGACAGTCAGACAGGGAACTCCGTGCTCATGTGGTTGGACCCCCCCACCCCTAAATTGCAGGGGCTCACAGAGCCCTCGGGCCAGGAGGGGCTTTCAGTTGTGAGAGAGGGTTAGCAGCACGGGCACGGTGCACGGGGATGTTCGACCCGAAAGGCAGGCCGGGACACACGCCTGTACAGTTATTTTAAGAGCTTGTGGTTCTTGAGGGTAGGTGCTAAAAAAGCGATTCGGACCTTCCCGGGCAGGCTTCTCCCTCTCCCATGGGTCCCAAGGAGGGAAATGTCAGCGCAGGAGTTCCTGTCATCCCCTTCCTGCCCCAGCTTACCTTGCTTTTTAGGCTGATGGGACATAACTGCGTTCCTGGGAATAAGAAACCTCTTGGAAGCGAACAGAAGGAATCATTAACAGACTGAATCACAAGCCCGGAGGCAGGAGGCTGACAGCTAGCTGGAGGTGGTGGGAGGCTGGAGTCAGCCCTTCCTGCAGCCCCTGGGCCTCTGCTGCTCCTCCCCTCCCCGCCCACCCGAAAATTTAGGCCTCATCCCTCAGTAGGGGAAAGAAAAATGACAGCATCTGCAAGGGGGTAGCAGAAGCCTTAAAAAGACGTCCAAGTAGAGAATTTTTATATTAAAAGGTGGGGGTGTGTCGAGTGCCCTTCAGGGAATATCAACATTAGCTTCCAGCTGAAAATTCGGGTGATTTCCAGTCTGAAAGGGCAACACGGAGGATGCAGCAGAACATACCTGTGGGTGATCTCCAGCCCACCCGTGCCTCTGACTCCCCATCCTGGATATTGAGGGGCGTTTAAAGGCGCCTCAACAGCAAAGGCCTCTCAGCCGCGGAGGTTCTGCTTTCCTCCAGGAGATGCTGGGAAGGTGAGTCACTTTGCCCACATCCTGGGATCCTCGGAGAAGCCACTTCCCGACCTGTGGGCTCGATGGGGGTCTGAAGGAGCAACCTGACTCATGCTGTATCTGCACTGTGGGCACCTGGGGCCCACCCTCCTCCTGCCTCCTCCAGGTGGGGCACCCAGTATAGGGGAATGTCTTCAGTCACAGGATTTGGTGACTCTCCAATCAGGGAAAGGGTGTCAAACCCCGCCCCCCGCCCCCCGCCCCCCGCCCCACCAAACAGAGAAAACATATGGCAGTATCCAGTTTATCTGGTTCTTTCCTGGAGCTGTCCAAACAATTCAAATGTTTGTACTGGCTTTAAAGTTCTGTTCACATGTTGCCTTTATATTGGGCTATTTCAGTTTCTGGCACTGTTAATGGGAGGAAAATCCAAATTATGAAACTTACCAGCAAGTGACCCAGGCTGCCCAGGAAGCAGACTGGCAGGGACAGCTCAGGACAGGAGCCCTGGCCTGGCCCCGAGAAGCTGGGACACTAGGCCGGTGCAGAGCGCTGGCCAGGTGTGGGGTCTGCAGTGGGCACGGGGTGGTTCATAAAGATCACAGTCTCTGGCCTTGGGGGTCCAGGGTCGGAAGCGGACCACAGAGCAGCCTGAAGTATCACAGGGTCTGAAGGGCCAAAGGGCCGTTGTTGCTGCCCTGGGAGGGGACAGGCAGCAGCCTCTGTGAGAACAACATGTGAGCTGCTCTTGACAATGAGCAGGGGTTACCAGGGAGGAAGGGCATTCTCGCAGAGGGAGCAGCTTGTGCAAGGGCACAGAGCTGTGTCGGCCTGGGGGTGTTCAGAGAACAGGGTTCCTCACGGGAGGGTTTGCTGAAAGGGACTGGTACTACCCCCCACCCCCGATGCCTTATACTGTACCTCCAAATGCCGCGGGTCAGGTATTATAAGAATTAGGGGTGTAGCCCTGGCCTTTGTGGCTCAGTTAGTTGCAGCGTCATCCCCTAAACTGAAAGGCTGTGGGGTCAGTTCTCCGTCAGGGCACATGCCTAGGTTGCAGGTTTGGTCCCTGGTCTGGGCGCGTACAAGAGGCCACTGGTCGATGTTTCTCTTTCACGTCGACATTTCTGCCCCTCTCTCTCCTTCCCTTCTCCTCTCCCCAAAATCAGTAAGCATGTCCTTGGGTAAGGATAAACAAAAAAAGGATTTGGGGTATAGACGGGGCATAAGCCCTGTTTCCTCAAGGAGCATTTGTCAGTCAGGATAGGCCAGGTTAGGCTGCAGTAACAAGCAACTCTGAGAGGTTTGCAACAAAGGTATTTGTAGCTCATTCAGAGGCAGTCTGGAGCCGGCAACTCTCCCAGCAGGTGTCCCCCTGTGGTGGCTCAGTGTTGGTCTTCTGTGCCCCTCGTTTCTTAACCTTGGCCCTGTGGACAATTTAGGCCAGATAATTCTTTGTTTAGGGGCTGCCCTGTGCATTGTAGGGCCTTCACCTTCTGGAAACCAGTAGAACTTTCCCTGGTTCCGACAATCAAAAATATCCTCAGATGTTACTAATTGTCCTTTTTTTAATTTTTATTTTTTAAGGTTTTATTTATTTTTAAAGGGAGGGAAGGGAGGGAGAAAGAGGAAGAGAAAGAGAGATGTGAAGGGGAAACATCTATTAGTTGCCTCTCATACGTGCCCTGACTGGGGACTGAACCCGCAACCCAGGCTTGTGGCCTGACTGGGAATCGAACTGGTGACCTTTCACCCCTGGGACAACCCCCAACCAGCTGAACCACTCTGGTCAAGGCTGAAGGTCCTTTTGATAGTTCCTGTCTGGTTCCCAGGCTGGCTGCACTGCCACCCGGCCAGGTTTCTTTCCAGGAATGGGTCTGGGCTGGCTCGGTGTCATCTCTGTCCTCGTGCTCCCTGTCACTGAGGTCCAGGAGCACTGGCTTCGAGTCGGGCACTGGCAGTGACGTGGGCCAAAGCGAGGCACACCGGTCTGCCCAACTGCGGGGTACGGGAGTCCAGGGGAGTGCCCTGGAGCAGGAGAGCTGCCAACACGGGGGCCGGCACTGATGTTCTCCACAGGGCTTTTCGCTGGGCAGCCTGAGTGTCCGGGTGCAGAGCTGGGGTGCTGCGGTGCAGGGGCTCTAAGGGCGGCGGAGCCAAGGAAGGCCCCCCAGGGAGCTGCCCTCCGATGTGGGCTAGGTGGTGATGCTGGGGTGGCATCTGAGGCAGTGGGAACAGTATGTCCCTCTGCACACACGGGTCCCAGAGGAGGCCTAGCCACCTATTCAGGGAACCCCGAGTCCTTTGCAGGGCAGGGAGAGGTGGTGGCTGGGGGAGTTGCCTGCAGGCCTTGTGGGTGATAAAGGGTTTTGGTATTGGGGTTCTGAAATCTGGGGGTTACCAACGTGCACTGCAGATGGCTTGGGTGGGACTGTGCCCACCTCCCCGCTGGCATGATTACACCCTCCCGCCTCTGAGTGGGCTTTAGCTCCCGGGCAGGTGCAGCTCCTCTCTCCTTGCCCATGGGTGGGAGGGGGCCTGCGTTTCCCGGCCAGTTCCCTCTGCTGTGACATTGTCTCCTGGCAGCCTGGCCTGGCCTCCCCCGCAGCTCGGTGACCCTGTGGGCCCCCTCGCAGTGGTGGCTTGCCTCTGCTGTGCCTGGGTGGGAGGCAAGCGGCGGTGGCCTTGCATACTGAGGGAAAGCAGTTCCTGATGCAGGGCCCGTTTTTGCAAACTTCACTCTTCTCTGGTCCCTGCTCTGCCTTCTCGGAGCTCCTGGAATTCTCCCAGTTGTCACTGGACTTGCTCTCCTCGTTGGTGAGAGGGGACCTCTGTTTTCGGCCTGCCTCTCTCCCCCCTGCCTATCCACCATTTTACTTGCTTCACTTGCCTATAGCCCTTGGGTCTCGTACCTGCCCAGGGAGGTCTTGCTGGGCTGGAAAGTTTGTACCCATTTAACAGAGGTGAAGGCTGAGACCCAGGGTGGCTCAGCAACATGTCCTGTGCCTGCTGCTGGTTTTCAGGGGGCCCTGCAGGCCTGCTGCTCAGTGGGGGTCGTAGTCCCAGTGTGTCCAGTGACAACCTTCCTGATGTTGTACCGGGTGGGTGGCCTGTGCGTCAGGCCTTACGCAGCCTTGCGATGTGGGCTTGTGGGCGCTTCTCCCTCTTCCCAGTCCCACCTGCCTGGCCTCTGAGGAGGTCTTGTCTCCACCCCACTTCACGTCCTCTTCATCGGGCTCCTTCGTCATTCCCTCTTTCTCTGCACCAGGTCATCCAGGGTGATTTCTGTCCTTTTCAGGAAGTGGGAGCCGCTGTCAGTTACTGAGGACCTGCTGTGGTAAGCAAGACAGTGGCCAGTGACAGAAACTCAGTGTCAACTGGCTTCAGCAAAACTTCGCAGCTGAGAGTCCAGAGGAGACAGGCTCCAGGCCGGCTGGGTCAGGGTCTTGATCTCTGGCAGGAGAGCGCTGGCCTTTCCTCCCGGCACAACCTCGGGAGTCTGAGCACACGGAGGCAGTGGCGGCCGTGTTCTCTGTGCTGCTGGCGGTCCCCCTAGGACCTGTCCTGGGAAGGATCAGGGCTGGCCTGGCTTGGGTCCCACCCCCATCCTATAACTGCAAGGTTCTAGGTCAGGGGTGTCAAACTCATTTTCACTGGGGGCCACATCAGCCTCGCAGTTGCGTTCAACGGGCCAAATGTAACTTTAGGACTGTATAAATGTAACTACTCCTTAGCAGTTAAGCGAGTGCTCTGCCAGGTAGAAACAAGGTGCCTGGCTGGATAAAACAAGGTGGAGGGCCGGATTTGGCCTGTGGGCCTTGTGTTTGCTCCCTGTGCTCTAGGCCACATACCTACCCCTGGAGAATCACGTGGGACAGAGGAGGGCAGTTCTGAAAGGCAGGCGGGCAGGCAGGACAGAGCCCACAGTCCCAGTGTGGGCCTGGCACCCTGTGGGCTAGGTTCCAGGGGTCTCCTCACTTGACAGGTAAGGAAACTGAGGCACAAGGTGCAGCCGCGTCTGGTTCCCTGTTCTCCGTTGTCTTCCATTTCTGCCTGTTGCTCAGACAGTTCCTGAACTGTCTGCTCAGCTCAGTCCTGGACTTCTAACCACCTCCTGGCACCACCACGGTCGAAAAAGTGGAAAAGTGACCGGCTTCCTGTGTCCTCTCCTGGTGCTGGCCTGTGGCCTCCACCTGTGCCCAGAGTGTGCACATCACAGCTGTTCCTGGTTCTCTTGTGCCCTTTATCCCTGTCCGTCCCCAGGGCCTGGCAGGGCTGCCCCTGAATGAAGCCCGTCCCCTCCCCCTTTCCTTGGGCAAATCTGGCCCTGCCAGCAGCTGCACGAGGAGTTGCCCTTGGTAGACTCAGCAGCTGTCCCATCCCTGGCTGCTCCTGAGCAACACCTGGGTGCTTGACAAACCCTGAACTACTGCCCTGCCCCCGCTCTGCCTCTAGACCTCTGAATCGGAGTCTTCGGGACTGGACCTCAAGTTAGCATTTTGACGAACACCAGTGGTGATTCTTAGTCACCTGCCCTAGCATTTGGGGCCACTGGTCCACGGTTAAAGCCTGGCCTCTGTGCCTGCCCAGCCTATATCTTCTACCCCACTTCTTACCACCCTGCCTGCCCTGTGGGGGCACTTGTGCCCCCACACCCCCAGACATCTTCTGGGAAGCAGGCACTCCTCCTGTTAGTCATCTTTAGCTTCTTCTCCCAGTGTCTGTCTGTCTGTGGTTTCCTTTCAGTTTTCGTTCAAATGGCAAATGCTGCCTCCTCTGTGAAGCCTTCTCTGATTGCTGCCCTGAAAGGATAATTTGTTTTGTAAATGAGTATTTCCCCTGGCTGTGCTCTCCTTGGACTTGGGGTGGGGGGACATAGGGGGCAGTGGTCCTTCTGCAAAATAAACCCTCCCTTTGATGGTTATCTAGTTTTTGGAAAAACAGGTTTATGTTTATGAGCTGTAGGGGTAGGCCTCTGTCCTAAACTTACTAGTGCAGTATTCACCAAGAAAACAAGAGTTTTGGAGCTGGTAAAGTTCTCCAGGTACAGGCTTTAAATACAGCTTTTTAATTATTTACCTGTAAATTGTATTGTTACTTCTTCGGTTGTTTTGGGAGTAGCATCTACACACTCACTACAGAGAACTAGAAAACACGAGAGCGTGTGAGGGACAAGGAACCGCACGTGACTCAACTGCTGTAGCCGCAGCTGACGGTGCAGCGTGTCCTGCCTGCTCTGTCTTCCAAGTCCCCGAGCCCCTGAAGGGGCTCAGACCCCAAATCGAGTGTCCCGTGCAGGACAGTCCGACGGCCCCAGCACGGGCATTGTTTCAGCTGCTCTCTCAGACTTTGGAAGCTCCGCAGGTAAACCCTGAGCTCTCCGCCTCACTCCATCACTCAGCCGACCGATTCACGTCGCTGTCAGGCCTGTCCTTTATGCCGGGCACTGGGGGTGCTGGCAGCTAGAGTTTTACCTGTCGTTGAAAAGATAATTCAAAAAAAGTTATTTCCCTAGTTTTTGAGATTGTACTGGAGGCCCACGGTGCAGAAGCCAAGAGATGCGACAGAGCGCACAGTGAAAAGTCTCAGTCACCGCCCCCAGCCAGCCACACTTGGCCTGACGGGAGGCTGGCCCCCCCGAGACCATTTTCTTCTAGTTCTTTCAGGTTCATTCTGGGGACTGGATGTTGTGCTTAACCCAGATAACGGCAGGGCTCACGCGGGATTTTACGGCTCGCGTTTTCACTTGGCAGCATCTTAGGGACAGAGAAGGCCTTCTGTGTGCCCCGGGCACTTCCTTAGTCGTGCGGGTGCCCCTCCCTGGGGGGTTTAGGTCACCGCCCATCTCTTGCTATCGCAGTGTGGCAGTGAACAGCCATGGCCTGAGCCACTCGGCACATGTTGGCACGTCTTGGGGTGGGATCCTGGAGTTGGGGTTTCCGGGAGCAGTTAGTCACTGCACAGCCAGCTCTCCGTTTCTCTTCCCTTCTCCCCACTCCTGTCTCTCTCTCTCTCTCCCTCTCCCCCTCGCCCTCTTCCCCTCTGGTGTCTTGATTCAACTTCTGGACTTTCTGGTCATGGCTGGATTTCAGGAGCCTGCCACTTGGGAAATGAAGGGTGTGGGTGCCCTTTGGCGGCCTGCAGGAGTTCATGATGGAGTAGTGAGCCCCCCAGGTTTGCATCGTATTTCCCTGCCCCCTGCTAGTCTCCCCGCCTCCCCACTCCACTGGGCCCTGGAGCCGGGAAGGCAGGCTTGACCTTCTCTGGCTGGCTCAGCTCGTGAGGGCCTCTGTCCTGTGGAGGTTCAGTGTGGCCAGCACACAGGGCACCTTAGGGTGCGCCGCCGAGAGGTCTGGTGCACGTGCTGTGGCCTGATGTGGACAGAAAGGGGGGCCAGGCCCGCCCTTTTCTCCCAGAGTTGCAGCTTCTCCTATCCTTGGAGCTCTGGGCTACAGAGAAACCCTGCTCTGTCCTGGGAGCTCCGTGGTCTGTTTGCAGGGTTCCTTCATTTCCTCCATGTGACAGATTCCATGTGTTTTCAAAGTCAGAAACCTGTGTGTTTCCAGGACTGGTGGAGGGAGAGCTAGCGGGGCTGGGGGGAAGGTTCGCACATGGACAGAGTGGAAACGACCGCCGTTGTTGGCTTCATAAGGAGAATGACAGGCACACACGGGTAATCTGGGTGCCTCGAGGATTAACTCGGAGTGGAGACGCAGGCCCTGGCCGGCAGCCGGCGGCAGCCCGCAGCACCTGGTGTGGGTCACGTACACAGGCTCTCTGTCTCCTCCTGTGTCCTGGTCTTTCCCTTTGTGTGGTCCCAGTCTTGTCATTGGAGCTTTCCTGGGGACTTGATTTCTGTCCAGAAGCAGGGACAGGGGCAGGGTGAGGAGGTACACCAAGCCCAACCTAGCTAGTCACAGTCACATGTGACTGTGGCTGTGCCGGCCCGGGTGCTCACGTGGGGCCAGGACAACCGAGGAATGAAGCAGGGTTCAGAAGTGGTGTGCATGGTGAGCTGGTGGCTGGCTGTGGCACAGGTTCCGGGTGATGCTGTCTGTCCTCCTGCTGTGGGCTTTGGTGGCCCAGGGCTGTGCTGTTGTGTCCAGTTTGTCCCCTCATGGAATCATGGAAGCAGATGGATATTGGCCACCATTCCTTCCAGAACTGCAAGGAAGCCGTGTGACTCTGTGGACCCCTGGGTCGACCACGGTGATTTTCACATTGGGTGCCTTGGGGTTGGGGTTCTGTGGAGGTGCTGGGGGTTGAGGGCCTGCACCGCTGGGTGCATCTAGCAGTGTGACCTGGTGAGCCGTCTTTGCTCATTCTTGCTGTCTCACATGTGGCTTCCTTGTGAGGTTTCCCTCCTTGCTGGACTCTCAGAAGACACTGGGAAACACGTGTTGAATGAGCTAACCAGCAAATGTAAGACTGGTAGGTTTCCCCTCAGCTGTGCTGTGTGAGGTGAGGCCCAGAGGATTCTCTGGGAGCATGGGTCCAGCTCCCCCTTGGACTGCGAGCCCCATGAGGGCCCCCAGAGTGCCCAGGAACTGAGTCACAGTTTACATATTTGTGTTTCCAGAGTGTCAGTTTGCCAGGTGGGTGCCATCTGCCACCGTCCCTGCTCCGAGGAAGGGATGTGCGCATGTCAACTCAGTTCCTGACCTCTCCTGGTCACAGGCCCCCGGCATCTGCAGGAGGCCCCGCCTTCTTCCCAGGAAAACACACATGGGCATGGTGGTTGGCATGCCATCTACCATCCATACAGACCTTTGTGCCTTCTCCAGCCCCCTTACCCCTAGTGACAGCCCATCAGTACTCTGGAACTAAGGGCTGGGATAATGGCACCCCACATTCTCAGGAGTGTTCAGGCTCTGTGTGGATGGGGTGAAGGCGGTGTGGGTCGCTGGCTTCTCGGGGGCGTTTCTGTCTGCATTGGATTTGAAAGGCTGGGGTGGAACGTGGGGACCGAGGTTGGGAGATGAGACCTGGTCCTGTAGTCCCGTGTGCTGGGCCTCGTTTGCAGGAGGAATGTGGGGTGGGGAGGTAGAGGTGAATGAGCTGGCAGCGAGCCATGGTGTGCCCTGGGCAGACCCCTGCCCCGGAGGCTCTGTACTGGGCTTGGGCTCATCAGGGCACTGGTGTCGGAGACCAGAGGCCACGGGATCGTGGGGGAGGGAGGAGACGAGGCCCAGGCTTGGGGGGTATTGGTGAGCACTGAGATGGTTGAACCAGGGTCAGAGGGTGGGCAGGGTGTCTGTGAGGGCCAGAGGTGGCCAGGAGTGGACAAGCAGCGGGGGAAGGACTGAGGGTTTTGGAGGCCCTCCTGCATGAGGGAGAGGGGTGGGCTGGAGTGTGACCGGCTAAGGCAGGCCTGGGAGGCCGGGCTGTGGGGTGTGACCAGACCTGCGTGGTGATTACGGTGGTGGGAGATCATGGGCAGTCCAGGCGGGAGCTGCGCTGGCAAGAGCCCGGCCCCGGGATTGTGGGGGGCTGGCTGGCTGTGAGGAACCCAAGTGGGTGTCTCTGCAGGACTGGCCAAGTCCTTCTGGGGAACCAACCTTCTCTTTCTGCCAGAAGGTGGCTTTGAGGGCCGGCTAGTAGTTCACAGACCTTCTCCTTGAAAACGAGGCCATTCTGGGGAGCATGGCCTGAGAGGTGCAGCTGCCGGCTCTCCTCACCTTCATGCCTTCAGCTGGCTGTCGAGAACATTCTGGAAAGATGATCCCTGCCTGTCAAGTAACCTTTGTTTTCTTTGTTTTCCTCCACAGGAAGCGCGGAATAGAAGTCGTGCAGGTGAGTACAGACCTTGCTGTTGCCATCTTTCAGGCCCAGGGCCTCTCAGCGCTCACATTCCCCTCTCCCTGGGGCCTGGGCGCCCGGCCTCTCTCCATGTACTTCTCGTCTTCAACGCCTCCCTGTGGAACCTGCACGGTTTCCTGCTGGGCAGAGCACAGGCGGGGCTGGTGGTCTCTCAGATTTGTGGAGTTGCTATGGCTTTGTCCGTGGAAGGAGCTGGCTGGGCGAGACATGGAGCTCTAGGTCAGGGGAGGGTGGGCAGGGTGACGGTGGCATAGCCACCCAGCCAGATGTCCGTGGTCCTGATGCCCCCACGTTTTGTCGAGTCCCTGCCTCGGTCATTTGGCTCCCTGGGGATGAGTGCTCTTCTGTGTCAGACCTTCCTGTGAGTGGTGTCACCTCCAAGACCACTCCTGTTCCCTCTGCCCCATGTCAGGGTGTGCACCTTCTCCCCAACACCCTCTATTGATGTCAGGCCACATCTGACCTTCCCTGTGGGTCCCTGGCTCCCAGGTGGACTGACTCAGCGGGGGCTCCTGACCCCCATGTTGCGTCGCCCAGAGGTGGACTTGGGTCAGGTGCTCATTGGCTAGAGAAGGAAGGAAGGAAAGGAAGGGAAGGGAAGGGAAAGAAGGGAAGGAAGGGCAAGGAAAGGAAGGGAAAGGAAGGAGGGAAGTTCTCCCAGGGCCTGGAGCGGCCCCGTGGCCCTGAATGAAGCATGTAGCTGACAGCACCTGTGCGGGCGGCTGGGGAAGTGGGACGCGCTGACTCTGCAGCAGCCTTGGTGTGAGACTTCTGGATTCTTCCGTCTGCCCTTCCTCTTCTGCGGCTTGTGGGTTGAACTTGCCACCTAGAGGCTGAGGTTGGTTTTGGGGCGGGGGGGGGGGGGGGGCCGTCCCTGGAAGCCTTTATAACCAGGTCGAGTGTTTTCAGCCGTGCTCCTCTCGTCTCTGCAAAGGTGCCTGCTCTGCCCTCAGCTCTCCTGTTAGTTTCTCTGTACATCAGAAAGAGGAAGTCAGAGTGTGGGCCTGGCTGAGAAGTTTGCCTTCAGGGCCACTTCTGATTAATTGGTGGTTGCTGCCTGGAGGATCCTCTCAATCTGTGGAAGGCTGAGGGCAGGGATCGATTGATGATGCCTGCAGTGGGCAGAGGGAGTGGGTTGTATGTTTGTCCTTCAGGGGCTGGGCGTCCTAGCTCGTTCCTGCCCGGGATCCTTTGGCTTGTTTTTGTCTCTCAGTCCTTTCCAGTGGTTACCTTGGAGTCCCTGGACCCTTTGCAGATGTGCTGCACCCACCACCGAAGCCTGGACCCGTAGTTGGAGATTAGTATGCCACGGGATGAGTGCTTCCCTGAGGTTGGCTCCAGCCTCGTGTCAGGGTCCACAAGGGACTCTCTGCTGGCAGCTGTTTTCAGGGGAAGTGACTTTTTAGGGAAGGGGATGGCAGGGAGAAAGAAAGGGAGAGAAACATCAATGTGAGAGAGAAACATTGACCGGTTGTCTCTTGCACACCCTCAGCTGGGGGCTGAGCCCACAGTCCAGGCACGTGCCCTGACCTGGAATCTCACTGGGAGCCCTTGGCTTTGCGGGGACGAGGCCCAGCCAAGCCATACCAGTCAGGGCCAGAGGAAGTGACTTTACATGCTCACCCACAAACAGTGCTCAAAAGGGGAAGAAATGTGCCCTTCCCCCAGTACCTGATTCCTCTTCAGGAAAGGTCCCACCAGGGGAGGGGAGGGGGCCGGGAGGGGAGAGGGCCTCAGCGCTTCTGGGTGTGAGGGACAACTCCAGGGGTCAGTGTGTTTGATTTGCATGGCTTCCCCAGGGAGATTTAGGCTAAAGCCTTTAATCCACTTAGTCTGCGGGGGAGGGGGGGTACTGGAGACTGGAGCCTTTGTTTCAGAATGTACCAGGCAGAAAGTTACGAAATCTTTCTTGATGTATCTGCTGTTCATTTTGGTGAGGCCTTCGAGGAGGAAGTGGTGGCCGGGGACCACAGTGAAGCCAACGGATGCTTTCCACACTGCATCTGAAAATAAAACCCACCATGACGCCCCTCTCTTCACTCTTGCTGGCATCCCCGAGTATTTGGAGAACTTGAGATTTCAAGACAGAGAGAAAGCCTCTTTGCAAAAATTGGAAGCAAACCCACTCAGCTGGTTTTTCAAAATCAGCCAGGCTTCTGTGTGCCCGATCCCCAGGCTAGGGGGCCGCTGGATGCTGGAGCCAGATGAGCACCAGGCCGGTCACTAGATGTCAGCGATGGAGGAGGGGAGATGTGCATGCCACCTGCCCCCACCCATTCTTCCCTGTGCCAGGTGCCCTGACAGGGTTCTCCCGTTTTGTGTGGCCACCGAGCGATGTGGGTGGTGTTTCCACCTCTGTTCTAGAGATGAGGGAACGGGCTCAGATGTTGTGGCTGCTTTTGAGGAACTCAGCTGGTCAGTGGTCAGCGCTGGGATCTGCATGTGGGTCTGTTTGTCTCCGAAGCCTGTAGGGTGACAGATGGGCCCATTTACTACGTGCCCACGGGCCTATTAGGGCCTGGAGTTGCCCACTCTTCAGAAACGGACGTTGGGGCCTCAGGCTGGGAATGAACCAAAACACTGGTTAGATCAGCGTTGGTGGTCCCTATCATGGGAGTTCCTTCTCCTCCTGCCATTTGTTAAGTGGCAGTTGTGACAGTGTGAGTTGTCACATTTATCAGGTACTTGGGGTGCCAGGCATTGATAGCATTTACTTCAAAGAAGTGTGTGTGTGTGTGACCTGTCCATGGTGGCGGCATTTAATAAGTCCGTTGTGTGGCTCCTCGGTGCCTTGTGCTCGCGCCCCCAGCCAACCTGCTGGGGAGGGAGGCTGAACATAGTTGTGCCCAGCCACCCCCTCGCATCGGCCCCTCCTCCCACGTCCACTGAGCACTGCGCAGTGAGGAGCCAGACGCCTGGGTTCACGGTCTGGTTGTGCGACCTGGCCTGTTGTCTAACCACTCGGCGCCCCAGCCTCCCCATCTGTAGAACGGGGATAAGAACGGTACCTGTGCCTGCGGTCGTTGTGGGGCTAATGCAGTTAATTTGGGCACAACAGTGGTTCTTGGGCCGGGCACAGGGCAAGCTGCTTATCCGCCAGAGAGCCACGCGCTGTCATTACCAGGTGTGACTCTGGGGGATGACATGGGCACACAACCTCTGAGCGTCACGCAGCTGGATGCCATCATCCTGGGGCAGTGAGGGACTTCCAGGTCTTTGCTTGCGATGAGACCGAAAGATGACTTGATTGTCAGCTGATAGGACATTAACAAAGACTTTTGATAATAAATCACTGTAATTCTTGGCATATAATTCTGAAGGCATTCAGAGACTGTGCTGTGGTGGGTAAACATCTCTGCTACATCCTGTTTATGTGAGTGAGTGGCCTCGGCACTTACAGCCAAAAAATTGAAAAATAGAGATAGAATTGATGATAAACTCAGTCTTATTCTAACAGTAGGTAATGTCCTTCTGTGGAGGCAAGAAGCAGCTAAAACATTTTCCATTCATCTCTTCTGAGATGTTATTTCTAACAATGCTTAATTTTTTGTGCTTATTACTTACACACATTTGTAATGAATTTCTGTCGTATTGATCAGTTCTGTACTATTAGTAATAGTGATTATAAATCTGTCCAGAAGAAAACTTTTGAGAGTTTTACACGTGAAATTAAAAAAATTACGACGTTTATATACTTTATCATTATTATTGTTTTTGCCCGGTGGTGCGACAGCTCACTCAGTAAGAGGCCCTCAGATGTGGAACGCCCGATGGGGATGTGCGCCGGGGACTGGAGGCAGCAGAGAGAACAGGCTAACTCCCCAGGTGTTTCTAAGAAGAGTCTGATTCTCTGATTTTAAGATGGATGATGGTTGATCTCAAATCGCTATGATATTTAGATTCCATTGGATCCATTTAAAAGAGAAATAGTAACAGTTTTATTTTGAAATGTTAATATTTACAACATGTTGGAAATTACATCCTCTCCAAGTATTTAAACTTGCGCTGAGAAATTTTAGATGTCAGCTTGGAAATGTGCAAATAGAAACATAGCCTTCAACGTTTATTTTGGGGGTTTAGTTCGAAGGCCATTGCCCTGTTTACTTCTCAAAGCCAGGCTCTGAGGCAGGTGCTGCCTGAGAGAGGGACAGCGCTGGGCCCTCAGGCCGTCAGGCAGAGGCCCCGCTGGGGCAGGACACTCAGACTCGGGGGCCTGTGTGTCTGCTGAGGCCCAGAAAGGCCTCGGCAGCGGGCTTGTCTGCCGGCCGGCTGGCCTCCCTAACCTGGGTCTGTTAGGCCAAGTGATGCTGGGCAGTAAGGGACCGGTGCCGCTCGCTGCTCTCATGCCGAGACGGCCCAGGTGGGGCAGAGGCCGGCAGGACCACGAGCTGCGGAAGTGCTACTCGGTGACAGTGCTGGGACACCGGAGAGAGTGGACGGGGCCGTGGGGTAACATGTCCCTCAGCCCCGTGTCCTGAGAGGCTACCTGTCGTGACGGTGATGGTGTAGGCGCCTGTCCAGAAGGTGGTGATTTCAGGCACCTGTCCTCCAGGTGATGGTCCGCAGGTACTCTGCCTCGATTTCCTCCTCTGTACTATTGGAATGAGGGTGCTGACTCCATCATTTCAGACATTGATAGGTGTCCTCACTCGGCATTTGGGGTGATGGCCCCTCCTAGCTGGCAGGTGTGGATTGGGCAGACTGGGCTCTCCCTGTGTCAATACTCAGCAGTCTTCTCTGGGCTCCTGCTATGTACCAGCCTGCAGTGCTGGGGGGCTCCTCCGCTCTGAAGTCTGCAGTCGGCAGCCAGAGGCCGAGGTGGGTGGGGATCACTGGTGTAGGCTCAGAAGAGGGTCGTGATCCAGCCTGATAAGTCAGGAAGGCTTCCTGGAGGAGGCAGGGAGAGCCTGGCCAGTGGTGGCGAGCCTTGTCCACCTGATAGAACCTGGCTGGGCAGCAGGTCCAAGCCCACAGCTCGGACCAGGACTTGGCCTGCTCTCCGGGCCTGTGTGCCGCTCCTGCCTGGGAAGCAGCTCGTTGCCGAAATGACCAAGGCACGGCTATCACTGACCCTCTACCCAGTGAGCCTTTATCAGAAGAAGGAAACGTCCTTTGGCCACTCAGGTCATCTGTGGCCTAGCAGGGCAGGAGGGAGGGTCAGCAGGAGGCCTGTATCACCGGACGGGTCGCCTGGGAGTGTCCTCCACTCTGACCGGACCTGTGGGGTGTCTCATCTCAGGCCTCCGTCGCGCCTCTCCAGAACAGCCCTGTGTTTGGTGGAAGGAGACTCTAAAAGAACAACGTGTGCACTGCCCTGCCCGCCCCATCCTCTGACCCATCGTGCTCTTTGGGCTGCCTTTCCCAGGTGTTTTCAAAGAGTGGGAGAGAGAAGGTGACTCTTAGCCTGTGAAGGTTGGCCTTTTATTTTAAAATGCAAACGAGCAAGCTGTAAGTGTGAGCAGTAGTTGCTGATTATAGATTCGCTGTCCTCCTTCCACATTCCTTGAGGATTGAGACATAAGGAAGCCCGGTTTTGGAGCAGCTGCTGCTTCCCAGGCTGGCGCCCGTTTCCCCAGCCTGCCAGACCGCCCCGTGGGGGGGGGGGGGGGGCGGCGGGCCTTGCCCAGGGTCTCTCCAGAGCAAACTGTTCAGGGGAAGGTGTTGAGTGGTGGGTGACCAAGCAGGACAGGAAACACCGAGAAAGAGACAGAGACGCTGAGAGCAGGACTGGGTGCCGGGCGTCTGGAGTTGGAGAGGCAGGGTGACTGAGTGCCCTCGACTCTCAGGCATGCCCAGAGGGCTGGGGGGTGTCTGTGCTGTGGGGGAATCTGTGAGGACAAGGACATGGGGGCCAAGCACTTAAAGGGGGGAGTGAGCCGACGGTGGGGAGGCCTTAGAGGGACATTAATGCCTCTTGCTAGGGAGTGAACTGGGTGCAGCCGTGGGTGGGGAAGTGAGGTACAGGGTTCGGCACAAATAACACCCCTTTTTTATTACAAAATCATAAGCATGTAATTCTGTAACAGAACAACATCACACTCAAGCACACCATATGACATTTGAGGTGAAATGCTCAAATTAAAACTAGAAATTATCACACCCATATTACTACCCAACCAACCACACTCAAGCCGGCGTCGCTTCTGCCGGACCCCGGATGTGAACGCTATTTCAGGCAGGGAGTGCCACGTGGGCAAGGACCCAGAGGCTGGGGGTGGGGTCTGTTGACTCGGAGTGGTTCGGAGGCTCTGTGGCCTTGGCCACGAGGGAGTTAGCAAGTGACCAGGCCAAAGTGGGTGACGGCCAGACCACAAGAGTGCCTGGTGAGTCACTCATGGGGCCCTGGGTTGAGGGCATTGAGGGGCTGCTGTGGGGGAGAGGTGCCTGCTCCAGTGAGAGGCTGTGGGCCAAAGCCCTGCTGGGAGGTCACAGAAGAGGTGACTGGACACGGCTGAGTGGGGGTGATGGGGTCTGGCAGGAATTCACGCAGTAGTGAAGGGCTGAGGAGACAGGCGGCAGGGGAGGTGCCTGGGTGGATGTGTGGGGGTAAGAGAGAGTGAGGGGTCATTCTCAGACTCGGGGTGCAGGAGGAGGAGCAGAGGGGAGAGAGAGCTGGTTCGGGTCGGTGTGTTGAGTGCAGGCCAGGCAACTTCAGCAGCTGCCTTCACCCTTCGGGACCAGAGGGACAGTCACGTGGCTGACAAGTGTGCTTCTCTCCAAGGATTATAGAGGCTGTTTCTTCTGTTAAGCTTTGAAAAAGGAATTTGTTACTTAGGTAATATTTCACATGGTTCAAAAGTTGTCTTCTAAGTTATGCAGTTAAAGGGGTGAAGTGATTATCCCCCCTGGCTTCCCTCTGCCACCCTCACGCCCTCTAGGATGCCCAGCTGACCGGCCTTAGTGCCCTCAGTGGATTTGATTTGCAGGAAATTGAAGTCCAGGTAGAGTGGGCCCCCAGTGACCATGTCTTCCCTCCACCTGCTCCCTCTGCCGGCTGCTCTGGAGCCAGGTGGAGGGGCTTTGGGAATATTAGTTGCTTTGGTGTTTATGGGGGGCCTGGCATCCTTGCTGCTGAAAGAGCCTGTTGGCCCCTTCTCATGGGCTCTCAGGCATGACTCCACCCCTGACCCCCGACAGCAGACTCAGCACGTCCGGGAGGGTGACCACAGGATGGAGAGGCTGGCTCTGTACACAACTTCCCCACGTGGTTCTGCGGGGCCATTAGTGAGGTCTGGGCTACTGACTGTGCCTGGCCTCACTTTCCTCGCTTTTAAAACGGGGCGACACTCACCACGCAGGACCCGAGACACCTGCTTGAAGCTGAAGGAAGGCGTTTATTTTTCCTCATCTTTGGTTAGGAACAGTGTGGCTCCTGAGTGGGGTGGGGGTGGGGCAGATGCAGCTGGGGGTGAACCTGTGCTACCTGGAAAATCACTGCCAGTGTAAAGACTGGTTCCCCCACTCCCAGTACCACTGTGGGTTTCTGTTGCGGATCTCAGCTTAATTTCTTTTTTAGAGAGAGATTTTATTTTGTTTAAAATTTGAAACACAGATTTTTTAAAAAACCATTGAAAGTTGTTTTTATTCTCAGTTACTTAGGATCTACCCATTTAATGAATAGCGTTGGAGAAATGTACGTGTGTGCGTGGCCGTCACGGTGGTGGTTTTCACAGGGACGCGTGGGGCAGCAGGAGTCGTCGCGTGCATCAGGGTCTGCTCATCGCCAGGTTTGAAGCAGCCATTAACAGAGATGGCATTTTGGGGGACAGACATGGGGACATGCCCACGAGATGACGTTAAGTGCTATCAGCGTCACCGAACGATTTCGGCTCTGTTGGTTTTATTTTTGTCCCCGAGCCTTTAGGGCCGGCTGCTGCGAACAGACACTGTCCCTGGCATCAGCGCCGGCCATCCGGTGTGCCCTAGGGGCCCGCAGTCCCCCGTTCTGGGAGTTCTTTCCCTGCCTCTGACTGGCTGAGTCACCTTGAGCAAATCCTTACCACGAAGAAAGCGCTCCTGCCCGGGAAGCTGGGCGCCTGGCCCCAGCGTGTTCGGACTGTGTTCAGAGTTGGGACCGTGTCTCCCTGATGTCAGTGGCCTCTTTGGAGTGTAGCCAGTAAGCGCTTCACGTGAACACCAAGGAATGGAAGGAACGTGGGCCAACAGGATGGGGTGGAAAGGGCCAGAAGCAAAGATTCTGCTTGGAAAGCAGCTACCTCTTCGGAGGTGGTTCTGGGTGGAGCTGTCCAGGGTGGTCTGCTGGCGTCAGCATGGCCAGTGCCCTCAGCCGGGCGCTGGGTAGAGGGCCAGCCCCCAGCTCCTGGATCCAGACCCCCCGTTGAGCTGGTGCACGTTACAGCAGCAGAGGCTCTGGTGCAGAGTGGGTGCTCATTGGAGTTGGGGTCACATCTGGGGGCCTGCTCAGGTCCAGGGACAGAGGCTCTTGAGTGAGACAGTGAATGGACGGGAAGGCCCTGGACCATATTCTGGGCCCCGCTGGGAGTGCAGGGTGGGGACAGGCACTGCCTCCAGCTTGGTGTTGCGTAGCCCAGGAAGCCTCCTTGCGTCTTTCGGTTGGCTGAGAAGCTGGCATCTCCCTCTCCAGCCCCCACCCGGATCTCACGTTCCTATGTGTGCTGTTAGACCTGCTCAGATGTCACCTTGCTGACACCTTCCCTGCTCCCCACCGCAGCCCCCACGCCCTAAGCTGGGGCTGCCTGTTGTGTCCTGCTGAGCCAGAACGTTCTTTTCTGTCTGAGGTGCAGGTCCTGGCTCCGGTGCGCACTCCGTGTTTGCTGGGTGAGTGAACTGAGCGCCGAGCTGTCCCACACAGGGCAGGGCAGGCCCGAGGGTCTGCGCCTGTTGAAACCTTGACTGCCCTCTCCCCACCAACTAAGATGTGCTCCTTGTTAAAATCTGGGGGATAAAGACAGGCCCCAAAATGAACACCCTGAGACAATCATTAAAAACAATTATTGTGGTACATTTTTCTCATACATTTACTGAAAACAGTCTATTTGTTATGTACTGTGTGAATCCAAGGTGGGCTGCTCTGTGTCCATAGTTTCTTGACCTGTGTTTAGGGGGCGGGTGGTCCTCTGCTCGTGCTGTGTTGTCACCTCTGAAACGGCCGTGTTCCCACGTCCACGCGTCTCCGTGTCTGGAACCATGCCTCTGCTCTAGCGCCTCAGGTTTTGGGAGGTTTCTGATTTGCTGCTTCGAACAGAGCTGCCCTGGGCGACTCTGGACGTCACTGTTTGCTCACGCCTCAGCTCTCTCTTTGGATTGGCTTGTGGAAGTGACGTCACTGAGGCTCAGGCATCAGGGTCTGGGGTGTGGCAGTGCCCCTGGCTGGTAGGCTGTCTCCTTCCCACCTGCTGTGCGCACATGGGTGTGCCCTAGGCCAATGGTTGCTATTGCAGTGTCCCCACATCCAGTCCTGTGCTAGACATGGGGGACTGGGGTGTCCAAGCAACATTGGCTGGACCCCTATAGGGGTGATTGTGTGGCCACCACTCTTTCAGTTGGCTCATAGTTATTGGATTGGCCAGAAAGCTCATTTAGTTTTTTTCCATTAAATAAGAGACATTTTCCATTTTCACCGATAACTTCATTGATTTGGACATTGATTGAGCACGCGTTTTGTGCCAGCCAAGGTCATAGGACTTACCCAGATTAATTTGTTTATCCCTGACGGCAGCCTGTGACGTCCGCGAGTTGTCCCTGTATTGTGAACGAGGACATCGCAGCGTGAGAAGCTAGGTCTTTGCTCAATGCCACACAGTTCCTGAGAGGAGGGGCTGGGATTGGCGAGGCAGCTTGGCTCCAGAGGGCCTATTTACGGCGCTTATTTTTACCTTCTGGTGCGGGAGACGCCACGCGACAAACCGAACTGGAGAGTGCAGGGTGATGAGTCCCTGCGCGCCCACCCCTCAGCCCGATGCACGTCAGCACGTGGTCACTGTCACTTCCTGGAGTCCCTGTCCCCCGAGGGCTTCCCGGCAGGCCTCGGACCTCTCATGTTGGCTACGTGCTCCCGCACGAGCCTCTGCAAAGTGAGCGCTAGTCCTTGCTCCTAACTTCCAGGCGGGCCCTTTGTGGGGTGGGTGGGGCACTGCCCAGGGACCAGACCGGCCTCCTGGGTCTGCCCCGCACGGTGGGGGCTTCCGACCTCTGGGAGGTGAGTGAAGGACATCACAGGGTCCGGGACCAGGTCCTTGAAGCCCCAGCTGTCATCCTATCGGCTTCTGAGTCTCGAGGTGGCTGGTAGGAAGCCAAGGGGTGTGTGAACTGGCTGGGTGCTGAGGGATTGTTCATATTGGAGCTCTTGTAGGATGGCCAGCGTCACGGTGTCAGGGGCCAGCGTCACGGTGTCAGGGGTCGGTGTCAGGGGCCAGCGTCACGGTGTCAGGGAAGTGGTCCAAGGGGTGAGAGTTTAGCCTTACTATGTTGGGGATATTTCTGAGCGCCTCTCGTGTGTTAACTAATTTATTCCTCAACACAGTGCAGGGAAGTACTATTATTAACACTCTTATTAGCTCTATTTAATGGACAAACTTATTTTCTCCACTTTACAGATGAGGAAACTGAGTCAGAAAGGACTCACCATTGTCTGGCAGCTAGCAGTGGGGGGCTGGCTCCGGGGTCCCTCTCTTGCACCCACTGCTGATTTTGTGTCCTTTCTGAAACCAGTGCGTCCTGCAGTTCCTGTGCTGGGGGTCTTGGGGTGTGTCCTGGCCCGGGCTCATCTGCAGCCCAGCCGTTGAGTGTCCTTTTTCAAACAAGCCCCATCTTGTCTCAGCTTGGCTACAGTGTCCAGGGTGCAGGGCGAAGTCCCTGACCTTGGAGGGGGCCATGAAGCCCTCGATGGGTGGTTCCTGCTCTGGAGAACCTGGCCCAGTCGCACCCTCAGAGCCCCTCGCGAAGAGCCCCAGCCTGCCCTGGCAGCCATGTCGCCCCTCTTCGTGTCCATCTGGACGCCCACCGACCTGTCTGACCAGGCTCGTGACCACCCAAGGCCTGGACCTCCTGCCCCAGAGAGCCCCTCCCCTGTCTGGGCTCCAGTCTCGGGGACACAGAGGCAGCCAGTTCCTGGTGCAGTTCCGTCCTGGGCGGCTCCCTCCCTCACCCCCGAGCTCCTTAGGGCCAGGGACCACGTCTCGCCCTTCTGGGGGCTGTGCCCACCTTGGGTAAATTCTGGCTTATAGATGTGTCTCATCGAGAGGTCTTTGGAAATAGCGGGAAATAATGAAACATTACAGACACCTGTGAAGTGGAAAAGTTCCCAATCATCTCATTCTTCAGAAGTGACCACGGTTAATTTCTCCATTTTTTTCCCCTTGCCTATAATTACTCCCCTCGCCCCTCCCCCCACCATCCCACCTGTTCTCTAACACCTATTTAAAAACCTTCCAATACTTTTGAGATTGAAATGTGAACATTTAATGTGATAGTTCTGACTGGTGGTGCCTTTGAACTAAGGAACTAGAGTAACGTATTTGAATATTGTGGAATGTTCTTAGTCTGCCCTTGACGGTGTGTGCAGGTGGGGGCTGGGCCAGGGACCTTGGTGGTTTCTTCAGCAGTTAGGGTGCTGTGCCGTGCAGCCCCACTTTGAAAGCTCAGAAAGAACACGCGAATGGGAGAGTTTTCCTTATTCTTATGAAGTGCTAATTCGTTAGATAATTTGCCCTTGTGACTATTCTCAGAAGAGATAAATGAGTTGCTTTCATTAACTTTGTAGTCGAGACATGTTCCTGGCTTTTAGGTTTCTGTATGCTTTTTTATACTCTCTTTCCCCAAAGGAAAGGTTAGTAAAATAGAAACACGCCAAAGTGTATTTCCACAGAGGAGGATGCAAAACTAACTGACAGGCCTGCTGCTGTGAGGGAACCCTGGGTATGTCTGAGCTTCCCGGTAGCCAGTGCATAAGGGGAAATGAGATTGGCTACCACAGAGGAGAACTCCAAGTTCTCAGGGAGGGGAGTAAAAAGGTGGAGGGGATTGATCCTTTTTTCCGAAAATGTTGAAGAACCTTGTCAGTGTCACAAATAGGAGGAAATCTTTGTCTTGACCTGAATGAAAAGGGCAAATTATAAGAAGCAGAATTATGGCAGCCACGAGTCTCTTATGCAAGGACATTGTACTTTGTAGGGGCCGCTCCTGGACCCCCACCCCCAGCCCCTTCTGTCTGGCCAACTCCTAGTCCCCTGCACCCTGTGGTGCACCCGAAGCGTTTGCTCTGGGGCCATCAGGACTTGCATGCAGCTGCCAGCAGCCTAAATAAAATGATATGCGTATGTCTGTCTGTGTCAAAGAAGCCGGCGCAGACTGCCTGGGCCGGTGTGGGGCTCTGTAATGTGCCACACTGCCCTGCACACGGTGGCCATGCTCAAGGCCACCTCCGTGCTGAGGGGGCTGCTGGGGCTTCAGCCTTCGTGTTTACATTCTAGGGGGGAGGAAGGTGGCGAGGGAGGGGGGCACCCCCACGTCTCCTGTCATTAGGCGGCCCCCCTAGATGTCTCAGCTTGCACTGCTGCTTACATCACCTTAGTCAGAACCGAGCATTCTGACATCTGGCGGCCAGCAAGCTGGCACTTGTGGTCCTTTGTTGGACACACGTCCCCTCACGTGTACCTGGGGTTCTGTTACCGAAGAAGAAGATGGAGAGTGGGTGCTGGGCTGTGGCCAGCCATGTCCGGCACACTTGAGCCCTGGACTTGGACTTGGACGAATTGCGTGAATCTAAACAGGGTGTCATGTGTCAAGTGACCGGGCAGGTAGCTGAGCCGAAAGGAAGGGTCTGTCTTGTTTGATGGGTTGTCACGAGCAGAGAGAAAGTTAGGGAGCCAGAACCACCTGCAGGGCAGATTCCATCTGCCTGATTTGCCTAGGACAGGACTGGCAGGGCTGCTTTTCCTGCTGTGGCGCAGTGAGGTCCCAGCTCTGGTGTCCTCGGGTGTCCCCTCCTAAACTTGGCACTCCGAGGCAGTGCCCGCTGGGACTGGAGCAGAGTCTGCCCGGGCTGGGTGCGTTTGAGGCCACAGGCTGATTGACATCCTCTCTCTTTCTGGGTCTCCCTGGGTCCAGCCAGGATTGGGTCAAGGCACCACCTCTGAGGGGTGCTGACTCCCGACCCTGGCCGGGGAAGGCTGCCCACTCCCCCCACACCCAGCGGGCTAGCTCACCATCGGCCGCGGGTGGGGAGGGGGGCGAGAGGCCCGTGCACAGCCGAGGTATCTTGGCTTTTCCAGGAGTTTGCAAACCCAGAGCTGTAACTTGGCCCCATCTTTCTCCCCATTTAGCCACCCTGACCTTGAGAACCCCTGCAGCCACCACGGCCCCCACCTTTCTCTGAGATCTCTGATGTCCTATATGTGTGGCAGGCAGGGGCAGCCTCTCAGGGACCCCGAGGCTCCCCACCCACACAGGCCTGTCTCCCAGCACAGCTGTCGGGCTGAGTGTTCCCTTTTCGAACTTCTCTGGCCGACTCAGAGCATGCCCTATAAGGAGATCCCGGCTTGCACCGTGTCCGGGAACTTGGCGCTGGAGCAGGGCTCAGTCACTGCTCCTACCAAAGCCGCTTGGGAGGTGCTCAGTGTTGACGGGAGTGGGGCGGGGGTGGGGGCTTTGGTCAAGTGTCCCAGGGGATTGTTAGGGGTCCTGGGTTCTCAAGAATACTGTCTGGGCCGTAATCACCTAGTGAGACCGCATCAGAGCGCCCAAATGCCCCCATGACCGTCCGACGTGCTGTGGTATCTGGGCTGGGCTTCTGTGAACTGACCCAGGTGACTCTGGGCCTCGCCTGCACCCCCTTATCGGCTGGGGTCCCTGAGATTCATGCAAGTGGGCGTCTTTGCCCTGTGCCGCCCAGCCAGCAGCTGCAGAGCCAGGGTTGGGTTCCAGGGTGTGCAGTGGCGAAGCCAGAGTCTTCCCTGCTCCGGAAGCTGCCTTCCTGGGCTGAGTCTGGTGACCTGGCCCCTTTGTAGCTGTGTAGCCCAGGGCAAGCAGCAAAAACTCCCTGAGGCTCCTCTACCAGAAAGGGACATTACTGGGGAGTGAGGTAAGGTGAGAACAGGGGAGAAGGTCTCCCGGGGGGCAGCGTGTGGGCGGTAAGGCCCTCCCAGCAGCAGCTCCTGAGATCACTTGAGAGGTCTTGGGAAGCCATCCCTTTGACTAATGTGGCAGAAATTTGGCCCCTGAGCTTCTCCCATTCCTGGTGGGCGGGGCCCCTGGGCAGGAGGGTGGGTTTCCTGGCATGGAGCAGCCCTCAGCTCACTCCCTTCTCCTGCCTGGGCAGTATTTTTGCTGTGGGCCCTGCCAAGTGGATATAAGTTATCTTCAGTGTTTTGACAGGATCATCAAAAGCCTGGATGGGAAAGGATGCTTTTGGGACTGAGCTAATGGCCTAGGCTGGGGCAGGAGAGCCTGGCACAGGGGAGAGAAGGGACCTAGCAGGTGGGGGCTGAGGGCACATTTACTGAACTTTATAAAGAGAGGCCTGGCCCCCCCTAAGTGCAGGGCTTGATAAGAGTCTGTGCTGACTGAATATTCCAGGGTGACTCTTCCCGGCTCTCACTTCATTAGAAACATGGGCATCCCCAGGCCAGCTCTGGGCCTCTCCTGTCTTCTTACACTGTTGTCCTAGGTCTTAGTGCCCTCGTTTGTCTGAGGAGGACAATGACCCATGACAGGGAGAAGATGAAAATCCCTGAGGTGTGACGGCAGTGTGGCCTCTGCCTTGACCATGAGCCAGTCTGTTCCCGCAGAGCCCAGGGATCCTCCAGTTGGGCCAACGGGGGACTGTGCGCTGCACCAAATAGCATGGAGCTGCCGAGTGGCCAGGGCCACCGGCCAGACCCCGGGCCCTCTGACCCTCCTGAGCGGGTTTAAAGATGTCTTCCCGGAAGGTGCAGCAGAGCCTCCTGCGCCGCTGGTGGGGGCCGGGCGTGTGCCCGCAGCCTGGAGGGAGCCGGCAGGCACACCGCGCCGTGTCCCTTGGGTTTTCCTCTGTGTGTAGAAATAGAACACAGATTTATGGATTTTTAAACAGAACTGTTATCCTTTTGTAATCTGTTCCCCACAAACACACTTAGCATATTGGTTGTGTTTCCCCTTTTGTGAGACATCCTGCTTGGGCTGGTTTTCTCAGTGGCTGTGCAGTTGTCCCTCAGCAGCCGCAGTCGGTGCGTCCTCTCGGCGGGTGCTGGCAATGCCGCTGGTGTGTCGTGGCGAGAAGCAGGTTGTGCTGTGCACGGGCTCTGCTAACCACGGGGGCAAGCCTGCCATTGTCTTGTTGGGTTGTGTAAATAATGAGGCACATTCACTGTTTTTGCAGTTTATAAAAGTGGTAAGTGCCCTGTGGGGGAAAACCCCAAACATCACAGGGAATTGTAGAAAGGGACCCTCGCTGTGGAGTTTTGCCCTCTGGTCTCTGAATGCATCCTGGGCCACCATCAGCGTCTGTTTCTCCCCCTCATCTCCCGTAGGCCCTCCTTTCTTTCCGACTCACGCCCCACAGCCAGCCCCTCTCTCTGCCCTTTGCGGCCGGGTGCCGGGGCCTGGCTGCCGCCTCGCCCATGGGCGTCTGGCCCTGCTTGTGTGCCTGACCCAGGGGAAGGGACAGGAGTGTGGACGGGGTGGCCCTAAGGGGCTCTCCAGTCCTGCTGCTTCCTGGCACCGCCAGGCGCAGGCTGCCTCCCGGGCTGGTTGTCTGTGCAGTGGTCCTGCGTTCCCTCTGTGCTGATCCCTGCCGCGCTTGGGTGCTTTTGCTCTTCTCTGCGGTCTGTGAGCCAAGGGGAAACTCAGACTACATGACATGCCAGGAGGGGTGGGCAGCTGCTCTCCTGACTGCGTCTCCCTCAGAGGCGGCAAGCATCACGAGGTGGCCACGGGACCAGCCTATTCACCCGAGAGTGTCGGTGGCCCATTTACAAGCAGGGCCAGTGATTTGCCCTCTGGGCTGCAGCCTCCTCACCTGGAGAAAGGTTGTCATGGCACCAACCTCTAAGGCTAGGACAACCACTGAGATAGAGCATCAGGGCACTTTCTACCAAGCCCGTCACAGAACTGGGGTTCAGTGGTGTGTGAGGAGTCACCCCGTCCTCTGGCTGCCGGTTTGTACTCAGGGAACCAAGGGCTGGAGAGTGAGTTTTTGATACCAGACACCAGCTTTTGGGGTGAGGGAGCCAGGTGTAGCCCTGAGCCGATCCCCACAGCGCTTCCCTGGTGGAGTGGGCCCCGCCCGGCTTTGGAGGAGAGTCTCCCATGTGGATATGTGTCCCTGTCCCAGGGAATTCTGACTACATGACCAACTCCTTGTCATTGCTGAACCCATGTCCCCATCTTCCATGGCCACTGTTACTTTCATCTTGCTAGTTCTCTGCGAGAGCTCTTTATTGTTTTTCCCATTTTGCAGATGGGGAAGCTGAGGCTCCTACATGCCACTTGGTTAAGCAACACATAGGAGGGCACAGTCTAGCCAGTAGCAGCGCTGTGGTCTTTGAGCCCAGACGGTGAGGGTGGTGGGAGGGCCCTTTCTACTGGCACTAACCAGACCTCCCTGGCTTCCCCTAAAAGCCTGCTGTCCCTTCCTGAGTTCTCCAAGGTCCCCACGCACCCAGCCCCGCTATTTTGCATGGGCCTTTGCAGCAGAGCAGGGTCATCCCCCCGCCCCCCTCGCCGTTCCCAAGCTCAGTCCACTGCCCCCGGTGCTGCTGCTCCCATTTCGGCCTGTGACCCTTCCAGTCCACCCTCCCTGTGGGTGAGAAGGTCCACACCCTGCCTGTGCCAAACGGTGCTTTTGTGCCTGCTGGTCCCACTCACGTTTGTTCCAGATGTTCTAATCCCGTAATGTTGTGTGACCTGGATCTGCCCCCTCTCTCTCAGCCAGGGACCTGGCGGGAGGCAGGACTCTCCTCCTGCCACCTGCACTGCCGGTGGCCTGGATGAAGTAACTTTAATGCAGGGACTGCTCGAGGAGCTGTGGGCAGCGGGAAGGGACCAGGTGGGGGTAGAGAGGCACTGAAAGCCGAGCTGTGAGGGGCTGTTACTGCTCTGATGGCCAGTGGGGCAGGGGCTAGCCTGGGGCTGCTCCGAGCTCCTGCCTGAGGCGTGTTGTTGAAGCGGGGGGAGGGGGAATAAATATATCAGCCTCCCCACCCTACTGCCCTGTGATCTCGTCCCGCGGGCCCTGTCAGCCCAATGGAGCTGGAAGTGTTGGATCCTGAGTGATTCAGTCCCCAGAGTTCAGCCTCCCCAATACACGGCAGGGTGGAGAAAGGGTGGAGGTCAGCAGGGAGTGACCAGCACCCCTCTCCCCTCTGTTATGACTCTGGACTTCAGGACAGAGCAGCCTTGGGTCCTGTGCCCCCCGAGGTGCTATCCTTGAGCAGCTGGGAGGGGGGCCCACAGTTCTCTGTCCCTATTCAAACTGCAGCCCATAGCAGCCCTGCTCCACCTTTCCCATTTGGCCTTCCCAGGTGCCCCCCATGGCCATCATTGCCTGAGCCTGCTTTCTGGGTGTGATTGATTCTTGGAGGGGCTGCAATGCTCTCAGGACTGGGGCCCGCCAGAGACTGGCCCCTCCATTCCTTCTATCACTGGTGTTCACCCAGGCCCCCGGCAGCAGGCCCTCCCCTGCCCTCTGGGGACACTGAGGCGACCAAGCCGCCGACCACCTTGGTGCCTGTCCAGACAGATAGACTACCCTAGGCCCACGTCAGAAGAGCCAGGCGGAAGGGGGCTGCCCACCAGGAACCTGGGTGGGCCCCTGCTGGCACAGCGTACCCTGAGCTGGGGCCGCTCTCCCACCTGCTCATTGCCATGTGAGGGACCGTCCATGCACCCTCAACCAGAAACTTGGGTTGGGGGGGCTGTGAGCCCACAGAGAATGGCCAGGCGGGCACCAGTGGCTCCCTGTCTGTGAGGTGGGCTGATAGCCCTGATGGGGTCTCTGGGGTCCCATCTCTTCTCCCTTCCTGCAAATCTCTGACTCTTCAGCAAGCAGAGGGGAGGTCCCCCAGCGTTCTCTCCATCACTGTCTCCTTACAGCTTCGCTTTGCATCGTGAAGACAGCCCGGTGAAGTTGCCCGCTCACACTGATGGGTCAGGGGTCTGAGTCCACCTGGCCCCTTGGGTGGTGAGGGAGTGTGTGTGTGCATGAGCATTTGTTGATCTGCTTGAAGGAGGCCCCTTTGATGCTTTTTAAACAGAGCAGATTTCTAGAGCATTCAGCCAGCTCCCCACGTCCTACACTTCACTGAGCAATTTCCCTGTGTCCAGTGAATGCCCATGTGGCTGCCTGCGGGCACAGTGGAGCCCAGTGGGTGGTTTTGGAGTCGGACTGACCTGGGTTTGCATCCTGTGTCTGACCTTCTGGCTGTGTGACCTTGGGTGAGTCCCTGTGCTTCAGTCCACCTGCAAGTCTCACCATCACAGTGGGTTAACCATACCCGCCGCGCCGTCTCCAGGCGGCATTTGGGAGGGCCAGGCCGGCGAACACCGGTGCAGGTGCTCTGTAAACCAGAGCATGTGTCGTGAGGCGGGCAGATGTGTGGAGGTGCGCTCCCCAGGACCCCAGCCTCCGAGCCTCAGTGCGCGTTCCCTGCAAGTCCCGTTTTGTAGCCTCGCGGCATCACGCTGAAAAAATGCTCACATATGGTTTATTTAACTCTAAGTGGGGCAAATTCTGAAATGTGTTTCTTTACTGTCCAAGTCGAAATTTTAATTTCTCGTAAATTCCCCACAAGTTGCTGTAGTACATTTGTATTTGTTGAATCTGTCAGGGTTGTTTATGGGACGGAGGCCTGGGCTCCTGTGTTGCTGGGCTGTTGCCGCAGCGATCGAGGCGGCTGAGGCTCCAGAGGAGAGGCCCTTCTCTGAGGCGTTGTAGAAGGTTCTGGAATGGCTGCTGGTGTGAGGTAGAGCTGTGGTTGCTGTACTGAGGTCCGGCCTTGGGGAGCTGTTTAAGACGTGGTGGCACAGGAGGCGGGCTGTGGTTACCTTTGGGGGGCAGATGCTGGGCGAGGCCTGGCACCGCCTGCGGGGGTCCTGCAGGGTGCTCTTCTCTGTCTTGCTCTTGGGTGTCAGTTTGTGCATATTCATCAAGCTGCTCGCTTATGATTCGTGCTTTGTCTCTTACTGTACATTATACTTCAATAAAAGGCTTGTAAACCAGAAATAAAAAGGAAAAAAAGCCGTGGGAGGCAGAGGGTGTGCCGTTTCCGGTCGTGTGTACACTTGGGTTCTCTCCAGAACGCCGGTGCTCGAGCAGCAGTGCCTGTCGGGACATGGTGTCCCCTCCTGTGGCTCCCCCTGGGGAGAGGCCCCCCTTGCTGTGGGTGACTCAGGCTCTAGGGAGAGGCCACCCTGGCAGGAAGCCAACACCCAGGGACATCCCCCTTGCCCCTCATGGGTCTGGGGCCGCCTGTAACCCAAGGTGTGTGAGCTCTGCACTCCCAGCCCCTGGCCTGGAGCAGTGCTCAGTCAACATTCTCGGGATGAAGGGGCTTCTGTGCAGCGTTCTCAGCCTGTCTGTGGGAACGGGGGCATGGGGATCCCCTCCGGTGTTCTGTTCGCTAGCTCTGGCCTCCGAGCCGGGGGGGTAGTGCCAGCAGGACACGCAGCTCCCGCTGTCTGGGGGCCGTTTTCCACAACGTGGGCTCTGGGCTGCACCAACCAGTTTGCAGTGGCCTGTGTTGATCGTGGGCTCACCCTGCGCCAGGCCCTGTATCCCATCCAGGATGCTCCATGCCCTCCGTTTACAGGTGGGGAAATGGAGATCGAAGCAGGTACATGCAGTGACTTGCTCAGGCTCACCTGCTGGAAAGTGGGTACTGTGGGTGCCTCTCAGTGGAGTGACTCTGAGGCTAGCACTTGACGCACTGACACACGGGCGGAGGCGGGGGAGGGGCAGTTGGCGGAGGCGGATATGGGGAAGGAAGACGTTAAAAGCAGAGTTGGAATGAATGAATTGTGGGACAGGTTGCAATAAAGTGCTTTAAAAGGAAGCCCTCCCTACCCTACTTCCTTCCCCAGCCCATCTCTTCCTCCTTCAAGAGTCGCGGGTATGACTTCCCTCCTTCTAGCATCTTCTCTCATTGCTCGAGCCCTGTGAGGTCTCACCTGCTGGCTCTGAAGCCTGGCTGTCCCCTTTGCCTGGCCGTCACCCCGGGCTCCACCAGGTCACCTGGGAGCTCCGTTTTTCTTTAATAGACCGCACTGGTCAGCGCGGTTTAGGTTCGCAGCACAGTGAGGGTGTGCAGAGGTCCCGTGCACTCCCTGCCCACACAGGCCCGGCCTCGGCCATGTCGACTCCCTCGCCGAGTACTGCACCTGTCACGTCCATGAGCTCCCCCTGACACATCAGGGGGCTCGCTCCTGGTGTTGCCCAATCTGTGGGCCTCGACAAACACGTAATGACCTGGGTCCACCATTGTGGTATCACATTATGGTATTAAATCTTAGTGTACCGCACACCTTAAGGTATCATCTAGTTTCACTGCCCCAAAAGTCCTTTGTGCTCCTTGTATTCTTAATGTACTTAAAACAGCCACCCGTGGGCAGGCAGCGTTAATGAAGTCAAGGTCGGGGCCGGGGGTCCCTCGGCATTGGTTTACGTTGCTCTTCCCCCGGTGAAGCTACCGTGTGGCCAGGGTGAGGCTCATTGGACTAAAGCCTTGGTTCTCAAGCTTGAGTGTGACCAGAATCCCCAGGAGGGCGTCTTCAACCAGGGGAGGTCTCACCCCAGAGTCTTCGAACCACTAGGTCCGAGGGGCTGAGAATTTGCATCTGTGACAAGTTTCCTGGGTGTGTAGCTGCTGGGGCCTGAGGAGCCCTGCTGTAGGCCAAACTGCTGGTGCCGAACCGTGGTGGCGAAAGATGCAAGGGGCCAGGCGTCCGCCCCCGTCAAAAAGCCGTCGGAACTGCCTCCAAGTGCTGTGGGCGTCTCAGAGGTTGTGTCTGGCTCCTTTTCCTAGAGGGCACTGCTGGCTCTCCAGTGGGGGACTGGACCTGCGTGTGGGAGATACCCCCAGTTTCCTCTGTGCCTTGGGGACCCTGGGTGTGGGAGCTGGGTGGCGGTGCAGGCAGGTGTCGCCTTGAACGCAGGGTGGGCTTGGTGAGGTAGGGGTTTGGTCAGGGGCCAGAGGAACTTTTCACCCACTGAGTCCTCTCAGGCCCTTGCTGGGGTTCCCTCAGTGTTCCCACCATGATGCACTGAACCCCCAGGCTAAGGATGACACGGGTCAGCTTTGGGGTCAGGTTTCCCTGGGTGGGGACGTCAGCCAGGCCTGACATGAAGACTTGGACCCTGTGTGGAGCCCAGAATCCTGGGGTCCTGGTGGGAGAAGCAGGCGGCCCTTAATGCCTGGCGTGTGTAATAAAGGACCTTCCGTGGAAACTGAGTCTGCTGTGTTTGGTCTTCTAGAAACCCAGTAATAAAATCCATGTAAGTACAGCCAACATTTGGGAGTGGTTTATGAAGGCCTGCAAAGATCCCTCAGGTAAACCCCCAGACGATGCTGTGGGCTGTGGGGTGACTGATTATTCTGTCTCCTAGATGTGGTCATGTTAGCAGCACAGGGCCACTAGTGGGCAAGGCTGGGACTTGAACACAGGCGCTTCTGCTTGGCCAACCCCCGGGCAGAGATGGTGGCTCTTCCCAAGCAAGCTCCGGCTGGTGCTTTCCAGAGTGGAATGTGCTGCAATTCGTCATAACAGAGCCGTTCCTGAAACAGGTGGTAGTTTCTGCCATTCTTCATCCAAGGGTGTGGAAATGACCACAGCGCATCTGTGACAGTGACAGGGACTGGCAGGTCACTCTGCTTTCAGACCAAAAGACTCCCCTGTCTGGGGTTTCCCCTTCCCCACGCAAAGGCACAGGCTGTTCTCTAAGCTCACTGGGTCAGCACTGGCCAGAAGTTCTGTTATGATGTCCAGACTGGGGTCTGTGAGGGAGCTAGGGGTCTTTGCGGGCAGGGGGGGGGATGTCTTTTTTTAGGGGGTGGTGGCTGCCGAGCCCTCCACACAATAGGCTATAGCAGTAACTTTTATCTATTGTTGATTTGGGGCATCTCCGTTAGATTTCCTTCCAAGCAAGACAGCAGAGGCCAGAGAATGTTTGCAAACCACTGGTGTGGGGGGCAGAGCCAGGGCCCTGGAGCCTGGGCCACTCCCCTCCTCTGGGCCTCTGGCCTTGAAGTCCTGTGTGTGCAAAGTGGGTGCTGGGGAGCTCTGGGTGAGCCGGGTAGCCCTGGGGAGCGGAGTCCAGCCACCATGGGCTTGCTAGATACGCGGGCTGTTTGTTCATCAGGCACTTGGCTGTGTGCTGGGCCAGCCGGGTCCTGTGCCGAGGGGAAAACTGCCCCAATCCCCAGTGGGCACCATTGGCAAAGAGCCCACCCAGCACGTCCATCTACACAGGTGCTTCTGCAGGTCTCATTTCTGCTGACTGGTCAGCATCCTTCAATCCTGCCCAAGACCTGGAGGGCGTGCCACCTGCTGGACACTGCTGGTCATGATGGGCTCTGCAGCAGGGTCCTCTGGCTCCCTGGGTCTCTGACCTGTCCCCATCTGACCCTATCTTCCAAGAATACGCTTGTGAGCCCCTCTTCCTCCAGGACTTTGATTGACCACCTTTCTGAGTGGGTGAAGGGAATAAAGGGGGAAATGTCACTCGTGTGAGGAGAGACGCGGGAGCCAGGTGGGATCTCCTAGCGTGCGTGGGGTGCTTTCAAGGCCAGCTGCAGGGCACTGCCCGCTTGTACCCCTGACCACTGGTGTCCACCTTTGTTCCTTTCTCGTTCAGTGCACAGGGCCAAAGTTGCTGCTTACCATCTGGAATGCTCGGAGCTCCAAAGCCAAAGGTGTCCACGTACAGGACAGGGACTCCTGATGGTTGACCCGTCTCCTAGCCCCTCTGCACGGAGGTGGTTGAGATAAGAGGGTCCATGTCCTGCCCACGTGAGGCTCCTGGAAGACGAGACTTTTACGAGTGGAAGCCAAGTTCTGATTTTATAGACTGTCAGCACGGGTGTGAGAATGAGCATGACCCTGGGCTTTCGTTAGCCGGCCAGGCAGTGCATCCCTCCTTGTGTAAACTCTTGCAGACCATCAGAGCAGTTTGCTTCTATTTAAGGTAGTGAGTGATAAGGTCTCCTCCAGCCTCCTGCCCCCTGCCCTTGGTTTGCCCCAGAAAGACCGTTCCTCACGTGGCCTTCTGCAGCCTGGGGGAACAGGACTGGAGGTGCACTTCCCAGCAGGAGGGTTTGGATGCCCCCGCCTCCCGCCCGCAGGCCTATGATGGCTTCCTGTGTCCTGTAACTTGACTCACCACCCTCCCTTTCCAATGATTTCCTGGATCAGAATGAAGGTACTGCCCCCATCTCCACCCCAGCAACCAGCCCGGTGCCCTGTCCCTCCACATCCATGTCTCATTGGTGTCTGGATCCTGCCGGGTCTCTGTGTGGGTGTCACCCTGACAACTCCCACCTACATCCTTTTGTCATATGTCCCCTGCCCTGCCTCACCCAGTATTGCCAGTCCTTTGGCTGGCACCCCTGCCTGTGAGTGCTCCCCTGCTTTCCGTTGTCTGTAGCTGAAAGTCTTAGCACTTCTGAGTGGTTTGCCACGCTCTTCCCAGTTTGGTCTGCCAACCTGGCTGCCTGGCCGCTGCCCCTCCCCAAGTCAAGCACTGGCAAAGTCCCAACTGCCTCATCGCTGTGCTTCTGCACACACCCTTTGTGACCCACCCTGGCACACCTGCCTTTGTCCTTCCCGTCTTCCCCCGGGAAGCATTCTCGACTCCCCTTCTGCCCCCACCTCTATGAGGAAACCCTTAGTCCTCAGCGCTGCCTCCGGGCTGTGCCCAGGCCCCTGGCTGTCCTCTGGGGTCCTCGGGTGTCTCAGGCGGACTGTTCTTCCTTGCCATTACTCTGGGGTCCTCCAGGGCCCTCATCTCAGCACCGAGCAAAGAACCTGGCACCTGAGAAGTCCTTGATAAATGGTTCTTCCATGTTTGCTGACTGCCCTACAGGTCAGCGTGTAAGCCACGGAAGTGGTTTTTTAGGGCTTCTGAAGGATGCAGGGGCTCCCTTATTCTTTAATATCTGGAAAGCTGCCTCTCGGCAAACCTCCGTCTCACACACAGTCTGCGTTTTGTTCTGAGTGGCGTCGGTGGTGGACTCAGGCCCGACACGAAAGCACAGTTCCCTTGGCCAGAGACGTGCGTCCCAAGGCTCCCTCGTGGATGCAGGTGCCCACGTCATGCAGTCCTGAGCGGTGACGTGAGGAAACGGAGCGTTTCCTCTCCTACGAAGGGGCAGCTGTCTGCCTCTGTCCTCTCTCCTGCCTTCCTGATACCCTCTGGGGACATGGTGCCTGGCCCGTGGCAGCTGTGTTGTGACCAGGAGGTGATAGGCGCAAGGGCAAACATCTGTCATAATAGTGTAGGAGATGACAGCGTGAGGGAGCCCGGGTTCTTGCAGGCTCGAGGCTGCTGCAACACCCCAGGGACGCACCTCTCCCCACTTGGTCGACCGGAGCCATCTTTCGTCAGGATGTCTTGTAATTAGACATATCTCTGCTATTACTGTGAGCCTGGCCGACCTGTTTTTGTTATTCAAGATTAAGTACACCTTTGGGACATGGCCACTGGGCCACCATTGAACCCTAACTCTGAAGGCTGAAGGCATGTGCCTGGGAGGCATGTGCCAGTGCCCTGGTGTCGCTGGCGTTGGTGCTGAAAGTTGAGGTGACCGGGGAGTGGGGGTGGGGGCTGTTGGGGGTCATGTTCACTTGAACGTATGTCAGGTTAAAATAACGTATTGTACCTGTGTACGATAAAACCTAAAGGCTCTTTAGGGTGTAAGCAACCGATTTTCAACGTGGGAAAAAAGAAGACTTAAGGAGATAAGAATAAATCGAATTTATGAGTCTCTATGTCCCAAAAAGTCCGAGGTGTGACAGTGTCAGGCCATCAAGGCCTCCGCTTCCTGTCGTCGGAACCACCTCACTTTTTCAGCGCCTGGTGTGGGTCACGGCGGGGCAGGCTGTGGCAGTCCATGGGAGATGGTGCCAACGCCTCCCTCCCACCAGCCTGCGCACCTCACAGGAAGCCCGCGTGGCTGCCCACTTGCGCCGAGCTCCGTGCAGCAGAAGTCCCAGGCTGGTGCTTGCTGGTTCCGGCCGGCCAGGCATGGGTCATGTTCCTGTGTTGGTGGTTCTCGAGACTGCCACTCAACAGGGGACAGCAGACGTTTGTTCTCAGCTCTGGAGGCTCAGAGTTGGAAGTCAGGGTGTTGGCAGGGCCACGCTTTCCCCATCCTTCTTTCAGCTCTTAGTGGCCCCAGGTGTCCCCTGTCTGTGGCAGTGTCACTCCAGTCTCTGCCTTCATCCTCACGGGGCCACTCCCTCGCTCTGCGTCTGTGGGTTTTTAGGGCATTTCCCTCCTCCTGTGAGAGCAACAGTCATGGGGTCAGGGCCCGGCCCAACAACCCCACCTCGCAGCTCAAGGACTGACTAGGCCTCATTCACAGGTAAGGACTCCAGCCTGTCGTGTCAGAGGTCACAGTTTGACCCGTCACAACTATTCTTGCACTGGTCCCTTAGGTCTGGAGGACGTGATGTTGTAGCTGTCCAGGCCTGAGTCTCTCGCCCACCCTGAAAGTCAATAGGAGATCAGTCCTCTGGAATTATGGGTCTTAAAAGTGCAGGCCTTGGCTGCAGGGCTGGCAGAAGCTGGCAGTGGTGGTCGCCAGCAGCCCAAAGTTGCTGCGAGGCCCCGGCTTTTCCAGGGGTCTGTCTGCCTGACTCTTTTCTCACGGCTCAGCCCCCCTTCCCCACTTCCATTCTTCAGCATTGGGGAGGCACCGTTGGTCCAGTTGGGAGGTGGGTGGAGAGCAAGCCGAGCACAGAGGCCTTTGTGATTTACCTGTTCAACCCTCAGCCTGGGCCAAGGCTGACAGTGGACTTGACACCAGGTTGTATGTGCTGCCTTGCCTAGTCGTCCTTCAAGTGACTCCATTGACACGAGCTTATTTAGTGGCCGAGCTTTGACGGTCGTGAACGATCTGTTTGCTGCTTTGCTCCTTGGAGAGCTTCCCCGCCGCGGTGGGAGGCGGTGATAACCCTCATGGTAGCAGGAAGCTCGTTGGAGTTTTCAGTCCTTGGAGAAATGGAAAAATAGCCATTCCCTGGTCCACCCCGTGCTTTCCAGGTGACCAGTCATTTGGAGATGTTTTTGTTTGTGCTGTCTTCTGCACGGGTCCATTGGACCCTCCATCCCTGGCCCTTCCCCAGCCCTTCCTCATGTGTCCTGAAGCCCCAGAGCACTTGGGAGCCCCTGAGCGCTGACTCAGCCCAGCTGTCCCACCACTTCCTGTGTGCCAGTCTTGGTCTTATCTCTTTTATGGCAGGGACGTGGTTCATGGCTTCCTCTTATCTGGATCTCGTGGGGGACACGTGGGAGAGGAGATTTGGCCAGACAGATGCCGCACAGGTCCCCGGGGCCCTAGGGCAGCACTCGTTCTTGGGATCGTGGTTCCCTCCTCTGTAAGATAGAAAATGGAACCAGCCTGTGATCTAGCGTGGCTTTCCTGTACACGATTTCCTGTAAGCGGCTTTGTGTGTATCTGAGACCCTGAGCACAGCCCACAAAGATATCTTCAGCTGAGCTCACCGTCGGCCTGGGGGTGAGATGAAGATGCTCTGAGAGTTAAGACAGGAGTGTGGCAGGCTTCAAACCGCACACGGGGCATCTGCAGCTCGGAGGGGCATGGGGGTGGGCTGGGCCTGAGAGGGTGGGGCTCTGTGGGTGCTGGTGAGGGGGGCATTCAACCAGAGTAGTGGGCTGCTCTGGGAGGCAGGGAACAGTGAGTGTGGAAAGCAAGCTGGAGACAGTGAGTGTCCTTGTTGGGGGGCAGTGGGGAGCCCTCGAAGGTTTTTGAGCGGGGGAGGAGAGCATTTTTAGGAAAGTCCTCTGGCAGTTCTGGCTCAGGATGGCTGGAGACGGGACTCAGAAGTTAGTTCTGAAGCAGTAACAAGTCTGAACGAGAAGTTTAAAGTAGTAAAAATACCGTTTAATTTTCATCACTGGCCCTTGTGCTCAGTTCTCTGATTTGCACGCAAACCAAGGTCTCTAACTGGCCTCACGTGCTGTAATGTCTCCCAGGCGGGTGGACCGTCTCCCTCCTCTGCTCTTTCCGCCTTTGGAGAGCCTCGGCTGTGGGGGAGGGAAGTGTCCTCCAGGCCTCCCCGTCCGCAGCAGTGCCCTTTAGGGCCACTAGAGGGGTTGAATTGAGAGGCCACACTGACCTGCTCCCTGTAGCTTCCTGGCTGTCCGAGGGCACAGCCCGGACGTGCACGAAAGCCTCCTTATTTGCCCCACGGGCTCTGGCCTTTGCTTATTTCTGAGAGGTGACGCTTGGAGGTTTGATCTGATCTGGAAACGCTGTACACCATGTACAGGCGAGGACAGCGGTGGCTGGTGAAATGTCATCAGACCTGGACCTTTCATCAGACGCAGGCTTTCGTTTCAGGCTGGAAGGGCTGAAGTCAGGGTTCCGGGTCTGGTTCTTTAGTTTGCATCTTACAGGGTGGAGGGCCTTAAATGCCCCTTTTCCTGCCACCTCCCTGGCTCTAGAGCAGACTGGTCCTGGCCCTGGAGCCCGCCCCAGCCATGGTCCCCGGTCCCTGGTTGTCACAATGTCTTTGGGTTTTCCTCCTTAACCAATGTGGGTGCTTGAGGCGGCCCCTCCCACTGGGCGTGCACCTAGAGACCACACCCCTATCAGTGAGACCCCCAAAGAGCTGGGGGTGCTCAGCTTGGTTCAGTTCCTGCCGTGAACCAGTCCCTGGCTCTTGTGTGGACAGCTTTCGGCTCTTTGGAGGGCCTTGTGGGTCATCCACGTCCTGAGGTCACGTCCGAGTGTCTGTCTGCTGGCAGCCTCATGCCACACGCAGCACCGGCCAGGGCCTCAGCTCGGCTGGAGAGGGATTAATTAGCACTGGCTGAATTTCATCCTGGCCTATTCAGTAATTACCGGTGAGACTTGCGTCATGTCCCCTTCCTCCTGGCCGGGCCTCTGCCACCTCCTCTGTGTGGAGTGGCGTGGACCAGCTCACAGACTGGTGGCTTGGACTGTATCTGGCCTGTAAGTGCCTTGCTTTGCCCACACAGGGCTTCTACACTCTTCCCTTTGGGTTGCTGCCAACCTTCAAAGCAGTTGCCCACAGTCCCCACATTCCCCATTGCCCCATACCAGCCTCCTCAATGCTTATGTTTCCTCTGTGGGCATCTCTGCTGTGCTTCTCCACTTGTCCCTAGCCCTTCCCCACAGAAGTTCCCCTGCGGCCACTGTCTCTGGCCTCCATGGGTGACTGGTGGAAGAGGAGCGAGGCCAGAGGCTGGTCTTGGGCCAGGCTGGATTCTAGAATCACGGGAGTTGAGGGTTCTGGGGAGGCGGAAGCATTTCCCTTGTGCTCAGCAGTCAGGGTGGGGATGGTGCTCAACTAGTGGACTTTGAGGCTATAAATGTCCTGGGGACAAAGTTGAAACCAGAGCTGCAGAAAGGTGTGGGTGGCTGTCAGGTGTTGGGGCGCATGGTATGGGGCAGGCTGGGGCCAGGCCTGCTCCTGACAGGTCAAGAAGAGATTGTGGTTTGAGTGTGACCTCTAGAACCCTGATGTATTTCGGGGGCAGGTGTCCGGTCACCACAGGGCCAGCCTTGGTAATTGAGTCTGGCTCTAATCAGGCCCCAGATAAGAATTTGCCCCCTGCCAACCAGGCCCCGGCCATCTGAAGCCCGGGTACACATTCCTGATGGGCACACTTTGTTGTCACAAGCAGGCAGGGCTGGGTGGGGTGGGATACCCTGCTAGTCTTGACCCAGCGTGGCATTTCCCTGCATGGAATTTCCTGTTGGTGATAGCCCTGAAGGAAATAATGGTTAGTGGGTTGACCCATGCCTGCGCTATTACAGTGACCCTGGAGGGCACTCAGGCTCTTACATTTTCCACCTCCGCTTCTCTTCTGCTCTCTTCCTCGTGTTCCTGCCTGCAGAAACCCACCTGCCTTGCCTCTTCACCTGCCTCCCCTGGTGAACCCTTGCCTCTCTTCTCCGCACACAGAGGGTGGATTTGTGTCCCAGTGTCCCTTAGCTATGTGATCTTTGGCAGGTTGCTTTACCTGTCCGAGCCTCCAGCTTCCCATCTGTGTGTGCTGTGAGCCCACCTGTGGCCCAGGGGGCCAACCGGGGTCAGTGTTTTGTGCTCAGACATTTCTAAGACCTCCTTCAAAGTGTGAGCCTGGCAGTAGCCAGGTGAGAGAGCGTTTGGACTTCACAAGGATGTGGGGATTGTTCTTTCTGAGGCTTCTCCCTTCTCTGGCCACTGGCATGTCCCTCTGTTCCTGAGCCCTGGCCCAGCTTCCTGAAGCCAGAACATGGGTCACCTACCGCCTTGTTCCTCCAGAAATGCAGACGAGAGCACGGGCTGAGTTTCAGAGCTTTCTTCCGTTAGAGAAGGGGCCCAGCTCGGCCCTGGCCCCGGCCCCAGCCCTGTCTGTGGTAAGAGGGTTTGATCAACACCCTCAGAATGGGTGAGATCGCGGCCTCAAGCAAATCTGTTCGCCAGCTGCCGACATGTCAGGGGGCTCAGAAGTGACCTCAGAAGTACCAGGCATTTTCCAAACGCCCAGCTCCTAGGCCCAGCCAGGCACTGGGGTGGAAGCTGCCTGGGTAGGGAGGAAGGAACTGGCCTTGTTCTCAGCAGCCCCTTCTGTTCCTAGGTGGCTCTCACGCAGTCGGTGAGTGTTTATGAGAATACTGGGACAGCAGAGTGGGAGCAGACGTGTTTCAGGCCTGGGAGACTTGTGTTTGAATCCCGCATCTGTTCCTGTGAGATCCAGGACATTCCCGTCACTTGCATCTAGAAGGTGAACGCCCTTAACTTACGAAACGACTCAGTCGCTCCCTTTGTGCCGCCCGTCCCGAGGTCTGGGGCAGGATGTACAGGCACCTGCCCGAGGCAGGTGTGTGACGGGCCACCGCTGCTGTTGTCGTTTTGTAGGTTCGTGGCCAAGGACTTTTGTAGCAGGACTCAGGTCTTGCTTTGTGAACCCTGCCGATGGGCCTGGGCTCACCCCTCTGCCTCTTACAGGCCCCCAGGCTTTGGGTCTCTGGTCTGTAAAATGGGTGGCAAAGTGCCTGCTCGTCCCTCCTCCCAGGGAAACGGTGAGGATGAAGAGCCTGTGGGTTTTTTAAATAAGGCAGTTTTACTAAGAAGAAAGAAAATGTTGCTTGAATCAATAGAACATGCACTGGGCGTGCTTTTGGTAGCTTGCACTGAGGTGTGCGGTACCTCCTAGAGTGGTTGGGGGCACGGGGACACTGTTGCGTGCTCTGACTCCACCCGGAGAGTGTTCGGCGTGTGTAGAGGAGAGGAGCTAATCAGGCCTGGGACAGAAGTGACAGCGCCCCTCCCACCCTGCACTCTAGACTGCACCTGTGCCTGCTCGGGAGACCTGGTATCAGCATAGCAAGTGGCATCGAGGCTGCACACCCTCCTGTGGCAGTGCCAGCCGGCTCGGGGTGCCGAGCTGGCGGGGCAGGATCAGACCCCGAGAGGCCACCCTCTGTCAGGAGTGGCTCACAGCCACCCTTTGGGGTGTGGTCGGTGCCTCGTCTCTCCCCATCCGGTGGTGACTGGAGCACAGCGGGGTTAAGTGGTCGCCCACGAATGGCCTGTGGATCAGGCACCAGTGTCTTGGGTTTGTGAAGACGCAGGCCCGCCCTGACTGCGGCCCCGTGGTGTCGTCCCACGAGCTGAAAGGCTGCCGGTTCCATTCTCTGTCAGGACACGTGCCCGGGTTGAAGGCCAGGTCCCTGGCCAGGGACGTGCGAGAGGCCACCGCTCCGTGTTCCTCTCTCGCACACTGATGTTTCTCTTCCTCCCTCTCTCCCTCCCTCCCTCCCTCTCTGAAAATAAATAAGTGAAATCTTTAAAGAAAAGATGACGACAATGGTGCAGGCCCAGAGAGAAGAAGTTTTAAAAAAGAGTATACGGGATGCAATGTAATCCCTTTTTGTATGTTGGTGACCAGTTAGGAACAACCGAGTGATAAATGGTAGGAAGCGGGTTATATGAATTATGCTTTATTGATCTGGAAGTGACAGTGCTTTAGAAGAATGTGCAATGCTGTAGGAAAATGTTTTCATTACAGCGTGTTTAATTAAAAAGGAGGATCCAAATCTGTTCAGTATGATTTCAGTTTTGGGAGAAATGTACCTAAACACTGGAGGGATGCATGGCAAAATATTACTGTTCTCTCTGAGATCAGAAGCGTGGCCTGCGGTGCATAAGTAACTTGGGGTTTGAACAGCTCTTACAATGAACGAGCAGATGCTAGTTTGATTGGGTTTTTTTTTTAAGCTGCGTCACTTCACAGCTACGTCTGGTATCATTCCGGTGGCCCGATGTCCAGCTTCCTCACTGTGGGACACTGTACCATGAGCTCCTGGTGAGCGGAGGCGGCCGTGCCGCATTCAGGGTTCATGGGGCAACGAGTAGAACCACGCTGTCTGGGGCCTCCAGACGGCACCCTCCGGAAGCAGGTGCCTGTCCCAGCCGGGCGATCTTGAGGGAAGATCTTGAGTGTCAGGAGGGGCCCACAGCCGCCCTTTGGGGTGTGGTCGGTGCCTCCTCTCTCCCCATTTGTGAAGTGGAGCCTGCCGGGGGCTGTAGGGTCGGCTGCCCTGATCTGGGCGAAGGTGGCAGCCTGGCCGGGCCTTCAGCAGCGGTATTATTTCACTGCAGCAGCAAGACCCACCCGCCTCGTTCCTCAAAATGTCTAATAGTCCTCACTAGAGTTTGAAATTCTGTTTGAAGTCAGTGTGAATGAGACCCGTGGCCGTTTCTGAAATTCAGGCAGAGGTCCCTTTCCTGCTGATCATGTGAGGGACCCAGAGGTGTCTTTGCTCTGGGGTCAGGGGATGGGCAGGGAGGTTTGCTCAGGTTGTGGGGTTCCTGTGCGGCCCCCAGGGATCGGCACTGTCCCCGCTGGGCTGTGCCCCTGAGCAGGAGTTCACCCAGGGAGTGGGAAGCAGCCCTGAGAGCCTGCCTTGTCTCAGAACAGCCCTGACAAGTGGGGTCAGTGTCCAGTGAGTAGGGGTAGGGACAGCAGCAGGGTCCATGCTTTCAGGGAGCCTGTGTCCTGTGGCCTTCCCAGCTCACCAGTGCCCATGGGACACTGTGATTGGGGGCTGCACCCCTGGCAGGTAGGTCCCTATTCTTCCTCCATGGTCACTTTTCCAGGGCAGCTGCCAGTCTCTCCCTGCTCCTCCTGGCTCTGCTTCTGTGAAATTTGTCTTAGCACTCCCTGGCTCTCGGGGCCATGCCCTCCCCCTGCCCTCGGTACTGAGATGATGGGAGAGGAGGCAGCGTGTGGTTTTGGTCCTGATCCCGGCGCTGAGACAATAGGGTCAGTGTTCCCGGGCCCTGGGCTGCACCTCCGGAAGTAATTACCAGAGCTGGATGGGAGAGCCCTCTGCCTGGCCTGGGTGCTGAAACCAGGAGTCACACTTCTCCCCCTCTTGGTGAGGGGGGTGTTGTTCAGAAAGCTGCGGAGGCTCGTGGGGGAGCAGTGGGGAGGGTGCTGCCAGCACGCAGAACGCTGGAGGACCACACGGGCCATGTGCCCCTGCTGATGCTCAGGGAGCCACGCTTACTCGTCGTGGGAGGTGTCAGCAGAGTGTGAAGTCACCTGTGCGTGTTGAAAGGCTTCAGCCACAGTTCTTTGTTCTCTCGGTGTCTGGTTTTGTCCTAACCTTCAGTGAGACGTTTGTGGTTTTTCTCATGTCGACACAGAGGCTGACCACTGTGGCCTTGACCGTGTGCTCTTTGGACATTTCAGTCCCCTGCACCTCTGCCAGGGTCCTGGGGCTGGCACGATGCTACAGGGAGTGCTCCCAGCAGGATGGGGACGGGGTTTGTCTGGTTGTCCTCTCTCTCTCTGGCCCTCCATGTTGTTGAGAGTGGGCTCCTTGGGGAGGGGGCAGGTTTTGCTGACCTTGTAATTGACACTTTTAGCCATGCCTGTCTCTTAGGAAAGGGTGGCCTTGATGAACACCCCTCCCACCTGTTCCCATCCTCCCTGAGGATACTTACTCTTAAGAGTAGGAAAGCCACATATTAGTCGTAAGTGCTCACGTCACGGCTGGGGAGTGGGTCCACCTGGCACCACACACATACCCCTCCCACCAAGTCTTGTCTGGACCGTCCAGGCCCGCGGTCCAAAGCCCTGGGCCTCAGACCCTTCTGGACCCCTGGCCAAGCCACACGCAGAACCCTGGCTGTCCGGCCCCAGGCCGACCCAGGGTTGGTTGAACCCTGGCTCTGCTCTCCCCTCGTACTGAGATGTAGGAGGTGCCCCCAGAGCACCAGTGACTGGTCACCATGGGTGGTGTCCACAGTCCCTGCAGACCGCTGCTTCCTATCTGCCAGTGGGGGGCCAGCCGTATGGGTTTCTGCTGCCCTGAGTCGCCCCCCTCTTCCAAGAGTCCCTCCAAACCTTGTTTCCGAGGCAGTTCTGCCTCCTAGGCCGTCCTTCCCCTGGACTGGAGAGGCGGAATCTCCACAGTGCTGTGCTCTACGAGGTTGATTTGGGACGTCCTGGTGTATGTTTGCAGGTAGGCACACACACCATCTTCACGGCTCGGCTCACTGGCCACTGCCTCTGCATCAGCCCACCTCCTGACCCCACGTCGGAGTAGCCCCACCATCCTGTGTACTCCCACAGCACCTTTTTTGGCTCTTCTGGAAGAGCCCCTGTTCTCCTTTGCCTTGGGCGGTGGTGGTAGTGTCTGCCTCCAGAGGGCCCTCCTGGGCCCGGCCGGGGGTTGGGTGCCCACCAGTACTCTGTTTCTGTGTGTTGAATGAAGGACTATGAAGTGAGGTGACCAGGGTCTCAGGGACCGGCAGCTGCAGAGTCAAGGTGTGTGTTTGAACGGGGATGGTGAGCAGGGAGCACAGGTACTGGCATGGGAGGCTACAGAGCCCCGAGGAGAGAGGGGAACCCGGGAGAGAGGGGTGTGCTCGCCATGGGGTGGGCTCGCAGCTGCGGGTGCCCAGAGTGTGATCGTCCATGCTGCCTGGAGCGGGTGGGGGAGAGAAGGCTGCCCAGGGGCTACCAGGCTGGAGAGCTGAGGGGGACAGCAGGAGGGCCAGGACAGGGGGGTGCAGCCACTGATGCCTGGGCCCAAGGTGAAGAAGGTGTGCAGGGCTCAGGCCCCTGGGCTCAGGCGCTGCCCTGTGCATGTCGGAGCCATGCCAGCCTCCTCTCCACCCTCAGGGAGGTCTCCTCTCAGCCACAGACATGGGCAGAGTCCCCACCTCACACAGGTTCAAAGTCTCAAGGCGACAAGGACACCCCCTGCCCTCTGCAGGGGAGGAGGGGGGGAGCACAGCAGATTGACCATCCCAACCCACAATGGTCAAAGCTGTGTGACAGAAGCCACCTCCCATTTCCATTCCTTGTGGAAGATTCTAGAAAGACACACAAACGAGTAAAGGCATAACTGGGCAGAAGGGCTGGAGTCATCTTCTGAGACCTGTAGGATCCCCCAGAGGGGGGGAGAGTTTTTCTGGGTCAGAATCAGGGAACTCAAGCCCTCTTTGCATACCAATAAACTCAGTGGTTTTGCCTTCAGGTTGGTGTGGGTTTTCCCAGTTTCCCTCTCCTGCAGAGAGAGGGCGGGGTGGTTGCCATAGGAACCACTGGCTGCTGCTTGTGCCCTGTGTGGGAAGCTGCCTCTTAAATCAGCCAGCCGGTGGGGACTGTGCTGGGGCAGGGGTCAGGAGGGACCTGTCTGGACAGCAGGAGGCTGCTTTCAGACGCGCCTTTCTCCCCATTCCTGGCATTGGGGAAGGGGGACCAGCCAGCACCCTTATCCCACCCATGATGGGATTCTGTCCTGTGTGCATAGCCCACCCCATCTGTGGCCCCTGCCACTCAGTCACTGTATGTCTGCCTCTTTCCCTTCCTCCACTTTCCTGCCCTCGTTCTAGACCTTTCCGTGTACCCTGTTTATGCCTGTGCTGCTTAGGAGCCCTCCTGTGTCCCAGGCCCATTCTACCACACACACCCTGGGCCATTCTCCCCCATCACAAGCTCCCCCCTGGCTCCGGAAGCCCCTGTGGATCCCGGAGACCCTCCTCCCAGCTCCTTTTCCCCCACTCACTTCTCCCCCTAACCCCCTAAAGACAGCTGCCTCTGGTCCAACCAGAGCCTCTTTGCACACAGACCCCTCCCCCTTCTGCCCTGGCCACCCCAGTAGTCACTGCCTGCTGATGACTGGCCGGCTTCTCTCTGTGTCCAGCCCTGGTTCTTATGCCTGGGCTCAGCCGGGGCCTGGCCCAGAGCAGGGGCTGGGGGCATTTGACGGGGCAGAGTAGGGTGGGCCACAGCCATGGGGCATGATAAAGGCTCCTGCGGAGATGACAGAAAGTGACTGTCAGGCAAGGCCGCCCTGCCAGTGGACACAATGGCTGTTCTTTGAGTTCCTCGGAGGTGCAAGGGTACTAAGACACAGTGAGTTTACACTTGACATCACCCACTCTGGGGCACCATCCTTGACCCTGGTAAAGCACAAATTAAGCCTGGTCACAGGCCCCTGAGCAGGGTCTGTGGTAACAAGTTTAAATTTGGGGATGGAATCTGTAGACCTGGGAAAACCCATGCCTGGTTTCAGCCTCCGCCCCCCCACCCCACTTTTGCATGCGGCCCCTCTCATGTACCGGGCCGGTGGTGGTGGGGGGATGTTCACGTGTCTGCTTTCGCTCTGAGTCTCCTGGGCGTCTCTGTGTCGAGGCTTCCAGGTGGCTTCTGAGCAGCTGCTGCCCCAGTGACATGAAACTGACCAGGGTTTGCAGAAGGCCCAGTGCGAGGGGCTGGCCTCCCATGAGCTGTCTTGGCTGTCGTCGCCCGCTGTCCCGACTTAGATGCAAGGCTCAAAAGCAGCTGCTCGGAGGTGCAGGGTGCACTGCAGTCTGCAGAATACAGTCTCCCCGTCATCATAAGTCTTAGCGACTCGCCAGAGTCACCATCTGCTGCCCCAGGACCTTGCTAACCTGCAGATGTCTAGGGGCCTCAAGCTGCCCCTTCCCAGTGTTGTGTGTGTGTGATCTCTGGGGACTTCCTCCTGTTCTGGGCACAGGTGGGTCACACACGTGTTCTAGGGTCACCTGTGCTGATTCTGTGAAGTCCCCATAGTTCTGTGACCTGGCATTACTCTCTAGATTTCTCCCAGTCGAGCTGGGAAGGGTTTCGATGCCAACTTCCTAACACCTTTGGGGGACGTAGAGGAGAGTGAAGGGAGGGTAAGTGGTGATGGAAGGAGGCCTGGCCTGGGGAAGTGAGCACACAGCACGTTAGAAAGAAATAAGCTTCCAAGGACCTGATCAGTCCCCACCGTACACGTGCATTTTAAAGTCCCCGAGAGGCCCTACCCTGCAGACGCCTCTTAATTTGACACACCCCACGGCTTTCTCAAGGGATTTTGAGTACGGAACTTCTCTTTTTCCTGGAACGTGTTTGATTAAAAAACAAATCTACCTCCTTTAGATCAAATCCCAGTTTGGAAACTGCCCCAAGGAATGCTGCCTTTGGACTGGAAAGAAATTAATACAGAAAGAGTATTGCTTTGGGGCTTAAAAAAAATCCTCTGTGTGGGCTTTGTAGACATTTGACTCAAAAGCTTCCCTTCCTTGTTGTTAAGAGGGGTGCACAGTGCATGTGTCTTTTTGGCTTGGACAATTCTTAGCCACTGGTGGCCCTGGCTGCCAGTTGCCTTTCCGGGAGCTACGTGGAGATAAAGGATTAGCACGGAGATGCATTTTCCGCATTTTCCGCTGTCAGCAGAGAAAAGCCATCCTGGGCCCAAGGCAGGGAGGGGCATGGGGGGGAAGGGAGCCTGGCTTGGGACCTGAAGGGGGCATCCCAGCAGGGGGTGGGTTCTGGTCAAATACCAGCTGCTCTCAGCTCCAGACCCCAGGACCTTAGAGGTCTGCAGTCCTCGTGTGAAAGATGGGATAGATCCCAGGCTGCAGACAAAGGGGGATGATGACCCCGCGTCACAGGGCGTCAGTGTCAGGCCCCGGGCCCCCTGCCCTGTACTCTCTTCAAAGCACCACTGTGTGGAGGTTCTTGCCTAAGCCTCCAGTTATGGGGGCTGTAAAAGTGGCAGCTGCCAGGTGTTAAGCCCTTGCAGCTTGGACTAGACACCGAGTGGCTGCCTCTTGCATGTGTTCGCATCCAGAGTGGTCTCTTCAAAGGGATCTGAAGCCCAGCTCCCTGCCCGGCACCCTGTGGTCGCCAGGGATGCGTTCCCAACTCCCGACCTGGCCTTTGGAGGCTCTGCACCCCTGCCCGGCTCCGTGTTCCCCTCGCTCTGACACCCACTAAGTGCTGGCTCTGCTCGGGGTCCCTTGCTCACTTTCCTCATCCTTGGAGCTGTCTTCCCCCAGGTTGTGCGGGGCCCTCCTCCTCAGGTCTCAGTTCAGGTGGCACTTCCTCAGGGAGGCCTTGCGCTAGTTCCCTGGGCTGCCATGACACGTACCGCAGACTGGGCCCTTCAGAAATTCGTTCCCGCACCGTTGTGGGGGCTGGAAGTCCAAGGTGAAAGTATCAGCAGGACTGGCTCCTTCTGTGTCTGTGAGGGAGAGCCTGGCATCTCCCCAAGCTCCTGGTGTTGCTGGCGGACTTTGGGGTTCCTTGGCTGTAGCTGCACTGCCCTGGTCTCTGCCTTCACCCTTGGGTGACATTCTCCCTGACTGCGTGTCTTGCCCCAATCGCCGCTTTTTATAGGGGTGTCAGTCACTCTGGAGTCAGGGCCTGCCCTACCCCACTGTGACCTCGTCTTAACTAATTACCTCTGCAATGACCCCAGTCCCAAATAAGGACACATTCGGAGGTACTTGGGGTTCAGACTTCAGTATGTTTTTGGGGAACACAACTCACCCCATAACAGGCCTTCTGTGATTGGTGCCCTCACCCTTCCCATCATGCTCTCTGTGCTGGTTTTTACTGATGTCAGAGTGCTGGATGGCCACCTGTACTGTCTTTATTTATTGCCCATCTTCTCCTACCAGAGTGTGAGGTCCCCAAACAGGATCTTCAGTGCCTAAGCAGCGCTGGGCACCACATAGTGAACGCGTGAGTGCATGGATGGCTGCCCACCCAGCGCTGTAACGTGGACACTCCTTCCTCCTCGTCAAGCGCCCGCCCCGAGATTTGGAGACAGCGGCAGAGTGAAGGAGAGTCCTGTGTGTGTGATTTGGGAAGCAGTGGCGGTGTCTCTTATTCGAGTGTCAGCGAGCAGAGGCGAGCGTTGCTGCGGCCGCATTCTTGATGTTGTGAGAACCAGCCCAGTGGGAACGCCTCGCCTCGTCCGATGGCCCAGTCGGCTTCTGCCGGCTCCAGACGTTCGCCCTGTGCCCGCCGCTGCTCCGCTCTCAGAGTCTCCGCGTTTGCCCAGCACGTGGCGTCTGCGAGGCAGTGGCGGGTCAGGTGGAGGATGCGGCGTGCCTTGGGTACCAGCTTCAAGTTGGCCATCGAGGAGGGAAGTTGGGATGCAGGCCAGTCGGTGATCGCCTTCTGTCCCTTTGTGCTGTGGTTGGAGCCCTGGCCTCATCCCCCAGGGGTCGCAGCCTGCTGGCTTGGCTGTTGTGAAGCCTCCAGGCCTCTCGCACGGAGCCTGTCCTGGGTGGGAACGGGGGATCCATATCGCCTTGCCGGTCTGTGGGCGTGTGTGTCCTTGCTTGCTCCGTGGTCCCTTGACTTTCTCACCCTCTCAGGCTCAGAGTGTCTGCAGCTTGTTCCTGGGGCCAGTGGGAGCTTTTGCATAAGTCTTTGGCTGGGACTTCTCCAGTGGGCCCTGGGGAGTACTCCCACTCTGAGCTGAACATGGGTGTACTGAGCTTGGAAGCCTTGGGGGTACAGCTAGGCCCTGCGTGGGTGGGTGGGTGGGTGAGGGGGGCAGTTTGCTGGCGATGAATGAGGTGGTGGAGAAAGGAGCAGGTAAGAGTTTGGTCAGAAATTCCTTGGGCCTGCCCCCTACTGGCAGTCACCTTGACCAAGTCATCGGCTTAATAGAGGATGTGGGTAACTTTACTTGGGGGGGGGGGGTTGTGTAAGTGCTCAGTAAATACTGTGTGAGTGAATGAGTGAGTGGGTGGCTAGATGGTATGTATGAGTCTCCAGCTTTGGGGAATGAACTCAGTGCATGTTTGCTGCTCCCTGGCACAGCTGGCACAGTGCCAGGCCTTCGTTGGTCACAGGGAGGAACAGGGCACAGTCACCAATTTCGGTGAGAGTGCACAGGCCAAGGAGATCTCCTCTTCTGCAACTCCCTCATGGCGTAAGCATCGTGCCTGGGACCCAGTCTGAACCCGAATGGCAGTTAGTAGTTGGCAGTGGGTCTAGCAAGAATGTGCCAGGTGAGGAGGATCCAGAGGGACCAAGAGCAGAGCAAGCTCCAGGAAGGAAGGGCTGACGCCCTGCCCCTCCGAATGGCCCCTGCTGTGGGCCAGGCAGGAGAGGAGGCTCTACCAGCACCGTCTTCTCAAGTGTGAAGGCCTGTCCTTGGCTCTGTTTTACAGACAAGGAGCCTGAGGCCACTGTCTGCAGGAAGCAAACCCCCCTTCAGGCAGGGTGTGTTCATCAGCACCGGCTGAGCCGAGCCTCCCGAACAAACAACCCTGTTATCTCTGAGGTTTTATTTCTTGCTCTGTCCCATTCTGATGGGATCTGGTGGCCTCTCCAGCTTACTGCTTATACTCTAGCTCACTGTTTCTACCCATACCCTTGCCCCCTGCCGCCTCCCTGCTGTTTTGCCTCCTTAGGGGCATTATGAAGATTAGGTGAAGTAAGTTATGTAATGTGCCCAGCACGGCGCCTGGGGACACCCTACCCACCTTGGTTGTCCAGGTGGAGGTGATCGTTAGGATCTTGCTGGCAGGGAGCTGATTGTCATGGGAGACGACCAGCCTCTCCCAAGTCCAGAGGGAGAAAACCTAAACCACCCACATCCGTGCAGTGTACGTGCTGCGTCCACGGGGGGCCTGATGCCTGTCCCTGCTCCTCGGGCCGGGACGGCTGTGGGAAGGATGTCTCACTGCCCTCACTCTGCAGGTGAGGAAACAGGCTGGCGGAGGTGAGGGAAGTGCCATGCCCTTTGACCTTCTGCCTGGGAGTGGGTGGCGCTGTGCCTGGGGTGGCTCAGGGAGGGGACCGCTGGGCAGGAGGACTCTGGGTTTTTCCACCCCAGCCTGGGGACAGGACGGTGACAACTTGCACAGTGTGTGCTACCCTTCCTTCCGCGGCCTTGGGCTATCCTCCACGTGGTCTTGGTCCGCCAGCCCTTTCCGTGTCCCTTTGCTTTTCCTTTTTCCCAAGTCTGTGGTTGGTGCCTTCCCCTCAGGACAGGACCCGGCTGGTGCCTGGCACGTGGCAGGAGGGTCTGGGGCCCAGCGCCTGACTCCGGCTGCTGCACCGCTCTGAACCGTGACAGCTGGAAGTAGCCCTCGTGGCCGAGCTGCACAGGGTCGAGGGACTTGTTTAGGGGTGGGCTTTTCTGGGGTGCTGGGGAGCAGCCACGTTGACAGTGTGGCTCTCTGTTCAGGTTTCTGCCTTCTGATCTTGAGAGTGCACAAGCAGTCTTTCCCTTGCAGGGTAAATCCCTGTCATTGTATCTCAACCCAAAACTAAATTATAAATTTAAAAAATAATCCTAATAAAAGCCCAGCCATAACCTGGTTATTAGTTACCTGATGTGGCCATTTATTCCCCCGCCCAACCCCCTTCCCAGCTTCACTTCCTGTGTTGGAGCTCGTGGGAAAAGAGGGACCTGTGGGACACCGTTAGGCCTGGCCAGGCGGTGCCGGGTTCACAGCCCCGAGTCAGAGCAGATCAGAACCGCGTTGTTATGTCTCACTAGTGCCATGTGCGCATCGTGGGCCCGCTGGGGCCCCAGTCCCTCCCAGTTGCTCAGCAGCCCATCAGGGTGGTGCCAGGCCCCTAACAATAGGCCAGGAGCGGTTCACAGGGCCTGGCCCTGGCAGCTGGGTGCTCCGCCCAGGAAGTGAGGTGTCTCACTGCTCATTGGCCAGAACTAGTCATGCGATGACACCCAGTTACAAGGGACTTGGGAAGAGAGTCCTGCCATGTGTCTGGAAAGGTCCCTCGGTCCCTCTAATGACTACCGTGCCCAGAACCCGCCCGTTCTCAGGTTTGCGGCTCCTTTCCAGTGCTGTCTGCAGTGGATGTGGTGTCCCAGGGCTGTGAGACACGTGCCCATGCTCGTCTCCCGGGACCCCTCACTGTCGTCCCCGCAGCTCCTTCCCGTCCTCTGGTGCTGTGGGACGTGTGCTCTGTGACTTTTCTCTTGAGGACGGGCCTCGGTGAGCCTGTCAGGGGCCAGGAGAGGTTTTTGCCTGTTGACTTTTTTCTCAGGCCAGTATCCCGGGAGGGGCTCACTAGGTCAAAGTGCAAGGCCTGCTCTTGAACCTGGCTCCCTAGCACTGGATGCAGCCCAGGGTTTTCTTAGTTCTTTGGGATTGAGGGTGTATCCCGTTCTTCAGGAGCTGTGCTTGCTGAGTGGGTGTAACTTTCCTGACTCTGAAAACCAAGCTGGCTTGCAAACTGCCAGAACTTCGGTGCCTTCATCACGAGACCATTTAGTCCACTCAGCCCCTGATCTTCCAGGGCAGAAAGGCTGCTCACTCTTCTGCCTACGCCCGGCTGCTGTTCACTGTCATTACCCCAGTGATTACACACGGGTTCCTGAGAAATTGGGGGACTGGGTAAGGGAGCATTGGTCACAGCTCCCCTCCCCGGCCTGGGGCAGAGGCTGCTGGGTGGCCAGCCCCACGGGACTCTCCGCTCCTGACCTCTCTGAGGCCACTTTGAAGTCTTTAGGGTGTGGGTGTCACTCTTGCCCAGGGCAAAGCTGCCTGCCTCCCTCCCCAGCCAGTCGTCCCCAACACAGGCAGCCTCCACTGAGGCCCTTTTGAAGTCTGTCCCTGAAGCACCAGCCCCGACTTTTCAAAAGAGGCCTGCTTCTGCTGGGGGAGGCCTTTAAACGTTGGAGGTGTCAGTGCTGTCCCCGGTCCTCAGATCCTGGGAGAGTGCAGGGAATAAATCAGACCTACGCCACTCGCCTTTTATCTGGGCCGTTTTGTCTGGACCTCGGTTGAGACAAAACGTTTGATCTAGTGACTTCCACTTGAAGTCACAGCTGAAAACATGCCACTCTGCAGGTGTGAATTGAGGGAGAAGGGATGGAAAGAAAGCCCCAGGCACCAGGGACCCCTTTTGGTTTAGAGGTTAATTATGTGGCTTGGAAGGACAGGGGCCTGGGTTCCCAAGCGGGACTCTCTGTGACCCTGGGCAAGCCACTGAGCTTCCCTGTGACTCAGTGTCCTCATCTGCACCTCAGGTGCTTGTTAGAGTTGCAGGTGGCCCGAACTAAGAGTTTTAAAGTGTCAGTCATCATTAACAACGATGATACATTTTATTGCGGCAACAGACACTTCTGAGGAGTCTAATGTAAGCTAGTTCAAGTGACCTCACTTTGCAAAGGTCAGACTCTGGCCTGTGCTCAAGCTCTTCACGGAGTCAGGAAGATGCACGCTGGTCAGCAAACCGTGAGTGGTACGAAAGGGGAAGTGCGATCGCTGGCGTCTGGCAAGGGCACGCTGACCACACTGAAGGAGGAACGCACACGGCCCGTGCGTCTCCTCTGCTCTCTACACAGTCAGCGCTCCTGACGCCAGCGGGTGGGAGTTCTCTCCATGCCGGGCACTTCTGCGGCACTAGCTGGGTGTCCTGCAAGGTCACTCAGTTCTGACGCTGCCCCCTGGAGACCGCCTCCCATCCCAGAGGTTAGCAGGCTCAGTCCCACGACCCTGCTCCCCTCCTCACCCACCCCCTTCAGATGCCGGTCTCGAGTTCAGGTTATTATTATGTGCGCTCCTGATCAGTTGGCTAAAAATTGGAGGTTCCCACAACCCCATCCTTGGTTTGATTCATTTGCTAGAGCGGCACGCAGAACTCAGGAAGCCAGTTCCCGTAGTGTTTACCGGCCTATTGTAAAGGGGTATGAGGAAGGACACAGTCGGACATCCAGCCGGCAGAGGTGCGTGGGGTGAGGTCTGAGGGAAAGGGGCGCAGCCTCCCGCACTCCCTGGGGGCGACCCATGCGCTCACCTGCACTTCCATGTGTTCAGCAGCCCAGAAGTTCCCCATCACCCACTTTACCCTGGGGGATTTTTAAGGAAGCTTCATCACATGGGCACGATCCATCGATTAATTAACTTAATTTCCGGCCCCTCTCCCCTTCCTGGAGGATGGGGGATGGGGCCGAAAGCTTCTCATTATGGCTTGTTCTTTCTGGTGACCAGCCCTTACCCAGGGGCCCACCCAGCTTTGCTTCACCAGAACAAAAGACTCTCCTATCTCCAGGAAACCCCAAGGGGTGGTTATTTCACAGCTGTGCTCACTGAGAGTGGATATGAGCAGGGAGACCTTGGCAGGGCATTTAACCTCTGCGCCTCTCTCATGGGCCCCACCTCAGGCTGCTGTGAGGCCGCAGGGAGTTAAAGCGTGTAAAGGTGTTCAGAGCAGAGCCCAGCACAGACCGAGGGTGTGAGAGCTGAGCAATAGAGCTAGCACCAAAATCGAGGTTCCAAGACAGACCGCATGGGCCTGGCCTCAAACCTGCCTGACGCCCACGCTGGCCTCCCTTGCAGCCTTCCGAGCCGGGAAGTCAGTGGTAGCCGGTCTGGGCTGCTCAGAGAAGTGTGGGTTGTTTTCAGGTCATACAACACATTGAGATTTGCATCCCGAGAGGATGAGCAGCCCGGGCGTGGGGGCCGGGCCAGGTTTCCTGAGTCCCCCCAGCATCCCCGATGAACCCAGGGTTCGTTGTCTGTTTCTTTCATGTCGAGCTGGTTACTGGTCATGTCAGAGAAGCACGTGGGGAAGTGTGGGAGAGAAGGGAGAGCTGGGAATACAGCCTAGAGAGCCCCCTGCCTTTGATCTCATTTTGACCTCCTCCCGCACCCCCACGCTCCCCCCTTCGGGGGCTGTTTAAGACAGATCTCAGCCAAGGTCAGCAGGGATCTCGGGGTCTGGTAGAGAAGTCAGTGTTACAGAAATGACTTTATAATTGGAAGTAATGGCACAGTCCTGGGGGCACGTGGGAGAGACCAGCGAGCTATTCACTGGTTCTTCCTGCTTGGGGTGGGGTGAGTTGAAAAGCCTGAAAAAGGGTTGAACTTTTGAGCTGGGACTTGGAAAACAAGTAAGAGCTCACTGTACAGATAAAGGGCTCTGAGGGGCGGGGGCGGGTCGTTCCAGGCAGCGGAGCAGCGTGTGGCTGCGTCCCTCCCCTGGGTCAGCTTCCAGAGTGAATCCTCGTGCTCCTGTGGCTTCCTGGGAGCCCTGAGAGGAGAGGGCAGGGGCCTGGCACAGAGGAGGTGCCCAGAAAACGCTTGTCAAAGCAACGAGTGAGCGAGCAGGAGTGTTGTCCTGAGCCCCGAGCGGTGGTCACACCCTGCACGGGCCGCATACCACCCTGTGCCCCATCCATAAACAGACTGTTCTGATCCACCAGAGCCGCCCTGTGTGGTCCTAGGGAAAACGTAACAGCACCCTCATTTTATGAATGGGGAAACCGAGGCACAGAACAGTTAAGTGGCATGCTCCCGTCCAGGGGCAGCTGAGCCTCGATGGGTTTCCTGGCCCCTGCCGGGCCCATCGTTTGAAGGTGGGCTCTCTCGACTGCCACACTGGGCGTGACTGGGCTCCCCGTTTGAAGTTAGGGGTGACTTCCCAGCCACGGGGTTTGCAGGCCTTTGTTTCGCGCCACCCGGCCCTCCCCCTCTCCAGGCCGCCTTGCTGCCCAGCCCCCGCCGAGGGAACACTGGGCCCTTGTTTCTCGGATGCTGAGTGCTGCACAGACAGCACCCGCCATTGGCCTCCTGGGTGGCGTGACCGGGAAGCGTGGTGCCTGTGGACCTCCTCCGGCCACAGCGGGTGACCTTGTCATTGAGATAGATACCTCTTACTTGCTGAGGGGGACCAATCAGACCCCTTCCTCTGAACAGAACAACACGCCCTGGGGACAGTTCCCTTCTCTGGGGGCAGACTGTGGTCAGAAAGACAAAACGACACAATTGAAATGAGCTGGCTTCCGCCCGAGCCCCTACACCCACCTCAACAAGCAGAGCCTCTGAGATGTGTCCCCCTCTGAGGGCCCCCTCCTCCGTGACACCCCCTTTCCCCGAGGATTCCCTCCTCGGATGAGTCCTGTCCTCTGAGGGTCCCCCTGTCACCTCCTTCCCAGACAGTGAGGGGAGACCAAAGCCCCCTTGACGTATTTTCAGGTGGATCGAGGCTTGTCTGGCCACCCGAGTGAAGTGGGGCCAGAGAGGGAGCCTCTAAGAAACCCTGGCAGCTTTACTGAGGCCTCGGCAAAGATGCTCTGGCGAGAGGCGGTGAGCAGGGGCTAGAGCAGGCCTGGTGTGTGTCCCAAGTTGCTGCTATCGTGAAAGGCATGAAAACTGGCATAAAAACACTTGGAAAATACACAAAGGAAGGTGGCCGGCGTCCAGAACTCAACTGTTTACCTTCCGTGGAGTAGCCAGGAACGCGGAGAGCTTGTTTTCCAAACAGCCGTGGTTGTCAGGTCTGCAGGCCCTGGCCCCTGCCAGGCGAGGACAAGCCAGGGGCATCTCGTCCTCCACCTCCTTCCCCACACCTCCGGGACCCCAGGGCTCCGCTCGGGCTGCTTTCTGCCCCTCGTGCTGCGAGAGGACCTCGTGGGGATGGGGTTTCCGACCGGCCCCGGGGCGCACCGCCCAGCATCCCTCGGGGGACCTGGTTCTGTTCCGAGTGCAGCTGTCTTGGTCTGAAAGTGCCGGCCCCTGATCTGTGGTGCCTGTCGCGGTGGAGCCACGGGCACAGCAACAGTGGGCTTGTGTCGGCAGTGCCGTTTGAGAAGTCGCTGTCTTTGCCCTTGTTACCACGTCCCCCCGACTTCTCTGTCTTCTTTCAAACTCTGCTCTTTCTCTGGGGAGTGGGGTCGAATGGGAATGTAGGAGCGAATCTGCAGCAGAACCAGAAAGGCCCTGGCAGTTTCCTGCTTTGTTGAAGGGGAAACTGAGGCCCAAGGCGGCCTGGCCGGGGCCAGAGCCCGTGGGTGTTGCTCTTTGGCTCATGTCCAGGCCCCCGCTGGGCCACTTCCCAACTGTGTGGCCTTGCCCGGCCACTTTTCCTTTTGGGTCCTCGGTGTCCTGGTGTGTGGAGGAGGGATGCCACCCTCCGTGTCGGGCTTGCTGTGAGGACAGGCCCCTCTTCCCATCCTGGGCCCCGGAGCTGGGGTCGGCCTCTCAGCTGGTCTGCGTTTTGTTTTGTTTTTGTTTTGCACACGTGCTGCTCACCTTGGGGAGGGGGACCGTCATTATTTTCTGATGTGACGTCCATGGGCATTTTTTTAGTAGGTGCCAGCCAGCCTTTACCATCTTTCCCGGCAGACAGTGAAAAAGAGCAGTTAAGTCTATCGGCAGGGAAGAGCTGGCGCCGCCCGAGGGCTTAACTGGAAAGGAGTTTGCACGAGGGAGGGTGGCCAGGCCTGGGCAGGGTCTCGGGAACCACCAGGAGGTGCTGAGGACCCCTGGGAGCAGTGGGCTGGCAGCACCCAGGCCTGTGGGGACTGTGAGGGGAGGGTGGCACGGGAGCCGTAGAAACAGCAGTGGTCTTGGGGACGGGCTGTGCTGCCCACAGGGACCGGGGCCGTGAGGACGGTTAACATACACCCGGACTGCTCTCCCTTTCTCCTTCCCATCTCCCGTTGGTGCCTCCGATTGGCTGGACTTGGCCAGAAGCTGGAGGGCAAGGGAGCCAGGCAGCTGTGGCTCCAGAGGGCCGCTTCCCAGGGCGCCGCATGGGCGCAGTGTGGGGCCCCGCAGGATGACAAGCACGGGTCTGCATTGTAGCCCTGTCACGCCCTCGCTGCGGGCTCCTGGGCAGGCACCAGGAGCTCATGCCCTCCACTCGTCTGTGAAATGGCCCCTCATCACGTGGTTGGAAAATGATGAATGTGTGTTAAGTTCTCAGCGTTGTGGCCCCTGGGGCTGTTGTTTGTAGCTGCCATTTTGATTTCTTTACTGGCGACTGTGAAGCAGGCAGCCTTGAATCCCAGAGGGAGTGCCCCTGGGCATGGGGCTGAAGACAGGGCTGGGGCTGGCGGCCTCACCTGGCTTCTTCTGAGGCCATCCGACGGGTCAGCCAGGTGCTGGGCCGGCTGCAGACGGTGGTGTCCTAGTGCCGGGCAGCAGACATCTGGCGGGTCAGGCAGCGCAGTGCCAGGCTGCCCTGGCGGTTGGCAGCTGCACCTGCCTGGGGTCAGGTGATGCCGACTGTCCGTCTGCAGGCATCTGCGCTCCCTGGGCACCCGTCTTCGTGACCTCAGGCTCTTGGAAAAGAAAATGTGTTGCAGGTGGGTCAGGACACACGGGGTCCCACAGGTCACAGACAGCCTGCCTGTGCTCCTTCATGTGTCGTGATCGGCCCAACGCCAGTGTGGCCTGTAAGTGCCAGGTCTCTCGGGTTTGTGGAGACCTCGGCTTTGCCAAGACATTGTGTCGGTGCATGCGGCATCCTCTTGGATCTCAGTGCACGTGTGGCTGGTTGGCTTCAGTGGTGTGACTTCACCTCGCTGAGCTCTTCCCGAAACATCCAGGTTGTCGGGCAGATGGGACGGGCTCAGTACCTGCCCTCTCTGAAAAGCGGTTCCACAGCAGTGCTCGCTTGACCTGTGGATTCCTCGTCGCCTGAATTCCATGTGTGTGTTTCTGTGCCCCGGGTAGCACAGGGCTTGGGGACAGACGGGCAAACATGGGGCCTGACCTGGCAGAGTTCTAGGATCTTAGCGGGTTCATCCTGTCTGTCCTGTTTCCCAGGAGTGCCAGCCCCCTGCCCTGCTCCCATGCCTCTCTCAGTGCTGCGGGGACGTGCAGAGGGTGGGGAGGGAATAGGGCCGAGGGCTCAGGGCTGAAGTTCTTGTTCTCTGTGTCCCCCTCACAGCTGAACCTTAGCCGGCCCATCGAGGAGCAGGGCCCTCTGGATGTCATCATCCACAAGCTGACCGATGTCATTATCGAAGCCGACCAGAACGACAGCCAGTCCCTGGAGCTGGTACACAGGTTCCAGGTGAGAGAGGATGGTGCGGAGGGAAGGGCTCGGGCACTTCTAAAGCTCCAGCAGCTGTCTGACAGTGTGCTCCCTAGAAGTGGCTTTGCCATTGCCAAGACATGGGCTTGTGGTCAGGCACCTCCCTGCCAGGGCCTCTGCTTGGCTGGGTATGAAATGGGATTGAACCAGGCATGGCTGGCAACTCCTCTGCCCTCTGCCTTCGCAGACCTGGTTTACTGATCAGAGTCCCACTGAGTCCAGGTGTGCCTGCACATGCCCTCATGCACACACCCTCACACACACACGCCCTCACACACACACGCCCTCATGTGCACACAGCCGCAGGCTGTGGTTCAGAGTTGGCACACGGTGTGGAACCTCTCGCTGTGCTTGAAGAAAGGGGCCCCTGGGGCCTTGACACTGAATCGGTCACACTTGGCCCCGAGTCCTGCCCTGGTGGAAACCCCCCTCGGTGCTCAGTGCCTCGACCCCGTGTGCCGGTCCCTGAGCACGGACCACACATCCTCCTGGTTGTCCCCGCAACCCTGCCCCAATTCCCCGGCAGCCTGGAACCTGGCCCCACGGTGACCTGCCCGCCACCTTGGGAGGTGCTGCCTCCGCCCCCGTGGACTTGCCCCGTGTTTTTTCTGTGGTGGACAAGATCATGATTCATCCCTCCGGAAAGCGGCCGGGGGCCGTGAAAAACAAGGTCGTGTTATCAGGGAAAGCACAGCTGAAACGGAGGCCCTCCCTCGGGGGAGGGACGCCTGAGCTAGCACTTTCCAGCGAGTGACCGTCGGAGTCCCGGCCTCCTGTCTTTCTTTATCAGGGCACAGGGGACTCTCACTGCCACACAGTAGCCGCCCCCCACCCCTCGCTGATAGCATTTTCTCTCCCCGCAGAGTTCAGGGTCCATGCACTCAGCCGCCCTCTTCTCCTCGAGGCTCTCGCCCCCTCCCTGGCTGACTCTGCCACAGATTCCTGCTTCATCTGTGCAAGTGGCCCCAGATGCAGTTGTGGCCTGATTGTGACCCTGCCAGTGGCCCACTGCCTGGGGGAAGGGGTGCTGTGTTGTCCCCATGTGGTGCTCTCCAGGGCCTTTACCTTGCCTGTGGCCTGAAATGTTTCCCCAGGGCCAGAGGCCATGGGAAAGGCCTGTCTGGGCTCATCCATGCCCTCACTGAGCCTGTTTCCTTCTCATGAAAGGGTGTTAGTACCAGGAAAGGTCACGCAGTGTTGGGATGAGTGAGTGACACAATGCACATAGGGTGCTTCACACGGGGCTTGGGCCCCAGCATGTGCAGCTTGATGTCATTTGTAAAGGGGACTCGATAACCACTACACTGTGGGATCCCTGCTGTGATGTCATTTGTAAAGGGGACTCGATAACCGCTACACTGTGGGACCTCCGCTTCCACATCATTTTGATCACGTGACTGCCCTGAGCTGTGGTTTCCTCTTCTGTAAAATGGGGGTGCTGAGCACTCCTACTCCCCTAGGTGGGCAGGTTGCTGCGAGGAGTAATGTCCATGGACAGGAAAGGTCCTAATGTTTGCTGAGTGCTTCCATTGTTGTTTGGGTTCCTACTGTCCTCCGAGATAAAGGACTGCAAGGCGCAGCCTATTCCCTACCCTGGGAGTTGGAGGACAGCCACCCTGGGGCCTCACCCTCCTGCTCCCTGTACACATGCAGCCCACAGCCCAGGGCAGGTGCTCACTGACAGTCGGGAACACAGGGTGCCTTGTGTTCCTGGTCTTGACAGAAGAGAAGGTCGCAGAGAAAGCACTGCAGGGGGACGTGGGGACGTGCAGCCTAAGGGTTTCAGCACCGGGTGGTTTCCCAGGGAGGTCTTGCTGGGTCCCAGGAGTCTGCCCCCCACCCCTCCCCTGACGTACACACCCAGCCCTCCCTCCAGTGACTGAGGTGACCTCGGGACAACCTCCAGCCTCGGGAGGTCTGGGATAAGTTTTCACGCAGTCTGTTCTTCTGCATGAAGCCGGATATCTGATAAGGCCAGGACGTTTCCTCCTTTGTGGAGAGAACAATCCTTTGGGGAAAAGGGTGACAGGCACTTCCCAGAGGCCCCAGGAAGCGAGGAGCAGGCGGAGGGTGGCGTAGAGAAGGGCCCAGAGGCGCCGGGTGAGGGCCAGGGGAGAGGTGGGCCCAGTGCTCACAGGCCTCCCTGCCACCAGGCGCCGTGCTGGCCTGTCACTGCGCTCGGCACAGGACACCAGAGGTCCATCCAGAGCCAGACCAGACAGAGGGACACTTGATCTTGATCACGTGTTGTTTTCAGATTCCTCTTAAGATTTTTGAGACGTGAGCCAGGAGGCGTTGGCTTAGGTGGGACGAGGGGTGCGGGGTCCGCAGAGGTGGAGGGTCAGGGACCTCAGAGGCGGGGGGGCAGAGCCTGGGCCTGGGTGTGCAGAGCTGGCCTCATTGCATTGTGCTGTGAGAAACGGAGTGACAGGGCTTGGCCCACGGGGGCTCCTCTCGGAGGGCCTTTGCAGAGGAATCGTTCAGGTCCCTGGGGAGGCGAGGCGGTTGGGGGTGCAGAGCAAGATCGGTGAGTTGCGGAGATGTTCCCGGCAGCCCTGAGGCATGGCTGCAAGTGACACGTCCCTGTTCTGCCTGTGAGACACGCCCGCTAGGCCTGCAGGGCCTGGGACTGAGCCGAGAGCTCTCAGAGCAGAGAGGCCCTGCTCTTTTCCTGGGGCCCTCTGTGGACAGGTTGGGGAGTGTGGGCCCGGGGCTTATTGCTGATCACTGAAGCGGGTTGCCATAGAGACCAGTCCTAAGCTTAAAAAAAGTTGACCTCCAGGGCTTGGCTTGGAGAACCTTCGAGATGTTTCAGTTGTTTTTCTGAACCAAGTTCATGCCTGGTGCCAGGAAGACCCTGCCTGATGCGCAGTCCCCAGTGAACAGACCTGGGCACAGGTCCCTCAGGGCCTGTGCCTACAGGCCCATGTGCCAGGGCTCATGGGTCTCCTGGTCTCTGCAGAGCAAAGAGAACTGTCTTCTCACTGGGGCATCCCGGGCTGTCTGTGAGGTGTGGCCAGGGGTGGTCCTCCTGCTGCCCCTTCCAGCCCCACAGTTGCCCAGAGGGTTTCGGTGATCATGCTCCACGAGACATTTGGAGCAGGCCAGGTGGATCTTCGTGGAATTGTCCCTGGATGAGCTGGAAGGATATTAAGTGTCTCCTAAATGGTCCCTGGATTCCTAGTCCGAACACCAGGACAACTTCTGGTGCAGGGGCACCCCGTTTGCTGAGCTGCTCACCCGAGGGGAGGCCGAGAAAGACACCAGGAACAGCCCCAGAGTGATGGGTGGAAGGGCAGAGCTGGTCACCGCAGGACCTGGCTTAGCGCTGTCCCATGCCCTCTCGTGGAGGGGGTGGTGAAGGTTGCAGTAATCTCCAGCGTGGCCTGGAGGGCCGAGTGGCCGAGTGGCCGGCCCCCGCTCTCCTCCCCAGGCTCATCCCGTCCCACCTGCCCCTTCCGTGCCACGCTGGCCCTCCCACGGCAGCCACGCAGGCTCTGAGCTCTTGCCCACCCAGTGCCTTTGCACAAGCCTTTCCCTTGCTTGGGATTCGTCCCCACCCCACCCTGGCTCAGCTCAAGCGCCCCTTCTTCAGGGATAGCTCCCTGATTGTCCGACTAAGGCCCTACCCCCGTCCTAGGCCCTCGTAACTCCAACCCTCATTCCCTCCTTTCGGAAGGCTGTCGCTCTTTATCCATCGCTGCTGCGGTCTCTGTATTCGGGGGTTAGGTCCCCAGGGGCAGGGATTGTGTATGTGCCCTGGGCATCTCTGCTGCTGCACAGGGGACTCCCTGTTTGTGGAGTGGAAGACCCTCGTGGGTGCGGCCTTGTGCAGGGCGCCCTGGCGGGTCAGCAGAGGGGGAGTAAGCAGGTCCAGGGGGTCAGGAGGGTTCCCGAGGCCGTAGCACTGTCTGTTGGGTGTGGGTGGCATGCCTCCAGGGTCAGAATGCTGACGATGACGAGGTTGGAGAGAGGCCTTTTCACTCCAGGTGGAGGAGCTTGGACTTCATCCTGCAGGCGAGGGGATGGGAGAGGAGGGGGATGATAAGATTAAATTGGCTGAGAGGCCCGTCTGGGGCGGGGCAGGGATTACCAACGCAAGATGAACTCTGAGCAGTCACTGGAGCCTGGCAGTTTCTGAGATGAAGAGGGAACCCCGTCCTCACCCCTGGGCCCGTGGTCCCCAGCACCCTCTCTTTCAGCTCTGACAGGCCAGCCTTTGAGCAGCCTGGGCCAGGCTGGCACAAAAGGGTCCACACAGGCCAGTGCCCCACTTGCCTGCCGGGTCCCGTCAGCTGATCGACTGCATGGAGTGGGTCTGGGCAGGGAGCCCTCTCCTCACAGTCGGGGAGGCGAGGACTCGTTGGATCGTCTTCACTAGCCCTGCCCCCAGCCCCTGCTTTAAAAATAGGTTTACTGAGATACAGTGTTTCAGGCGTACCCACCATCCCACGTTCTTCATGCATTCCCCGATAGGCACTCGCAGATGCAGATACGTGCAGCCATCACCGCAGTCGGTTCTAGAGCGTTTGCGTCGCCCCAGAAACAACCCCGCACCTTTACGTACCACTCCTGCTCCCCCGCGCGAAGCCGCCACACCTTTCTGGCTGTGGAGCGCCCTGTTGTGGACTTTCTCAGGAATGGAGTCACGTAGCACCTGATCTTTTGTTCCCGGCATCTTTCACTTAGCGTGCTGCCTTCAGGGTTCACGGTGTAGGAGCACGAAGCAGCCTTCCCTCCTTTCTCTGATGGAAGGGTGTCCCCGTTGTCTGCACGTGTCTGCGTTTCCCTGGGCGCGGCCTGGGGAGCCTCGGAGGTTCCCATCGCTGGACCATTACGAAGGGCATGGCTGTGCACACATGTCCACTTTGCACGGACATGTGTTTCCACGGCTCGGGTAGACACCCCGGAGTGGAGTGGCTGGGTCATGGGCTCGACTGAGGAGCCACCAAACCCTCCCCTCGTGGCTGCACCGTTCCGCACCCTCGCCAGCAGTGTGCAAAAGTTCCGGTCTCCCCGCCTCCTCCCCCGCTCGTGCTCTCTGACCGGTTTTCAGCCGCCTGAGTGGGTGTGAGGTTGTGTCCGTGGGGCTGACTTCAGTGTCCCTGGTGGCTAATGGCTCCAGGCATCTCTTTGCATGCTTGTTAGCCATTTGTCTGTCTCCCTCAAAGCCCTCCTTAGACTTCATGTGCAGGTATCTAGAGCCCCCCAATTTGCCTTTTCCTCCTTTAGTCAGTTGGGTGTAACCCCCCCTCTGCCCCCCAGCAGTGTGGTCCGGAGCGCTGCTGGAAGCCTGTGGCCCGGATCCAGAGCTTTCCCACCACGTCTTGCTGACTGGCCTCTTAGGCTTGTCTCTTAACTTCCTCTGTATTTCAGTCCCCTTGTCTAGAGAACATGGACACCTGCACCTACCTCCCAGGGCTGGGGGAGGGTTGCATGTGTCAATACACGCCCAGCATCTGGAGCGCTGGGGCGTGGTGTTCCTGGGGCAGCGAGGCAGGCATCTGCTGGACCTGGGCACGGGCCGCAGCAGGCCTTGTGACCTGTCCCTTCCTAGAAGTACGGCTGCAGGCTCCCTTGCCTCTTGAGGAGGACGGGGCAGATGACTTTCAAGGCCCTTCTTGCCCTGTCCATCGGGACGGGGCATGCTTGGCCAGCTGCAGTGACGGGCCCCGCCCAGGAAGGGTCCTACCTCGGGCCCCACACACCTCCTTGGAAGGTTGGCTCTGCTGCCGGGTCTGGGACTGGGGATGATGGGGCAGCTGCTGACAGGTCGCCGTGGCAAAGGGAAGAACATTCAATGAAGCTCCTTCTGGCTCTTGTTTCTGCCCCAAAGTGACACGTGCCACGGACTCTGGCATTTTAGTGGCTTCGCCGATCCTCGAGGCCATGACTGGGCCCAGGGAGTCAGGGAAGCAGGTTCCCCCTCAGGCCAGGAAGCCGAACATGTGAACAATAACATACAGGAACCCACAGAGATCTTTTCTCCTAAAAACCCAGAAGAGATTATTAAACTGCCCCATCAGGTGGGTGGGGGGTTCGATGACTAACATGCACAGCGCCCTCAAAATAGTGCCTGTGCCAGGCGTGGGTGAGCATTCAGCACTCGGTTAGTGCCTGCGTGTGACGGCACACAGAAAGCACTCGGCCCAGGTGTCGCACTTGGTGGCACTCAGTTACGCCAACGTGTTATCATCATTATGCCATGACAGTCGGGGCCTTATCTGCTGTCAGCCCCAGCCAGCTTGAGAGTTCTTAGTTGTAATTGGAGTCAATGAGGCAGTGATTATAGAAGTGCCCCAAATGGGAGCCGTGCTCTGTGACGGGAGAGGAAATGGGGACTGATTTTAGCTTAAGAGGCAGGGGCGGGGCACCCTTCACCTGGACCTGGCCTGCCCCACCTGCTACACAAGGAACGTGCCCGGGGGGGCCCTGTAAGACGGTGGTGTCAGGAGCTGTGGCATTCAGCTCCAGAGGCGGTCGCTGGGTGTGGTGGTGAGTACCCTCAGGGTCACAGATCTGTTTTGCTGCTGACCTCTAGGGCTCAGAGGCGGTTTCACCTCTGCGCCCACTCAAACCCGGTGGTCCTCAGAGGTTCATTGAGCCGCCACCAGCCCAACCAGATGCTATAAGGATGGAGGAGAAGGAGAAACAGGAGCTTTTCTTATAGGTCCTCTGACTAGGAGGGTGACGTCTGAGCCCATCAAAAGTTGAGAGTTTCTGTCCCATTTTGGGGCAGAGCCTGGTGGCATGGGGGCCTCCTGGTTGATGGGGCCAGAATAAGACCCTGGGGTGCCAGCAAAGAACACAGGTGGTCACCATGGAGCCACGGAGAGGCTGCTGTTTCCCAAGTGCGTCCCAGAAGGCTCTCTCTGCTTTGGGCACTTCAGCCCTTATCCCCTTTGGTCCGCATATCAGTCTCTGGGACTGCTTCCCCATTTTTCAGGTGAGGAAGTGGAGGCTGGCTCGTGCTCCGGCCAAACCTGCCTCAGGGGCTTTGGCTGGCAGCTGATGGACCCTGGGGGGTGGAGGGGTGAGGGCCTGTAGCTCAGGGTCACCTGAGAAAGAGGTCACTATCTGGGACAGCTTCTGACACAGCTGGTGCCACAGGATGAAGCCCTGGCTCATAGATGCCAGAGAGGCAGAGCTGGCATATCTGGTGGTCCTGGCCCCAGGGACAGATCCTGTCCTGGGGTGGCCGTGCGGCCAGCCTCTTCATGGTGCTGCCCGGGGTCACAAGGCCATCCCTCCCATGGAGGCAGCGGTGCATAGCCTGTCCGTTGTGCACCCATCACCAGGCAGTGGCCGTGGATCCTTCTTTCTGCCTCGGGAGGTCGATGCCACTGGGGCAATTAGCCGTCCGCAGGGCCTTTCCTGTGTGCACAGGAGGGCCGCCCTAATCCGCCTCGCCCCAGGCAAACCCTCGACTTTATGACTGTTACCAGCCTGGAGTGGAGCTAGACTTTGGACAGCACTGGGCGGTGGGGGGTGGGGTGGGGGGGTGCACAGCCGCCGGGGAAGCCTGAGCTCTGGCCTGGCCTCCTGGCCGTGGTCCCTCGGTGTGTGTACAGACGGTCCAGGTTTTACAGCACAGGGCGTGGGGCATGCTGGGTTTCAGAAACACTAATGTTTATTAAACAGTTTTCCAAAGTTGTAGGAAGAACGTGTGCACGCGTTATTTTAGGATTCTTTGTCCCTGGCACTGTTGACATGTGGGCCGGATCGGTCTATCGTGTGGGGGGCTATCCTGTGCATAGTAGGATGTTTAGCCACACCCCTAGCCTCCACGCACCAGATGCTAGTAGCACCATCCCCACTGTGACAACCAAACCCTCTCTGGACATTGCTGGGCGTCCCCTGGGGGGAAGCTCGCCCCTGGTTGAGACCCCCTGCATTTCTCCGATCATGGCAGCTCTGCGAGCTTCAGGGTCCACCAAGCCATTGCCGTTTTAACGTGTGGACAGGGAGGCCTCCCTGGGTGTGGTGCCCGGGGTTTGGAGATTAGAGCGCTGACCGAGAGGCCCCATGTTCTCCCGGGGTCTTCACTTCAGCCACACCTGTGGCAGAGAGGTCACCTTGTTTTAGGCACAAGACTGCCTGACTTGTAGGGGAGGAGCAGGTCGGGCATGGGGCAGGGTGATGCTCACAGAACACAAGTAAATGGAGGAAAGGGGACCACAGTCTGCAATTACGGTAAGTTCTAGGAAGGAGAAAAACCCAGGCCTGGGAGAGTGGAATTACTTCCCCATTTCTCAGGTGAGGAAACTGAGGCCCAAGGATGTTAAGCCACTTGCCTGGGTTCGCTCAGTTAGGTCTCTGCCTGTTTCTTTCAACTTTACCTCAGAGGGACTTTGGCTGGCAGCTGACAGACCCCTGGGGAGTGAGGGCCGGGGATTCAGGGTCACCTGAGGAGGAGGTCCCCATCTGTGATTGTGAACCAACCAGGAGGTAC
>VMDR010000260.1:183286-300016 GCA_007922815.1 Macrotus californicus
GGGGGCGTGTGCAAGCAAGCATGTCCGGTGGCCTGAGTGGGGGGGCGTGGTGTGCAGCAGGGACTCAGACAGGGGTCTGCAGTGCCGGGAGTCATCGCCAGGCCGCCTCCGACAGCAGCAGCTGCCTCTGTTCTCGTGCAGACAGAGGCCAGGGTGGCTGAGTGCGGAGGAGAGGGGCCCAGGTGGCCTCTGACCAGAGCAACCTTGGATGTTGCAGAGCCCAGCCGCTCGCTACAGCCACTGCTGTGCTTCCAGACGGCGCCTTGTGGGGCGGGCACCCCGAGCGCTGGCTGTGACTTGCACACCCATTGAAGCAAGCGGGGAGCCTGTGGGCCCTGGGGGGCCTCAGCTGGCTCTGGGAGCTGAGAGTGGGTCTCTGGCTGCAGGGTGGGGGTGGGGCAGGCAGAGTAGGCCTGTTGCCTGGATACTGGGAAGCGATCTGAGGCAGGGGCTGCTCCACAGACCCACCTGAGCAGGTCTGTGAAGGTGCAGAGGGGTTAAAACGGTGCTTTAGGAGCGAGGGTGCTGCTGCTGAGCTGCAGTAGAATTGGGCTTTTGTGACCTGGGACCAGGCAGCCCCTTTCTGGTGCTCACTTTGCCCAGCTGCCAGCTAGGACAGTTGGGCCAGATGACCACTGAGATCCCCGCAGCCCCATCAGTGATCCCTGAGTGGGTATGCCAGGCTGTCCTGGTTTAGCGTCAGCCTGTCAACCTTGTCTTGGCCAGCACCCAGCCCTGCACATCCCTTTCCAAGCTCAGGAGGCTGCGTGTGGCCTTGGTGTCTCTCTGTTCGCCTGAGGACCTGAGTAGTGGGGTGGCATTGTAACAGGGCATGTGACGTTTGTTAGATGAACAGCCTGATGGGCACCTTGCCAGCCTCCTGTAGGTGGGAGGTAGAAACGCTTGTCAGTTTGCTGCCGAAATCCAGGGACAGAAAGGGGGTCATTGCTTTCGGGGGGGCCTGGCACTGGGGAGCGAGAAAGTATTTGCTGTCTCAAGTAACAGAGTGTTCGGCTCCCTTCCCGCCCTCTCTTCTGCAGCATTCTGGGTCATGCTTTGGCGGGAGCTACGTTTTTTCCTGGACTTGCCCATCACCTCTGTGAACGAGAGTGTCTCCCCCATCGGGACCGTGGTTTCTCCCAGTCCTGCTCACGCTCCTTGCCGGATGGCTGAGCAAGGCAGGTGACACCACAGGTGGTCTCGGAGGATGACCCAGGGCGAGGGATAGTTGGGGGTGGTGTCCACCTTCAGGTGGGGGTGCCCCTGACCCAGAGACCACCAAAGGCACCCTGGGGTTCGTGTGCAGTCACACACCCTGGAGAGCCTGTTGTCCTTCTGGGTGCCCAGGCCCAGTCCTGCCCCACCTGGGCGCTCTCTCTGCGCCTCCCCGCATCTGGAAAGGGGTTGTCTTTGTGCCATTGGTGGTATGTGTCCTGGGCAGTTAGTTCACTCTGGAGCTGCAGCCTGGGTGCCGCGACCTCACCTTGTCCTTTCAGGACCCCTCTTCTGTGACCCTTCTGCTCACCAGTGGCGATGGGTGGCAGGGTCACCGCTGGCGTCTGCCCGAAGGAAGCTTCCTCTGCCCTCCCCGAATGCCCCACAGTTTCTCCCGTCTCTGGCAGCCAGGGTGCATTTTACTAGCCTGCTCGTGGGCTGTGCCTCTGTGGCCTCTGTGTGGCTCCCAGACGTCCCAAGTGACCTATTTGGGTGACAGGTAACACGTGCGTGTAGAACAAATTCGAGAACAGACTCCTCCTGGTCCCATCTCGGGGCAGCCATGGGTTCCAGTGGCCTTGAACCTTCTCGGAGGGTCCTGTGTATGTGAACAGAGATGGTCTTCCCTTCCCCACACAGAGCTGTGGTTCCATGTAACACATCTTGGAAAAGATTTCACGTAGGTCGGGCTTCTCTCCTAACAGACGTTTAGGACATTTCTGATCATGCTTTACAGACTTGCTACAGTGATTGAAATGCCTTTGTATGTATGTCTTTGTGTGCACACATGGGAATTCTGTGGCATAAACACCTAGAAAGAGAAATGCTGAGTTTATGCATCTTAATTTTGGCTGTTGCCCAGTTTCTCTCCATAGAAGTAGTACCAGTGCGACTACCACCGGCCGAGTGCCGGTCTGCGTTCCGCCGCCTTAGGAGGTGCTTCCAGTCGGTTTCATGTGGCACGAGCAAGCTCCAGGGTGTGGGACAGTGCCAGGGTCCTAGCGACTGCCTCTTCATCGTGGGGGCGGGGGGGGGGGCGGTATCTGGGCCAGGTGCACATAGCCTCTCTGGACCTAGGACCTGGGCCCCTGCTTCAGTCTGGTGCCCAGGTGCCCGGGTGCCTGTGCTCCCATTGCCTTTTCCGGGCCCTGTGCTGTGAGGTTCTGACCCCCCAGCCTGGGCTTGTGGGTTCAGATAGTGGGTCTGATTCCCTCACACTGTCCCTGCAAAGCCCCAGAGATGGTGCTGTGCCCGAGTCTGGTAGTGTCTCAGTTCATCCCGAATGGGGAAGTCCTGTGCGCGAGCCTCCAAGGCCAGCCCTGCGACCGACACGCTGCTCAGGCCGGGGCCCTTCCACACTCAGCCCCTGGGCCCTGCACACAGCTAGACGGATCACTGCAAAACCTAAAGCTGACCCTGTCACTCCCTGGCTCAGGACCCTATCGCTTTAGGATCAAATCCAAACTCTTTGGCTGGTCAGTCTCCAGTGGTCTGTCTGCCCTCTGCCTTGAGATAAACTTCCCATGAGACCTATGTCCACCCAGCCATTCTGGGCTCCCTCCCCTGCCTTTGCTTCTGTTGTCCCCTCAGCAGAAGGCCTTTTCCCCTTGGCCTGCACCTGTGACCCTTGGTGGCTCAGTGTCATTGGCCTCCTGAAGCCCTCTGTCTTCCCCCTTCCCACCGCACCCCTGCGCATTCCTCTGTGGCCACTCTCCCCTGCTTTTTCACTCCCATCTCTGCCTACCCAGGAGCCCCCAGTGAGGGTGGGCAGAGGGGGCTGCTCTGCACGTGAAGCTGCAACACCCACGCACGCACGCACACTTCGTAGGGGCTCTTGCTCGTCCTGCCCTCAGGCTGGGAGGCCCCGGGCTGAGGGCTCAGACCCTGGAGATCTCTCCGGACCACAGACAAGGCTGACTAAGACTGAGGTGCCTGCTGTGGGGAAGCCTGCTCTCCAAGGAGTGGTTTTAGAGAAATCAGAGAAGCAGCAGCAGGTGAGGTGCCTCCTTTGTGCCAGGGCTGAGTCTGCGGGACAAGGAGGGCACCTTCGTGCCTGCGCAGAAAGGCAGTATGGTCTCACTGGTGAGCAGGTGTCTGTCACTGGCAGGGGCCCATTGTCTGTCCGTTTTGGGGGAGTGGGCCGAGCCTCCGTTACCTCCCGAGAACGAGGGGCAGGAACTGTGAGCAGGCACCTCTCCTTCCGTGTAAGGAGCAGGTTGGCAGGCTGCAGCTGGCATGGGGGGGTGCTGTCAGGCCCCGAACTGTTTGCAGAGCGGCGCTTCCCGGAGCCTGTGCTGCCGTGGGTGGGGAGCTGGTTCTGCTTCAGGCGTCCGCAGGACGGTTGGCCTGGCCAGGACAGCCCCGCTGCTCATCCCAGGTGCCGAGTGGGCCCGCCCCTTGCTGTCTGCTGTGTGGGCCAGGGCAGGACAAGCTCAGAGTCCTTGGGTCGGCTTGGCTCTGAGAGCCCACGTGTCACGGAATCATGAGAACCCTTCCACACCCATGATCTTGTTGCCCACAGCACCTCCTGGAGAGACACACGTTTTGCATACAAGGACACAGTCTCAGAGATTCGCTGCAGTTGCTATTTCACAGACACAGAGTAAGTGGCAGAAGCAGGATTTGAACTTGTGACTTCTGCTTGCACTGTCTATTAGATGAGAGCAAGTCCTTGCATCTCAGTCCCTGCTCGTTTCCTGTCCATAAATGGAACTGCAGGGAAGGGGTGTCTCCGATGTCCATCCCAGCCCTCTCATTTGGCTCCGATTCTCGGTGGAGAATCCCTCTCATCCTGCAGAGGGACTGGCCTCCCTCCTGGCACCGTCCTCCTCTGGTGTCTTGCGGGCTCGGGGGGTGGGGCACGCATCTTTGCCCCCTCACCAGTCGGTGCTCTCCTCCTGGCCCTGCTGAGCCCAGGCTGTGTAGCCTTTCCAAGCTCCTTTTGGTCTGCCTACTGCTGCCGTTTGGGCCTTTTTCCCGAGTGGTGAGGAAATGGTGCAGAGCACCCCTCCTCTCCCCACCCCGGCCGTTTGTTTGGTAATTTTGACAGACTTGTGAAAAATGCATGAGGCCTGGGGTACAATAGATAAGCTGAAAAGCTTGGAAGAAAATCCACTTGTGGATTGTGGGTTGATTGGAAAAACTCTTTCTTTGTCCTCGCTGTCCTTGTCCCAAAAGGGATCAAGTTTAGGAATAATTCCTCTATTAATGTTGATGCTTTCATCCCGGGTCAAAAGCTTGTTGGCGCCTGCTTGTCAGATATTTCCCTTCTCTTCTAGTTTCTTCCCCTTGTGAGTTTGGCTTAAATTCCTGTCCTAATGACTCCGAGTTCCCTCTTTAAAGGTCACTGCGCTGATGCACGAAAGCGGAACCAGACCAGCAACTACACAGATGCCCTCTTGGGAGTGGGAGGGTTTTTGAGGGGGAGGCAGTAGGAGGGCTGGGGGAGAGCTGGCCAGCACACCCAAGTGAGTGTCCGATCCCACCCCCCGTTTGAAGGAGGACAGCGAAGATACGTGTGTCCCTGCCCTTACTGGGGGTGCCTCTCGGGCAGGGGCGGGGGGGCTATCTGTCCTGTTCCAGAGCAGCCCCCGTGTGTGGCCTTGAAGTCTGCCTCCACAAACATGGCCCTCGCTCTTCTCCAGTTCAGACTCCAGTCAGGTGAGAACCCGAGACCCAGATCCACCACATGGCGTGCCCAGGGTGCCGACAGGTGTTGACAGCAGCAGGAGGAGGCGGGTCTTCCTGAGGTCTGGTCCCTTCCTCGTCCCTCTACACCAGCTGCTTCCAGTGTGTTGGGGACGGGGGCAGTTCAGTGCTGTTGGCTCATAACCCAGAACATGAACTTGTAGACCAGGCTTGTGGGTCAGCAGAGCACAGCCTAGGGGGCCTTGCTCAGCCGCGTGTCTGCCGCACTGCACAAGACACCCTGGCGCGGGCACTGCTGTGAAGTTTGTTGAGTGGATGGCCTCTCCACGCGAGGACGTCAGTGTGATTTCGTGTGTACGTGTGAACCTTGGTGTCTCCTGAGGGACATGCTCTGGTGGCAGTGTAGTCCCCGGCCTGGTTCAGAGGAACGGGATCTGAGGCAGGGGTGGTGCCCAGGGCAGCTGCCGACAGGGCACCCGCAGTGGGGCGGTTCAGGCGCTCGGGTGAGGCCGCGGTGTGGGCCGGAGGAACCGGGCACGGCCCCTTGACCTGAGAGATAAACCTTCCTTAAGGACACCTCACACACAGCTTGTCCTTGTGGCTCCTGTGGGTGGCAGATGTGGGCTCGCCTGCATCAGCCGCTGGCTCGCCCCGTGAGACCAAGCTGACTTGCCGACAGTCACGTCCCGCTGGGGGGAGGTGGGGGAAGCCGTGAAGGTGGTTCTGCCCTGCATTTGGGCCTCCAGAAAGAGTTCAGGGAGAGGACCTCCTGAGGGCGAGAGTGCAGCCCTGTGGAGCTCTGTGATGGGGATGGGGCGCGGGCCTCCCCACGTGTGCGCCCTGGCTGCCCTTTAGGGACGGAGACTTTCTTGACACTTTCAGAGAAAAGGACACAAATGAGCCCATAACCAGATCCTCTGATATGATGCACTGGGGTGCAGATTTCAGAGGAAGAGATAGGAATCTCTGGCTTTTATGTCTGAGAGCTCTTAAAAAAGATTACTAGGAATCAAAATAGGTTCACTGAAAAGAAGACTAACTGTAAACGGAGCTTTCTTTTTGCTGCTAAGGTTACTAGAAAAGGAGCGTGTGGCTTTTCTTCCTGGCCTTTGCCGACCTCCCAGGCTGACCTCGTAGACTGGGTGGGGGGCGGGTGGACTAAGCTGACGTGTTCATTCCTTGATGTGGCCCTTACAGAGTCCCACGGACTGAGGGTCTTTAAGTGGCGGGAATGTGTCCTCCCACAGTGAAGGGGCTAGAAGTCTCAAATTGAGCTGTTTGCAGGTGGGTGCCCTCCAGAGGCCCTCAGGCACGGCCTGTGCCACGCTTCTCTTCCAGCACCTGGCGGTGGCCAGCCGTCCTCGCCTGTCCTCACCTTGCAGCTGCACGACGTTTGTTGCTGTCGTCACATGGCCGACTTCCTGCGTGTCTCTGTGTCCAAATTTCCCTTGTGTCAAAGCCACCAGTCAGTGGATTAGAACCCGTCCTAATCCAGCAGGGACTCATCTTAACCTGATTACACATCTGAAGATGCTGTTTCCAAATAAGGTCACATTCACAGGGACCGGGTTTAGGACAGAACAGATCTGTTGGGGGTTAGGGGTGTGGACACGCTTCAACCCACGGGAACAGCAGCTGCTGAATAGCCTGCCTTACACCCAGCTTTCTCTCTGAGCCCCTCTCTGGTTTCTCCAACGTTCCACATCTTTATCCTCAGAACCGTCCGGTTTTAGAGCAAGGGAGATGGTCTCATTCACTGCGTCTGCCTGACAGGTGTGCTCCAGCCCCCGATGCGGCCTGGGGCCCCTGTAGTCCAGAGGTGATGGGTGGCAGGGCCAGGACCCCCGGGCTCTTTTCCTGGAAACATTTTGCACTTCTTTTGTTGAATTCCGTTACAGGAAATAGTTTCTGGTTCCTCTTGTGCATTAGTGTTCTTTCCCCAGGAAGATGGCAACTTCATTAAAGACCAATTTTGTGCCCGTTCCTCCTGTATTTGTTTCCACAAATCTACCAGGGAGCTAGAAGATAATAAAGAAGCACTTATTGGGGTGGGCACATCGGGGCCAGGTGGTGGCCCAGGGCACGGGCCTCGTTGCTGGGCCTTCCCGCAGACCTCACGAATCCTGGAATTTCAGTCTCCACTGGCCCTGCCCGGGCAGGGTATAGTCACATGGGGAGCAGGGCTGGTTTCAGGTGAGGCTTTACCCAGGGGTCACGCGAGCTGACCAGAACCTCGTCACTCTGCCTCTCTTGGCTGTGTTTCCTCATTTTGGGCTCCATCAGGCCTCTCCTTCAGACCCCAAGGTAGCTGCTTCCGGCCACCCACTGCTGCGCATCCTCTTCTCTGTGAGGACAGCGCTCTTTTCCCAGAATTCTCAGCAAGAGCTCTGAACCTGCCTCTGATTGGACCAACTCGGGTCACAGGTCCTCTCCTGAGCCAGTGACCCTGGGTGGCAGAATGCCCTGATTGGTCTAACCAAAGTCATGTGATTTGTGGGGCTGAGTGGGTAGAGGCCCCAGACAGAAGTGAGGCTGGGTGGGGGCAGGGCAGGAGGGAAGGCTAGGGAGAAGACGGGGTAGGTGTGGCAGGGGCATGTGGGATGGAGTCCTGCTTGTCACCTGCCTTCCAGCATCAGCCTCGTCTCTCTAACCGGAAGGGGTGTGCTTTCCTCCCAGGAGTACATCGACGCCCACCCTGAGACCATTGTCCTGGACCCCCTTCCTGCCATCAGGACCCTGCTCGACCGCTCCAAGTCCTACGAGCTCATCCGGAAGATCGAGGCCTACATGAAAGGTATGGACACAGGTGGCTCTGCGCCCATGACAGGTGGCCCACCTCGGTGGTCACTGGGGGGGTCATTTCCTGGAGCAGGAGGAGAGGGCTCTGGTCTTTTTAAGCGCTTTGGGACAGGAAGCAGTTGAATTCCCGGGGCCACACATTCTGGGGAGGGCCCTTCCTTCTCCCTCTGTGACCAGCATATCTGGGAAGTAAAAGCCCGAGTGCTCTTTGGGAGAGTGGCCCTGACTACTTCAGGACGATTTTGTTTTGTCGTCTTGAGGCCGCGGAGTGGCAGTGAAGTGTCCCCGTACCATGGTGGTTAGAGAGCAGGGGTGCATGCAGAGGATTCAGCGGCGGGTGGGCAGGCGGGCACAGCTATGTAACTGGGCAAAGGAGACCAACAGAAATTAAGGGGCCTTTACTCAAATGCATGGAGATAGGTAACGTGGCGGCTGGAACTCATGGGGTACACCGTGTTCTCCCGGCAGGAGCCCCCCTCTTCGTTGCAGGAGCTTCTGCTGCCAGCTGCAGCCTTGGTCCCTGGGGGCTCACCCTCCCCACCTCCGGGGCAGGGCAGCTCAGCCACCTTTTCAAGGTGTGTGTTTATGCTTTTTGGAAAGATGCGTGTTAATAGCAGCCCTAGTCCCCTTTGCCTGGTCAAGCATGCCCTGCCGAGAGCCCTTGTTTCATGATAAGGGGAAAGGCTTTGCCTGTGCCCTTAGGCCTCGTGGAGGTTCGTCTCGGGGGCAGGAGCAACAGCCCTGCCCCACCATCCAGACCACGAGTGTGGCCGTGGAACCCTGACCTGGATGGCAACTTGGCCCCGGCATCGTTCCATGTGATGGTGGGGACCAGTGGGCAGCTTGGCTCACAAGACCATCATTTTAATAATGAGAATGGCATTTACTGGGTGTGTGCCAGGTGCCCATTATTGGGTGGGGCCTTCTCCTCCTGTTCTGTCTTCCTGTGCTCATAAAGGGGGCATAGTCCCCTTCCTAACTCTATAGACAGGCACCAGAGGCTCGGCAAGGTTGGTAGACACACTGATGATGTCACACAGCCTGTGAGTGTCAGCCAGCGCTCAGCCAGGTCTCCAACCCAGGCTCCCAGCTCCTAACCCCTGAGCTTGACTTTCACGCCCAGGGCCAAAGCACCCTGGATCTAGCAAGCACCTGGCATAGGTGCCGCCACAGACCCAGGCTAAGAGAGTTGGCGAGCTCTCGTTTCTTTAAGGAGCATGCCCTGAGGAAGGCCTGGGTGCCTGACCTGGCCGTCCTCCTGCAAGGGGTCTCGAGGCTTGTTTCCCGGAGTGCCTGGCATCCGTCAGGTGGGGCCAAGCACGGACCCGACTGCCAGGGGGTGGGGGCAGGCTTCTCGAGCACACCAGCATCCTTTCCTCCTTGGGTCTGGGGCGGTCAGTGACGAGGTCAACTCCCCTCTCCTTTGTGTTCCTTTCCTGGGTCCACCCAGGGTCCCCAGGTGACAAGGAAGCTCTAGAGTGACGTTCTGGCTGACTGTTGGCTCTGGAACAGAAACCTGTCTCTTCCTAGGACATGTGTGTTGGACACCGACTCTGTGCGGAGGGACGGGGGATCGTTTTAAAAGATGAGAGTCCCGACGAGTGAGGAGGTGCAGGTCACGGCCATGGCCCATGTCCTCGACATGCCCGTGAGCGGAGTGACAGGGTGACAGGGTGAGGAGCACCCCAGAGCAGGCTTTCCCAGAGCCAGGAGTGTGGGCTTCTGCAGGGGGCAGACCGAGGCCGTGCCCGAGGCTGGGCCTTTGCTGCTGTGTGCTCTTGGCCAGTCCCGGCCGGTTTTCCATAAGACGGAGGCAGTAAGCGGTTTATCCTTGGCCTCGGGGGTCGGGATAACTGAGTTCGTGTCTGACAGGCACTCAGACAGGTCCCAGCCTGCTGGGGTCACCCAGGAATGGCAGCTGCTGTTGCTGCTCCCTCACAATGGAAGGGATGAGGCATCTGGATTGAGTCTTAGAGTCTGCCTTGATTTTATGGGGAGATGGAGCTGGGGATCAAGGGTGAGCCCAGGCTTGGAGTGCAAGTGCACACCGTCGGGGCAGCGGGGCAGCCGTGGGCCGGACTGGGACTGCAGGGTGCATGGGACTCGGGGCCGGCCCTGGTGCGCAGTGCTGAGGGAGTGACAGCCGGGGCCTCCCCAACAGGACAGGGGTGCAAGCCAAGCAGGGGGAGAGCTGAAGTGTGGGGTGCTGGTGAGGGACCTGCAGAACATGGGGTAAGAGTAGGGGGTTTGGAGCACCTCGTGCCATCGTGGGGGCCTTCATTTGTAGGCAGCTGTTGAAGGCATGCAAGCTGGTGAGCAAGCAGATGAGAAGACGTCTTAGACACAGTACAGACAGGGCCTGGAGGCAGGTTGGATGCCCATGACCTGTGACCTGTTGTAAGGGTGCCATGCACCCAGCCACAGGCCTGAGCGACTGGTGGCCAGCTCCCAGGGGGTCGAGAATCAGACCGCACCCTGCTGGGTCCAAGAAACCTCAAACTCAGATGTCCTTAGCTCCGGAGCTGCCTATGGGGAGACTCCACTCCCTGGCCCAGCAAGACAAGAGCTCGTGCACGGAACCCTAAAGATGGGCGTGGTCCGAGGCCAGCAGGAATTGGGTGGGTGGGTGGGCTGTGACCGCTGCACCTTGGATTTTTCTTATCGTGTACACCACGCGGGGCTGGTATTCTTCCAGGAGGGCGGTCAGAGGCTGGGACTTCCTAGAGGATTTTCCTGGGGCTGTTCTTGGGGAGGACTGCCAGCTCCTACACCCCCGCCCCCGAGAGTCCAGCTCCTCCTCTGTGCAGATGGGAAGTGCATCCCTGGCGCCCCTCCTCCCCACCCCCCCTCTTCCTGGAGGGGTGCAGCCCTGTTAGGGGTGCTGTGAACAGCCACAGCCACCCTTTTAGGTTCCCCAGACAGTCACAGTGCTTCAAGTGGCCCAATTTGGTGTTGGGAGCAGGGGCCTCGCAGAGACCTCCAGCCCTCTGTGCTGAAGCAGCTCGCCCTGTCCTCAGGAGCTTGGGTGGCTGCGGAGCAGACGGCAAGTGGGAGGCTGCCCTGCGGCAGGGTGGGCAGTGGGCCGTGGCCTGTGGGGGGACCCTTCCAGGAAGAGCAGCGGAGTGCTTGGATGGGGTCCACAGTCAGCGGCCAGCTCTCTCCGTGCAGAGCATCGGCTCCAGGAGGCACGTGAGCCTGTTGCCTGGAGCCTCGGCCCCACCTGTCAGAGGACCCAGGCAGCCTCGAGGTGGTCGGTGCCATCCAGTAGCACGTTTCCTGGTTCCGAGTCTGGAGGGACGCAGGTCCTTTCTCCGCCTCAGGCCTGTCGGTCTCGGGCCTGCCTGTCTGGTTAGTGCTCAGGGTGCTGCAGCGACAGAAACCTGCCATCGGGCGGCTCCTGCGAGATGGCACTTCCTTTCTCTCACAGACAAGCGCAGAGGAAGGTCGCCTGGGACTGTGCAGGGCAGCAGGGACGAGGCTTCTTCCGGTTTGCTGTGTGGCAGGGCGGCCCTCCTGGTCCAAGGCGCTCAGACTCCCGCTGTCACACCCGTGATCCAGACATTAGGGTGGGGAGGGCGACCAGGAGAAAGGGAGCCAAGGGAGCAGCCCTGGCTATCTTAGGAAAGGTCTGGAAGCTGTGCGGTGCTCTGCTCACACATCGCTGGCCAGAATTTAAGTCACAATTGAGCTGCAAGGCAGTGGGGGGATGTGGTCTTTGTCCCAGCAGCTGTGTACCCAGCTATAAGTTAGGAGCTTTGTCCCCATGGAGGAAGGGGGAGAATGAGTGTTGGGGTCAACAAGCAGAGTGCATGCCACCTCCTAAGGAATCTGTGGGTGCATGACCCACAATGACCATTTTCCCTCCTGCTGACCAGGGGGTGTGGCCCCTGCCTGTGACCTCAGCAATAAGTCCCACAAAGCAGCTCGAAACAGCACGAGGCCACACACTTTCAGAGGGACTCCCCGCAGAGTGCCAAGCCTGGGTTTCCCTGATAGACCCCACCCACACCCCCCAGCCAGAGGCATAGGCAGCACCGAACCTGAACCTGGCTCCCTGTCGGACCAGGGGCAGCAGCCTGCGGGAAGGCAGACACTGGCGGGGGGGGGGGGCGGGCATGGGGGCAGAGGGGAGGAGCCACACTAATGAGGCCGGGCACACACCTTGCAGGTTTTTTTCCCTGAGTGGCCCCCGCTTTGCCACACAGGCCTGGGACTTTGAGACGGAAGCCCCAAGACTGAAGCGTGGCTCTGCCACCCCAATCCAAGCACCTGGACTGTGATTGGATGACACATTTGTCCCCTGGGCCCCTGGGGGTGGCGGCTGGGGAAGTGTCTCAGACCATAGGGCAGAGGGCTCAAGAGGCCCTTTCAAGCTGGTGACAGCTGTGGGTGAGGGGTGGCTTTCCCGGCCCCCTTTTCCCGGAGCCTCCCACACATGAGTTCTGGAGGTGACAGATGGCCATCGGACGCCGGGCCTCTCTGGGGAGGGCTGTGCACACCACAGACTGAGCGGAGCTGCTTGTGGTTTTACGGGAATTTAATCAGGGCTCATCCTGGAGGCTGGACTGCAGCGGAGTGATCTAGGCGCCCAGTGGAGAGAAAGCAACATTCCTTTCGGGCTGGGAGAAATAATTCCCCGCAGAGCATCTGCCGTGGGGGTGGGGAGGACTACTAGGGTGCAGGGCGTGGTGAGTTGGGGGCCTTTTCACCCAGAGGTGGGGGTCGGTGCGCCTGTCCACCCTTGGTGAGCTGCAGGGGGCTCTGGGTGGGAGAGGCGAGGGCAGGGAGGGGGGCTCGGAGTCGAGGCCTGGGTGTAGACCCACCCACGTCCTCTGCATCGTGCAGCCTGGGCTGGTCCCCGTTCCTTCTGAGCCTGCTTTGTCAGCGTGTGCTGGCTGGCACTGTTAGAGCCACTTCCGCGAATCAGCTGATTTCATTCTCACGGTGACCCTGTGGGAATCTGCTATCACCCCATGGCCGTGAGGACACTCAAGTGCATTGAGCTTAGGTTGGCTGAGGCCACAGAGCTACTGGGGGTGCCGAGCTGGGATCTGAAGCCGCTCCGCTGGCTAAGCGTCCGGTCTGCTGGCTGCACGCTTAGCCAGCGGTTCCTGAATGCAGCTCCCAGCCCTCACGTGTACTGCCTCCTCCACGAGCCTGGCGGGGTGTGGGGGGGCCCGGGGCCTGGAGGGATACAGTGGGTACAGTTGCGGCCCCTTCTGCCTGGGGCCAGTGATCCCCAGATCCTCCTGGTACCTTCCACACTGGCAGCTGGCACCACTCCTGGGCGCCCTCTGGTGTCCAGGCAGTGCCACTGACCAGAGGAGGTCCCTGGTGTCCACTGGACACTAAGCAGCTCTGCCTCAAACAGTCACTGAGTCTTTGCCCTGCATGGTTACAGAGGAAACAGAAATCCTACCTGTTCTTTCTGAGGGAGCAACACATATGGGGGCTTTGGTGTTTACAGGCCTGGGCTCAAATTCCAGCCCCCTTGTGGGGCCTGGGCAGTCACCCCCCCCCCCCCCCACACACACACACACCGAGTTGTTTGCTCTGTGTAAGATGAGGCGGCCGCCACCTCCCGGAGGAAGGTGTGCGGAAGGTCCAGTCCTATTCCCTGCAGCGTGTGCGGCCCGCAGCGAGGTGTTCTGGGCCCCTCTCCGTGGTCCTGCCAGGAGCCTGGGTGTTGGGTGGGGGCCATGTGGCAGGAGTGGTGGGGGTCGGAGCTGAGGAGGGCAAAGAAGATGGGGACCTGTTCCTGGGGACTGCTGCTCCTCAGTCAGGGCCGGCATCTGGCCTCGGTTTTGTGCAGGAGGCTGCAGTTTGGGGTCAGCCTGCTGGGGAAATTCTTCACCCCTCGAGTGGGTTTCTGAAGAGCTGGCCCCTGTGATGCCTGCCTGCCCTGCCCATGAGGCGAGGCTGAGGGGGCTATGACCCGTCAGGGGGCCTGGTGGGAGGGAGGACAGGGTTCCAGGCCAGGCCAGGTCAAGCTTCTGGAGCAGGTGGCCCTGGAGGTGACACAGGGCCGATGAGCTTGCTGGGAGTGGGGGCTGCCTTTGGGTGGGTGCTTGGCTCCTGGTCTCTCTCCCAGACTTCGGGTCATGTGGGAGAGACACTCATTTTCACATCGGCCACTTCCAGCCACCCAGACCCCGCGTTCAGGGTCATGTGAAGAGTCCACAGAGTAGGACCATGCCGGGCCCCATGGTAAACCACCCCCACCCCAGGGCAGGCAGAGCGCTGGCTGTGACGGAGCATCTCGGCCTCAGTGACGGAAAGTGAAAAACACGCGTGTCCGAGAGTCCATGGAGTAGCGCAGCATGTAGCCGTTTCCGTGGGATTGGTTTTGGGCCCCCTCCCCCCTTCACAGGGCTCCTGAGAGAGGCCGGCCCCACCCAGTGCACTTGAGGAATCCCTGGGCTGCAGGCCTCCTGCGGGCTGCCCACCTCCGGCGCCCACAGCGCCCTGACCGCCGGTGACTCAAACGCGGTTAACCGTGGCCTCACCTCCCAGAGGCGGCTACTCCTAACAGCGTGGAGCCCGTCCTTCTAGACCCGCTCGTACGCAAATACGCTTGTGCTGTAAAAACAAATAGAGGCGGGGTCACACCACAGATGTTCTCATGAAGCTTGTTTTCTCTCACGTCTAGATGTCTGGGCTCCTCTCCACATCAGCCCGTAAAGGTGATGGTGGTTGGGGTGCCCCGTGCCCTCTGACGGCGACAGAGCTCAGCGTGTGAATGATGGCCTCGGAATTCACTTGCTTATGTTGGGCTTGGGGGGTCATTCCAGTCCGATTGGGGTTTTTAAAAAAATATAAACTGGGCTGCCATAAACATAGATCTTTGCATATTTCTGAAAAGTTAATCCCTAGAGGCGGAATGTTCAGGTCAGAGATCATTACAAACATTTCCCCCGTTGGCAGGCTGTGCTCGGTGGCTCTTCCCTGAACAAACTGTACTCCGCATTGTGCCTGCCTGCCAGGGAGATGACACCTGTCTCCACTTGCTTTCCTTCCACTATTGGCAAAATGGAGCATCTCTTCACGTGTTTGTTGGATTTTCATATTTCGGCGTGAGAGTCTTTTCATGTCATTGGCCCAGCGTTCTGTCGGGTTGTTGGTCTTTTCCCTGCTGCGTGGCTAGAGCCCCTTTTGTGCTAAAGAAAGGGTCTCACTGTTGCAGAGCGTGACCGGCTTCGTTGACGAGGTTCCATCGTGGCGCGGGGGCCACGCTCACATTTTCTGCTCTGCGTTTAGAATATGTACTGCCAGAGAGAGCCCTTCAAATGTTCTTTTTAAAACATCTTGAACGCCAAAAAGGCTGCTGCCTTCGGGAGTCGGCGCTAAGCGGGGGCAGCCAGTGCCTGCGGGGCCGGCGGGGGGCCGTAAATCGCCGGGAACAGTTGCCACGGAGCCGATCCTCGTTTCCAGCTGCCGTCTCCACGAGCTGGAGCGGGGCTCCGGAACGTCCACCTGGGCCCGAGCCTGGCTCCTCTGCTCCAGCACAGCGGGTGCGGCAGCGTTCTATCCCCTCGAGATGACGGAGGTCACCAGCTGAGTCAGACGGGAGGAAAACTGCTCACCAGCTGACCAGGGCAGTGTCAGGCCGGGAATGTCAGCCGAGGTTGGCCAGGCAGGCACAGCGGGGATGGAGTCGTGTGGGCCACTTGAGGGTGCCGCCTATCCAACTAAGCACACCGGGTAGTTTTTCCTCACACACTTCTGTGCTGATTTAATTCATCTGAAGTATCTCTGCCTGTGTGGCCAGTTCTGGGCATCTTGGGGCATGGGGCCCCTGCCCGTCCCTCCTTGGGTGACATGACTTGCCATATGGACCCTCACTCCCCTCGCTGCAGCTACGCCAGACCTCTAGGGCAGCCCCTTCTTGACCCTTGATCTTTGTCCTTGGTTTCCTCTTCCCGGACCACCCTCATTACCTCCAGTTTTGGGAGTTGGCTCAGGCTGCCTCCTCCAGGCAGCCCTCCTTGCTGTACATTTCCTTCCTATGTGGGCCTCAGAACTCCCCTCTCGGTTCCCACAGGCCCCACTGCCCTTGGTCACAGCACCATTCTACTGTTTGGTCACGTCCGCTCGCTCTTCTCTTCCCCATCCAACCGAGGGCCCTAAGGACAGAAAGTGTGTCTTTGGGGACCTTGAATCCCCAGGGCAGTGCCTGGGACATAGCAGGTGTTCAATAAATGTGCAAATGGAAAGGTGCTTTCAAGAATCAGAGACATAAGCTGACACACTGGGAGACCTCTGAGGCAATGGGGGCTGACCCGTGGCAGGTGGGGTGATAGGCGTGGGGCCACAGGAGGGGGTGTCTGTGGCAACGGGCTGTGGAGGAGGTGATGTTTGAAGTGGGTGTGAAACTGTGGGTACACTGGAGAAGGGGGGCCGCCCTTCTGGAGAGCGACAGGTGTTTGGGACACACAGGCTATGGGTGCTGCCAGAGGGTCCCAGCCAGTCCCAGGGCCCCCATGTGCCAGTTTGGGCTGAGCCTGCGGACGGAGGCTAGGAGGCCGCTGCCTGGCTGGGGAGAGACACTGAGGGCCTGGTGAGGTGAGGGTGGTGGCAGTGGGCTGGAGTAGAGGGGGCAGAGCCCAGAGAGATCGAAAGGGTGGCATTGATGGGCGTTGGTGACAGGCATCATGTCGGGGGTGGGTGAAAGGGGAGGAAAGGAGAGGGAAATGCAGTACAAGCCACAGCCGTGGTGCCCATGAGCCAGGACGGCGGGGCAGGGTGAGCTGATGTCTCCATGGTGCTGAGAGAGGCCGGGGTGGCGGGGCTTGTAGTCAGCCAGTGCCAATAAGCCTCCCAGACTCCGGGCTTTAGCAACGAGGATTCCGTTTCAGCAGCTGAGGTGTGAAGGGAGGAAGGCTTCCTGGGAACATGTACAGCAGGGGCCAAGGCCAGGCAGGTAAGAGAGAACCAGTTAGCAGCAGAAACAAAGAACTGTCCCTTCTGGGGAGAGCCCAGCCAGTGCTGGGCGCAGGGCTGGGGTCAGGCCCTCTTACTGGTCCTGCTGCCACCCTGGGAGTCTGGGACCCAGTGAGAGCTCCCCTCTTTCACCCCTCCCTTCACGCTTTTGGAGAAGATGGGAATCCCCGCCCTGCTGCCTCCGAGGGCTCAGCCTAGGCCCAGCGCAGTCCCCAGTTCCGTGACTGGCCCCATTGGGGCCCAAGAGCCCTGGCCCAACTTCACATTCTAAGCACGGGGTCCTTCTGAAAGCCATGCACTCTGCCACCAAGTGAGTGATGACCCTCCAGCGGCTGGCTTGGACATTTGCTGCTCGTCTGAGTCTGAGTCCTGTCCCGGCACACGGCTGGGCGGGCAGGCTCTGTCTCCCTCCGCTTTGCCTGATACCAAGAGCACTGTCTGGGCAGGGAAAGCGCTCTTTGTCCCTCCTGCCTCCACGCGGAGCAGCTGGGCTCTCGGAGATGACCCTGGACTTACTGAAATGGGGGGACAGTGGGGTCTGCCGCCCGGTAGCTGCTGCGGGCCGGCTCCTATATGACCTCATTTGCCCCTCACTGCTGGCAGGCCTGCTCCTCTCCCATCTTACAGATCAGCATACTAAGGCACTGGGGAGTGAAGTGACTTTCTCAAGGTCACACATGCCCAGGCAGTCCGCATTGGCCTACCAGGGGCAGGGGGTGGGGGGAGGATCTGCTTCTCCTGGCACTGACACAGATCCCTGGCAGACTCCAAGTGCTTTCCTTGAGTCAGACTCCCCAGGCCCCACATGCCCAGGGCAGCTGACTGCTAGGCTGGCCAGACCCTTTCAGGTCTTAAACAAATTTAATCTCATCTGTCATTCAATTTCTTCACCTTTTGAAGCCTGACTACCCTCCTCCCCCAGATTTCACCCACCCAGCCTCCAGGGGCCCTCGGGCCACAGGGAGACATGCGTCACCAATTGTGAGGGGGATGCAGAATGACTGGAAGGAGGTATTAGGGAACATGTGGGGACAGAGCAAGGGACAATTTCTAAGTGTAACTCGGGGAATTAGCAACTAAGATCAGGTATTCTCACATATCTGAAGGTGGTGGAGGAAGAGTGGGTGGAGACCTGGGCAGTGAGGGTCTCCCAGGAGAGCCCCCTGCCACCCCAGAGAGAGAGAGAAGGTGAAGGGTGGAGCATCGCGTAGGGCCAGCACGTGGTGTGCTAGGATGGGATGTGGGGCCCCTGCCTGGCCAGGCCAGCGGCCGGGATGTGAACTGGGCCGTGGGCACAGGGAGTCTCGGGGAGGACTGGGGCCCTGCCCCCTGCAGTCGCAGGCCCAGCTGTAGGTTGAAGACCAGCTTCCTTTCATCTCCTCCATGGGCCTGTCGCCCAGGTCCTTCCTGGCTCAGGCTGGTGCCTGCTTTCCCACTCGATAATCCCGAACAGGCGGCTGCCATATCATGAGCCAGAAAGCCACTGGAGTTGTTTTCAAAGCTGTGTCAGGCTGTAACTTTGTTCACCCAGAATACGCAGGATGTCTTTGCCTGTCTAGGATTCAAGAGCCCATGGCTCCTGCCCCTACCAGTGTAACAGCAGAGGGAAGGTGACTTTGGACAATCAGACAAGAGTCATGAGCACTGGAGCCTGCTGATTGGTGGGCCAGCTCTCCCTGCTTTGACCCTTCAAGTTTATGGCCGCAGTTACAGGGCTGTGCCAGGCCAACAGCGCCACACAGTGGCCTGCTGGGAAGTTGCAGGCCCCCTTTCTTTCCCTGCGCTGGTTGGTTCTGCAGCTCCAGGCTTCCCCTCTCTTATTCCAGGGCTTACAGCTCACTTTTGTTTCATGTCGCACCTGATGGTCCTCGTTGATGCCTGCCTCCTCTGAGCAGTGTAGGGCCAGCGGGAAGGCTGGCCCTGACCCCACGGAATGCACTGTCTGGTTGCCGACTCGGGACCCAGAGGTGGAAATTTAATAGGGTACAAGGGCTGAGCCACCAAATAAAGTAGCAGCATGCGAGAAAGGTGGTGCCAGCACAGACGAGGCTGCTGGTCGCAGAGGCCTGGCCAGGCGCCATTGGGAGGGGCAGTGTTGTAAGACAGCTGGGGAACTCGAGGATACAGGGACAAGTGGGTTGTTGCCATGGGGGAGGGGAGTCCCGGAGGTGTGTGTGGCTGGTGGAGAGGAGACTCCTCCACTCCACATGGAGCCTGGGTGAGGCTGGGAATGACCTTGGGCTCTGTATTCTGAGAGGAGCTGGGAGGTGTGTTAGACTGCTCTGGCCGCCATGACAGAGCACCACGGACTGGCGGCTTAAACAACAGACGCCCGTGTTCTCGCACTTGTGGAGGCTGGAAGTCCAAGGCAGGGCTTGTTTCTTCTAAGGCCTTTCTCCTTGGCTGGTAAGTGGCTATTCCCTCCTTGTGTCTTCTCATGGTTGCTTCTCTGTATGTATTGATGTCCTATTGATGTCCTAATCTCTTCTGGTGAGGACCCCGGTCAGACTGGGTCCTAGTCATTCGGGTTCACTCAAAAGCACCATAATGTTACCACTTTAAAAGGCCGTCTCCAGTCACATTGTGGTGGGCCAGGGTTTGGGGCTTCAGCACATGAATTTGCGGGGATGTAACGCAGCCCGTGACAGGAAGGCAGTTCAGGTCGGGCCGCAGAGGCCTGGAAAAACTTTCGCCCGAGTTTCTGTGGGCAGGTCTTGAGCTGAGCGGCCTCACTGTACAGGTGATTCGGGTCCCGCAGCTGTGTGCGGTCGGGTCAGGCAGTGGGCAAGGTGGGCAGGATGCTAGGCATCTGGTGGTTTGTGGGGAAATGACGGTTCTGGGGTGCGGGTGCCAAAGGGGCTTGTTTGCTTGAACTCCAGGAACATGGAGTCAGGCCGCTGGGAGGAAGCCCCCCCTGGCGCCAGGCCACGTGCCTGTCCTGTCCGCATCCCAGGAGGTCAGGCCGGGGCGATGTGTGGTGCTGGACAGGCTGGGGCCGCAGCAGCTGCCCAGACCCTGGGGTGGAGCTATGTTTAGGAATTATTTCAAATATGGGGGAGGGGACGACCATGTGAAGTAGCTACTGTTGTCCTCATTTTCCAGCAAGGAAACAGGCAGGCGAAGTTAGTTGACCAGGGTCACGCAGCTGAGATGAGGGGAGCTGGGACTCAAACCCAGGCAGCCTAAGGCCTCTGCAGACCCTCCAGGGTGCCCAGTCTGTGCAGAGGGGCCCATCCTGAGTCAGTGCGTAGGGCCCAGAGCACACCCAGCTGAAGGGGCCTCCTCCTAGATGTGCAGGAAGAGGGTGCATAGAGGAGGGAGCAGCCTGACCCAAGGCGCAGAGGAAGGCAGGGGTTTCCCAGGCCAAGATGAACTGGAAGAAAGGGCTTGCTGGGCTGGGGGACCAGCTTGTGCAGAAGCTCAGGGCTTGCGAATGAGGGTGTTTGTTTTTCCCTGAATCCTATTCTTCACCCGTCCCCCATTCAATGACACAATAGATCTTGCCCCTCCTGCATAAGACTGTTTCCTGCCATACAACACAGGACCTTGGGAACCGGGAGGAGCCCAGGAAAGCAGGACCCAACCCAGCTCTGAGAGGCCACATCTGGGTGCCTGGGGCCAGGAGAGGTGGGAGCCCCTGAGTTTGCTTCATTCACTGGCGTGGTGGGCATTTGGCTGTGAACACAGGAGACAAGGCCCCTGCTTCATGGAGCCTATAGGCTGCCTGGAAGAAGGGGACCCTAGTTGGTGCAGCAGCTCTGTGGGTTGAAATGGATGGAATTTCCCGCCTCCACCAACACCCACTGGGATGTCGCCTCCTCCGCGGAGCCCTCCCTGGCCTTTCCGGGGCACAGTGAGAAGGCTGTTTTGAGTACACAATCCCTAGTGCCAGGGCTGGGGCTGCAGCCACCCGCGTCCCAGCTCTCTGGGGGTCGCAGCCCCATTTTGGGGCTAGGAATCCAAGCCCCACGCTCTCTCTTGGCCCTCCTCCAGCACACCTGGGGCTGGGGTGCTGCCCTTGTCTCCGCTTCTGCCCCTGGTAGGAGCTGGGAGTGGCAAAGCACCCCTTGCCACTGCCTAGCTCGTGGTGACACCTGGTCCCAGAGTCGCCCCTGGCCTTTTGAGGACAGTGTAAGCAAATGGTAGCACCAGGCCCTTGCCTGTGTCCCCAGGAGGAGCTGGCCTCCTTGTCCGACATTTTGCAGATTCTTCAACACATTTTTCTTCTCCTTGATTCTTACTGCGACTCCAGAAAGCGGATGGGACTGGCATGATATGACCCCCGTTCTATCGGTCAGGAGCCCAAGACCCGAAAGGCCGCCTGCATGGCCTGGGGAGCTGCTGGAAGTGCATACCGGTCTCGGGCCCAGGTCCAGGCCTGTAGCTCACTGTCACGTATGTAGCCCAGCCTGGGTGGCTTCGTGCCTCGGCTTGCTCGGCTGCGAGGCTCACTGCTGGCAGAGCGACCTTTCGTGCTGGATGGGATCATTCACCATGTTGGCCCTTGTCCTCCCTCACAACACTGCCCCAGGGCTGCAGGGGGTAGGTGAGCACCCGCCGTAGCTGGGGCCTAGCAAAGTCTTGCAGTCCCTTTGGGACATGACACAGTGTGGCGAGAACCGTAGAAATGTCAGTTCCCATGGACTCGGAAACCCGCTTCTGGGAGCCTGGTCTGTGGAGGTGACTTGGCACAAGCACAGGACCCCAGCACAAGAGGCGGCCACCGCAGTCCTGTCTGTGGGGGGTGGGAGACTGGCACAGACGTAAAGGTCGGACTCTGGGGGAACTATCACCAGTTGGGTGACCAGGACATTCAAAGTCATGGGAAAACACTGACGGCAGCGTTCAGTAAAAACGGTCAGAAAGCAAAGCTCGGCTGCAGTGGCAGCGGGGAAGATAAACAGGCTGCTTGTGCCCGAGGGCCTGGGGCAGTGATGGGCCAGGGGGCAGTGGCAGTGGCTGCTGTGCCATTTTGAAATGGAGCAAACCCAGGCCGGGGCAGGCCTCCAGGGAGTGGGGAGTGGACTGAGGATCCCCGGCCTCAGGGAGCGGGGGGAGGGGAGACCGATGGTGCTGTGAGGACCATGCGGTGGGCTGGGTGGCGCCACAGCAGGCCGACCACAGGTCCTGCGCCTGTTCTGGTGGGGCCCACGTACCAGAGGAGCCGGCCTTGAGCATTAGGATGCTGTCCACCACTTTGCTCAACAGGTTGGCACCTGCCATGTGCCAGGCAGTATTCTAGGCACTGGGCCTGTAGTGGTGACCAAAACCACAAGGCCGTGCCCTCGCGGAAGGGACGGTCTAGCGAGGTGGACAGCCCACAACGTATACAGGTCTCCCCAAGGCACGTTCCAAGTGAGCTGATGTTACCTGGCCACCAGGACCACACAGCTGGCCCCTGGCCATCTGGGCCCCTGCCCTGGGCTGCCATCCAGCTCCTTGCCCCTCAGCATAGCCCTAACCCATGGCTGTCATCCTCACCTCTGTGGCCCTGCCCATCACAGAAGCCTCAGAGGACTCCAGCCCTCAGGGATCATCCCTACCCTGAGTCTGGTGTGCATCAGGTGCTGTCTGGGCGAAGAAGCTCAGCCTGTTGAAGAGAAGGGACCTGAGGCAGAGCCTTGTCACAGCTGTCTCCAGGCCCAACGCCATCAGTGCCCGCCGAGGCTCCCCTCACAGCCACTCGCAGAGGGCCTGCCCTGCCCGCGAGGGGGAGGCCGGCAGTTGGACACAGGCCAGGGCCCCGACTCAGAACCTACCTGCTCTCCTGTGGCTCTCCCCAGGTGGCCTTGCCCAGCGTGGTACCAGAACTAGCAGCTGCTGCTACTGGGTGCCTCTGTTGGGTACCAGGCCTCCCAGCAGCCCCCTAGGGAGGCGGGGCTCCCAGTTTACGGACAGAAGAGCAGGGCCCAGCAGAGTTCGGTCATTTATTTGCAAAGCATATAGCTGGTGAGCGGTGAGCCCCAGGCCCAAAGTTGGGCTTCAGAGCTGCACCCTCACAGTGCCGCCTGCCTGCTCGGCCACCCCCAGCTGTCCTCTGGTTGCCCCCTGTTTGTCATCGGTCGTTTGTCTTCTTGCTAGCCCTGTAGCAGCTGCCACCAGTCCGGTGAGAGTGTGGCCACCTGGCAGAGTATGCAGGGCAGTGGTGTGTGACTCGGGACACCTGAGTTCTCACATTGGGCCTGCCAGTAACTTGCGTGTGGCCTTGAACTATTATTCTCCCCTGGACTCATGGACGTGGGTGGGACTTGCCCACCTCCAAGGGCCTCCAGCTTCGCACTCGGACGACAGGGGCGGTTCAGTTTCCCAGGGGCTGCTGTTTCAGCTCTTAACAGAACACGGCCCACCATCTCACCAAAAAAAGCCTCTTTCCAACTCCCATCCAGAAATAAAGACGGCAAATAAACAAGCAATGGCAGCCTTTCTCGGGGAGCCAGAAATAGCCCCCGGGCCCCCGGCGCTGCCTGTGGATGGAGTCTTTGCTCTGTCTCTCTCTGGGGCCAGGAGCCGCTGGCGATGCGGCGTGTTTCCCATGGTGGCGCCGGAGGAACCTCTGCTGCCACACTTTGTCACACGGGGTGGGCTGGCATGTCTGCTGCCACCAGGGCACTGCAGGGCCTGGTTCCTTCACCACTCCAGACACAGGGCCCAGTCCCTCGTGCTCCTGTGTCCTTGCTCAGTGAGCGGCTGTCCAGTTGCGCCCCTGCTGCCCCCGGCACCCCTTGCGCTTTGTGCTCCCTGACGACCCTGCCTGGCCGTCCACCTTACCTGTCAGTAAATCAGCCTGGTTTGTCGCCTGGCACCTGTGCCAAAAGGCGAGTGCCACCAGGGTGGGGGTGCCTGTGCTCGGTTGTGACCATGACCGTGAGTGTCTCCAGCTCCTAGGGTCTCGCTGAGTCCCGACACACTTCTGTCGGGTGGTAGCTGAGACCACAGTGGGAGCGGTCATTCGCTTCGAGTGGACGGCGGTCTGATGGGCACGTCGGGTGGTTTGGGCTGCAAGTCACCAGAAGGTGGCTCAAGCAGTGAACCCATCACAGTTTCTGGAGAGGGGGCAGGCCGAGCGAGGGTCACGGCTCCCTGCCCCTGGGCTTGGGACTGCCTTCACCCAAGGCTGGGAGGCTGAGCTTCGACTGTGGGCCCTTCCCAGCAGTGTGATTCGGTGGTGGTCTCAGTCTCAGGCCCACCCCTGGCGCAGCAGTGGGGTCTGCAGCCAGTGGCGTCTGCTCCTCGGAGGTGGTCAGCAAGCCCCACGTTTAGGTTGACAGAAGAAGACTGTGACAGTGTGCGTGTGCCCCTCTTCCTTGGCGCACTTGGTCCTTTGCCACCTCTGCTGGACCCTGCACCGCCCAGGCTGCCGCCTCGTAGATCAGAACCTAAAATTGCAGAAGGGAGGGGTATCCGGCCTCATGCTGGATGTGGCCCATTCATGGGCTATGTCTTACCTCTGCATTTCATCTGGAGCCCCGGCACTTCTAGGGGAGTGCTCCCCGGTTCTCTGACTTTACCCTGGATCTGACGATCTGACGGGATGGTGGGCATGGGGGGGATTCTGTGGGTTTGCTGGTGGATTCAAGGGGACACTTCGTGTGAAGCATTTACTTAGCCCGGTGTCCCATGGAGTATTTTCTTTTTGTTTCTTCCTTTATTGATACAATTCACTTACCATAAAATCCACTTTTTAAAAGTATACATATGATTCATTAGTTTTGAATATATTCGCAAAGTGGTACAGCCGTTAGCACCCTCTCGTTGCGAACATTTTCATCACTCCAGAAAGAAGTACGCCCACCAGCAGTCACTCCGCACTCCCCCCACGCCCCCCGCCCCTGGCCACCACCAATCTCCATTCCTGCCCCATGGACTTGCCTGTTCTGGACGTTTCAGGTAACTGAAGTCACTCAGTATGTGGCTTCTGTGACTGGCGTCCTTCACTTAGCGTAACATTTTCACGGTTCATCCGTGCTGTAGCGTGTACAGGTCCTTCATTCCTCATGTCGTGTGTCCGCATAGTTGCCCTTGTGTGCGTGCGCCACATCCGTTCACCCATTCGTTGGCCGATGGACACCGGGCTGTGGCTGCTTTCTGCCTGTTGTGAGTCATGGTCACACGAACACTCCTGGACAAGCTTTTGTGTGGACACGAGTTCCTGTTCTCTCGGTTGCGTGTCTGGAAGTGGACGGGGCGGGTCATGTAACTGTGTTTGACCCAGGAGCTGCCACACTGCTGGGCAAGCGGCTGCCCTGCCCTCCGTCCCCACCGGCAGAGCCGACGCTTGTTATTTGTTGTCCTTTTGACTGAAGCCGTCCCGGCAGGCGTCAAGTGGTGTCTCACTGTGGTTTTCACGTGCGTCTCCCGGATGGCAAGTGACTCTGAGAATCTTCCCACGTGTGTCCTTTTCGGCCTTTCATGGGTTTTATTTTGACAATTATTTAAATCCTTTGCCATTTTCAGTTCGGGTTGTCTTTTCGTTACTGGCTTATTAATAGTTCTGTGGGTTCTCTTTTCTCTCTCTTCGTAGTGTCCTTCGAAGCACAGAAGTGTCTCGTTTTGATGGTGTCAAATTTGTCTGTTTTTCCTTTGGCTGCTTGTCCTCTTAGTGTCTGAAGAACCATCGCCCATCCCGCATCCATGAAGATTCAGACTGGTGTTTTCTCGGGGCGGGTCCGGTCCTGGATCTTACTCTCAGATCCAGGTGAATCAGGTTGTGTGTCCGGTGTGGGCAGGGGTCCCACTCTCACCTGTTTACTCATTTATTTATTTCACATGTAGACAGCCACTCGTCCCGGCACCATTTGTTGAGTATTTGTCCCCTTGTCTTGGTGCCCTCGTGGAAAGCCATTGACGGCAGCTGTGTGGTCTGGTTTGGGGCTCTCGAGCCGGCCCCGTTTACCTGTTTGTCCGTCCTTACGCCGGCACCGCACTCCCTGCACTGCTGTGGCTTCGTAGTGAGGTTCAAGTCGGCATGCGCGAGCCCTCCGACTTCGCTCTTCTGTTTCGAGGTCCTTCTGGCTGTCTGGGTCCACTGCACTTTCATGAATTTCAGGATCGCCTCGTCAGTCCTACACCAGGAAAGCTGGGGTTCGGATGCGCGTGGCATCGTGGGTGTTTTGCCAGCTTAGTAGTCTTAAATTTCTGTCTGTGAACATCGCTTGTCCTGTTGTTTTGTTGAGATCTTTAATTTCTTTCAACAGGTTGTTTGTTTCAATGTTTAAATCTTGGTTAAGTTTATTTCGCAGTATCTTTTGATGCAGCTGAGGTGTACTTACTTTCTTAATGTTGCATTTGGATTGTTCATTGCTAGCACGTAGAAATACAGTGGCTTCTTTGAATATTGATCTTGTGCCCTGCAGTCTTGCTGAACTCGTTCATTAATTCTTACCATTTTTGGGTGTTTGTGTGTGGATTTCTTAGGATTTTATTTATGCAAGATCATGTTATCTGCAAACAGGTAGTTTCGCTCCTTCCCTTCCACCTTGGGTGCTTCTCATTTCCTTTTCCTGCCTGATCGCCCTGGCTGACGCCTCCAGTGCAGCGTCGAATGCACTGGGAGTAGACGTCCTTCTCTCGCTCCTGATCTCGGGCAGAGAGTCCGTCTTTCACCACCAGGAGGAGTTTCTGCGGGTTTTTGTTGATCAGATCATGAGGACGTTCCCTTCAATTCCTAGTCTGTTGCATGTTTGTATCGTGAGGGGATGTGAGATTTTATCAAGTGCTTTTTCTGCTTCTATTGGTAGGATTGTGGGGGCTTCTTCCCTTCTGTTCATATGCAGGGGGTACTTTTTCTGCTAGGGAGGCCTAGTCAATGGCACAGACTCGGGAGCCAGCTGCCCAGGCATGAGCCATGCAGCTGCACTATGCACTGTGGAAGGGACACCACCTCTCTGTGCCCCTTTGTCCTCCTCTGTGAAATGGGGCGACTCCTTCCTCTTGGGGTTCTTGTGAAGAGTGAATGCGGTGCTTCATAGACTGTGTGGAACAGCGTCCGGCATACGGCAAGCATGGTTCGTCCAGGTGTAGATTGTCAGCAGTGACATCGTGTGGAAGTTCTGACGGGAAGGGTGGGAGAAATTGAGGAGGTCATTGAAAGGCAAACCTAAAAGCCAGGCTGAGTCATCTGCTCCGAAAAGTCTGGTGGCGCGGAGTCTGAGAACTCTTACAGGAAGCAGCCTGTTGGCCTGCAGCAATCTCTGAGTCTCCTCCGTGAGGGGACGGGCGGAGGCGGGGCGCTGCCAGGCCAGGTGAGCGCTGGTCCTAAGCCTGCCCTGCAGCATCCTCGCCTATTCGGGCCTGAGTCACGTCCATCCGTTGGGGCTGGACTGCAGGGTGTGTGTCCGCAGCACTGAGCCTTTGCACACCTGCTGCCTCCCTCCGCAGTCTTGGAAGGTCTGCCAGCCCCTCCCCAGGGTCTACACCCCGGCTTGAATCCAGGCTGGGGGTGCAGAAATGGGCTGGTTTGGATAATGGCCTCCAGCCGAGAGCCAGGGTGTACCCCCACTTGATTTCCCTGACTTACCTTTTCCTGGCCTGCCTCGGGAGCCTGGGCCTTCATCCTGGCTCTGGTGCTGACCTTCATGTGACCTTGGGCGAAGACTGCCTCTCAGGCCTCTGCTTCGGCCTGGGCGCGGGCACAACACAGTGCATGCTCTGTGCGGAGGGCCTGCGGCGCCCTCTGCCAGGGCTCCGCCGGCTCTCGCTCCAGACCACCCTCCTGGGGTCCCTCAGAAGCTCTGCAACCCCGACATTGGCACACTCTTGCCTATTTGGAGTTTGGACTTTTTGGGGTGAGGGGACCAGGAGGGACATTAAAACACCTTTAATGTACGCTGTGTGATTCTTGGCCTCTGTCTGTATGAGGTATGCGAGGCTGGACCTCAGGCTGGGCTAATGCACCGACTCCTGGCCGGCCGAGTGGCTGAAAGCTGTGGGAGACCAGCCGTTTTGCTTGTTTACTTTGGTTCCGTTTCCAAGTTTGGAGGGGGTGCCCCCACCCCACTAATGCTCAGCTTTCTCGGACCCTGTGCCCAGAAGTACAGGGTGGTCCCACCTCTTGAGGAGCTGGTGGTCTGATCAGGGAAGGGCACTGGACAAGAAGCAGTAATAACAAACCAGTAATGTAACTTAACACTCAGTAGGCAGAGTCGGAATGCACTTGCTGTGCCATGAATTTGCCCTCACTCAGGGCCTGGCACCGGCCGGAGGTGTCCAGTGAACTGGGCAGGCTCAGCTCCCAGAGCTTTGCCGAAAACCACATGCCTGGAATCCACTGGGTGGGCATCCAGCTCAGGAGAGCCCAGAAGTCCCAGGTGAGGAGGAAGGCAGGGAAGGGGGCAGCACTGGGCGGGGGCTGGAGAAGGGAGGTGGGCGTGCTTGAAGGAGCAAGGAGGCGAGACAGAGCAGGCATCGGGTGATCAGATGGGTCGGGGGCCCCACTGGCCTCACCAAGGGAAGGCGTGGCTGTGCAGCCACCACTGGCACACCCTGTAATCTCCTGGCCTTGGTTTCCTCCTGGGGGTTGCTCTGCAGGCTTCAGACGGGAGGCAAGCAGAGCCTTGCCACAGTGCTGGACGGCGTCAAGGGCTCAGTGTGCAGGCTCGGTCCTGTGATTGTTAAGCCGCTACAGTGTGTGGCAAGGGAAAGTCTTTACGAGCCAGAGAAATGTTCTTAGTTTATTGAGTGAAAACTCGGGTTATGCAACAGTGTTTGGTTGTAGAGCTCTATGTGTATTAACGTGCACGTGCCTCAGTTAAGGAGAGGGAGGTGGTGGGAATGTGTGTGGTTCTTGCTTTTCTTTGCTCTCTGCTTGTACAATTATATGTTGGCTTTATAATTATAGAAATGTTATTAGACGGTGTAATTTTTCTTTAAGATTTTACTTTTTTATTTTTAGAAGGAGGGGAAGGAGAAAGAGAGGGAGAGAAACATTAATGTGTGGTTGCCTCTTGCACGCCCCCTACTGGGGACCTGACCCACAACCCAGGCTTGTGCCCCGACTGGGAATGACCCTTTGGTTCATAGGCCAGCACTCAGTCCACTGAGCCACACCAGCCAGGGTAGATGGTGTAATTTTAAAGTATGCTGGTGTGTGTGTGTTCACACACGACCGTGGAGTTTAGGGCATCGGACTGGGAGAGCAGGGGTATTGAGGGTGGCCCCCGAGGGGTAGGTCTGTCTGAGGAAGCGGGCCCTGGGTGGCTGGTGGGCAGGCATGCTGACGGTGTCTCCTCTGTCCGCAGATGACAGGATCTGCTCGCCGCCCTTCATGGAGCTCACGAGCCTGTGCGGGGACGACACCATGCGGCTCCTAGAGAAGAATGGCCTGGCCTTCCCATTCAGTGTGTACCGCACAGGGCCCCACTGGGTGGGCAGGTGGGTGGGCCGTGGACCCCAGGGCTGTCCGTGGCCCTGGCTTTAAACATTTGGGGGGTGGATAAAAGACTTCTCCGCTAGGGAGGGCCTGGCCTTGGGTCTCCCCCTCACCCCACCCCACCCCCTCCACACACACTGTGCAAATGGGTCCTTGGGTGATGTGGAGGGGGTGAGCTGGGCTCTTCGGGCCCCTGGAGGCCTGAGTTTCCTGCTGTACCTGCCAGCTTGGCCTTTGTGGGGGAATGACCTCACGATTCCCCTCTGTTCTCTCTCCCTCCCCGCCCCCCCTACAGTTTGCAAGACCAGAGTGGCCCACGGCACCAACTCACACGAGGTGAGTGCGGGGTCTGAGGGCCTGACACAGCCGCCCCGGGCCCTGCTAGGGGCTGGGTGCTGCGCCCCACACCTGCTGCTCTCCTCCCCGTCCTGCTCCTGGAGGAGGAAAAGGCACCCTCCCTGTACCCTCTCGTCCATTCTTTATTCACCCAGAGGCCATTCCCGACCCCACCTCGGGTGCCAGGGGACGGGTGCTGAAGATGAGTCCCAGCCCCACGTGGGAGGCAGTGCCCACCAGTGGGCTGTGGTGCAGGTGACACATGAGGGGTCCTTTTGGGGGCCAGAGGAGCAAGCACTGCGATGGGTCTCCGCTGCCCTCACCACCCTCGGGATCCACGCCTGGGACATAGCCTTCAGCCCCTTGCGTCTGACACCCACAGGGCCCAGGCTGGAGGGCCTCCCTATTAGCGCAGGGGTGGGTGCGCTGGGCAGTAGACAGTCAAGCCACAGAGCAGACCCTGTGGGAGCGCCTGGCCCTGGGAGCCCCACCGTGGAGATGCTCCCCGAGACCCTGCGACTGACCACGGTGACCCTGGCAGCAGTGCCCTTTGCCCCTGGCGTGCGTTGGTGGGGAAATGTCTGTAAACAGGCCTTGGCCACATGCTGTGGTACATGCCGTGATGTGGGTCGCAAGGCCACGGGCACCTCTGCTCGAGGGAAGGAACGTGAGGGCAGGGAGCTGTGGCCTGCTGAGGAGGTCAGCTGTCTCTGGAGGTTGGAAGCCCTCGCAGAACCCTTGCCATCCAGGCCTGCCTGGGCTCCATGCCAGGCCCTAGGAGGGAACAGGAAGGCTTAGAGCAGCCAGACTGTGTCCCCGGAGCCCACGCCACCCTCGCAGGCACCAACCCCTGCCAGCCAGCCCTTTGCCTGGCCCTGTTCGCCCCAAGCAGTTCCTCTGTTTGTCAGGGGTGTCAGGATGGAAGGGCGCCCATAGTCCTGGTGTGATTGGACCGGCCCAATCAGCACAGCTCGGCCTGCAGGGAGGGAGGCACGCTGTCACTCACACGGACCTGGGCCAGGCCCGGACTTGTGCTCGGCCGGCTCTCTGAGCCTCTGGCCTACACTTGCAACTGGGGCTCTGATGGTGGTTGTGAAGCATCGGGGTGCACTGTGTGAGCTGCCGTGGGGCCTGGCCTGGCCTAGGAAGTGCTCACTGCACCTGCTGGGTCATGCCGGAGGGGCCGTGGTTCTGGGTCAGACCCTCACACACGGGGCCAGTGCCCTCAGGGGCTAGTTCACCTCTCAGTCTGGCTCCCACTCCTACACGCGCCCCCCTCACCCCGCTCCAACCTACACTGTGCTGTTTAGGGGGGGCCCCCACCCCGGCACGGACGGCCTAGAGTATAGAGACTCCCAGGGCCTTGAGTTCGCTGTAGGCCACCCGCCTCCTGGGTGGTTCTTAACACAAGAGGGGTGCCCCCCCTCATGGGGTGCTCTCCACAGCCCGAACCTGGGTACTGGGCCGGGGGCAGGCTCCTCACCTAATTAGGGGTGCCCCAGGGTGCTGAGTGCAGTGAGGAGGACCCCCTGCTGCACTCTGGAGGCCCTCTGCGTGCATGATTGGCGTGTTCACAGAGCTGTTTGGTTCTGTGCTGTTTCCAAGCCAAGGCAAGCAAGCAGGTTGGTTCCACAGTGGAGTGTCCCCCACTTGTTTTTAAACTGCTGAGCCAAAGCCCAGAGCGCGCCCCACCCTGAGCCCGTCCCATGGTGGCTGGTGCTACCAGACAGGTGACAAAAAGTACAGCTAAATAGGGCAAACCTCGGCCTGTGCCTGTGCAGTAAGTGCGGGACCTGGGGCTTGACCCACACCGGGCCCCCCTGCTGCCTCTGGCTCGCATCAGAAGGCGGAGGAGATGGTCACTGGGGGCACCATAACACCCCACCTCAGAGGTGCATTGTGAGGACGCCAGGTGACTCACGCAGTGGGGAGAACGGGGTGCTCAGTGAGAGGCAGCCCTCGTCATCCTATGGGCTCTGACCCCAGGCCTCCCAGCCCCTGTTCCATAGTCTTGTTTTCTGCCTCCCACCCCTGGGCCTTCGTGGAGGGTCCTTGAAGGATGTCACAAGGGGTGAGCGGCACACAACCGGCGTCCCGATCCCTGGACTGCAGCGTGAACAGCAGAGTTCTGCAGCGCGGCCCGCTCAGCCTGACACGGCGAGCCTGGTGGTGCAGGACTTCCACCCCTGCCCCCACGTGGACGGATCCACAGGTGTCCCGAGTCCTCCTGCCACAGGGCAGAGACGGCCCCGAGGCAGTGGCAGGGGAGGCTGGGGGGCAGTGTGCCGACAGAGCCCTGTCTCCCCAGATGGCCATCGTGTTCAACCGGGAGGGCCTGAGCGCCGTCCGGCCGCCCTGCGTGGTCCAGAATTTCATCAACCACAACGCCGTCCTGTACAAAGTTTTTGTGGTCGGCGAGTCCTACACGGTGGTCCAGAGGCCCTCGCTCAAGAACTTCTCCGCGGGCATGTCAGGTAACCAACCCTCCTGCATTCTTAGGCTGCCCTGAGCTCAGTGGCCTGGCTCGGACCAGCACCAGCCACCACCCCTGAGCGCTAGCCCCTGCCCCCCACGCTGTCTCCGGAAGGGGAGCGATGATCTGAAGGTGAAGTGACTTGTGTCCAGCAGATTGAGAGATCTGAGCGCCCCTCAGAGGTCACACAGCAGGGGCGCTTGCAGGATGCTGCTGTCATTTGGGGCATCTGAGGGGTCTTCTAGGGAGGCTGGTGGCTCCATATGCCCAGCCTTCCTTCAGCTGTTCACCTGACACCCGCTGACCCGTGGCCATTTCCAAAAACAGACACTAGGGTGAGGGTTTGCTGGTACTGGCGCTGCTCAAAAGAATGCCCCGGTGGTTCTGAAGGCATCTCCAAGGCAAGTTCCAGAAACCTTTGGAACGGGGCAGCATCCAAGGAGTGAGCGTGCCTTTCCCAGAGGCCCCTCAGGGGGCGTTTGCTGGCCCCGACCCGGTGGGCTCGAGCATGCGGCGGCTGGGCTCTGTGAGCGGAGCCCGCCGCCACTCGGAGGGGCGCCCCGGCTGCGCGCTCTCCACCCAGGCAGGCAGACAGATCTTCCTAAAGTCCCTCTGCCGGGACTGCCTGTCACAGCCCTCACCCCGTGGCTTCGAGCCACTCCCTTGATCGAAGCCCAGCTGTTCTTGTCTTCCTCTCATTCTTCCCATGAGTGCGGCGCCGGGAGCAGACGCTTGGGGAATGTCTCTCCGAGTGTAGGCGCCTGCCAGCCTGGCCTGGGCTCCAGGGCTTGAGGTGGCTCTCAGGGTTCAGCACAGCCCTGGCCTCACCCCGGTCCCAGCAGCCCCCCCCCCCCCACACGCACACTGGTACGGGGTGACCCGGGGGTGGGCCGACAGATGTCTGCTGGGTCCTGTCCTTGTGACCGCATGCGAGCCAGAGGCATTCTTGTAAACTGTGGGCCACGGGCTGACGTTTTTTCAGTGTCCTCTTTCTTATTTTTGTTATTTTTAAAAAATACATGCTTTAAATCTTTGGAAAATGTATTGGATTAAAAGTAGTTACACCTTAGATAGTGTCCTTTCCTTTCCCTTTTTTTAAATGAAATCCCTCCACCTCTCAAAGAAATTTACCACAATTGCCTTCTTTCCCACACAAAAAGTGTCCCCCTTTTCCTCCTGGATGCAAAGGGCTGGGCCAGTGACCAGTGGGGTGTGGGCTCTGTGTCCTCTGCCTCAGGATGAGGGCTCCATGTCTGTCTGTCCTTCTGTGGCCACTTCCGGGTTGCCAGTTTGCTGTAAAATGCAGACCAGGCCAATGAATGAGTAGATAGACCCTCTGAGCTGATAGAGAGACGCTTCTTGCCCTGAGGCAAACTGAGTGACTTCCAGCGTGTCCATCTTGTGTCCCCAAAGCCGATTCCGTGACCGCTGTCTTTGGGGCGTCACCCAGGGAGGCAGCGCGGCCTCGTTCTTTTCCAGACGCGCTGTCTTTCTGAATGAAAAGCGCAGTCTGATGGCTGCCCTCTAGCTGGACTGATCGGTGGGGGCCTGGGGTTCCGAGCCCTTCCCAGCCCCCACTCCCAGTCTCTGGTGCTCGTTGCCCAGTGTGGTGGCCCCCGCCCCCCGGGACACCAGTGCTGGGAGCAGTCGAGCAGGATTCTCCAGGACATGGGGTGGAGGGTTCAGGTCCTCCCCTCCATAGCTGCCCTGCTCTTGGGATTCTCAGGGGCACTTTGGCTCTTACACCCTGACATCTCTGGAGTCCGGTGTGTCTGCAGCCAGTGGCACCTTGCAGGCTGCGTCGGCTGCAGCTGAAGTCAGGTTCTCACGCAGGCAGTGACATCGGACGGTGCCAGCCACCAGGGACACCTCCATTCTCTGCCTGTGGTTCACAGTCTCGGGGAGACTGAGCCCTCTCTCCACCTCCTCTGCTCTCCCTCCCGTACAGTGGGCTTAGTTCTGGTTTCCTTTACCCTGCGCACACAGAGCCCTGGTGACCCTTGCCATCTTGGGCCTTTTTCCCTGGGTGGTGGGGTTGTACAAGAATAGCACCACCTAACACAGAGGGGTCAGCAGGCTTTTTTCTGCAAAAGGCCAGAGAGTATTTCCAGCTCCATCATGGTTATCTGATGCTGCCACTCAAGTGTGAATGACTGTAGACACTTTGTGAATGAATGGGCATGGCTGTGTTCCAATAAAACTTTATTTATGAACACAGGTGGCAGGCCAGATGTGGCCTGCAGTCTGCAGTTTGCTGGTCTCTCACCCAGAGCCTCTGAGGTTCAATAAATGCTGTATTTCCTTGAACCTGCCGTGCACTCAGCCCTGGGTGAGGAACCCAACGGAACCAGTCAGCCACACGTCTGGTCCTTGTGTACTTACATTATAGTAGGAGAGACTGCACACCAGGAAGAGATGATAAAAGAACTTGTTGTGGCACCAGACGAGAGGGTCCTGGGGCACCACTGGGTGAGGGAGCTACTTGGACAGGGCAGCCAGGGCTGGACCTACCTGCAGAGGTGACAAGTACACGGGAACTGTAACAGGACCTGGGCCACCATCTGCAGCTCTGTGACAAACCCCGGTCCCCTCCCCCAGAGAGAGACATGAAGATTAAGCAGAAGGACCTAAAGAAGGTATGGCCATAGCTCGTGGCTGCACTGTTGAGTTACTGGGTATTTGGAGACGAGTCTTACCATTCGCTCCTCTTGCTGTGTAAACGGGACAAAAACCCATGTTCCTCTCGTCGCCCTCCCTCCCCCACAGGGAGACAGTGATGGCTCCTCACCAGGGCTCTGTCTCTGGAACAGAGTGGGTGGGGCCTAGGATGTCCTTCTGGCAGCGTGCGAGGGCCTGGCCGGGCCATCTTCAGAGGGACTGGGCATCCTTCTGCTGCCCAAGGGACTGGTGCCGAGGGTCACTCTGACCTCTTCCAACCCGACTCGGCTCCCCACAGTCTCCTTGGTCAGCAGCTTCCAGCGTCCCCACTCCCTCCGCCCCTGTTCCTGCTGCACATGGGGAGGGTCTGGGCCAAGGGCCACTCTCTGCCCTGGATGAAGGGCCCTCGGTCCAGGGCCCAGGCAGGGTCAGCCAGGAGAGGAAGGGGGGTCCCCTTTGAAATGGGCCACACTTTGGATTGATCTTCAAGCCACAAGGAGCTGTTGGATGACATGGTCTGTCCAGTTCATCAGGCACCAGGTGGCACGGCCGAGCCCCCGTGGTGCACCCTGTGGCTTCGGAGGCCTCTCTGAGCTTACGTCTGTCTGCTCTCGGTGGCTCTCCTCCCCCTTGGCCTGCTCTGCCATCCTGCCCACTGCACCCATGGGGTGGGTGGGAGGTGTTCTGAGCTCAGGGGGGCTGGGCCAGGCTGGGGCACAGGGTGAGAAGGTGGGCAGTGCCTGCAGAAGGCTGGAGTGCCCGTCCCAGCAGCTCCAGCCTCTGGCCCGTGGGGCTTTCCACCCCCAAGGCTCACTCTTCTTGGTGGTCAGTGCTTAGGAGTAGAGGTCGGGAGCTGCTCAGCACAGGTCCTGCAGGGTGTTTGTTCTCCCCAGGCTCCTCCCCGGGACCGTCTCTCGTGCCCCGGGTCTGGACCGGCTCTGGTTGGAGCGGCGGGAGGACTGCTGGGCACGCCGGGGCGGCCAGGGGCCTGTGTCCCTCGCTAGCGGGAAGGACGCCAGGTACATCTCAGGACCAGCCTGCTTGGCCTCTGCCTCGACTGCTTCTTCATGCATGACTGTTGCGTCGCTGTCGTGCCAGAGCCCGTGGGAGCCAGCGGCACCCAGCGGGGGTGTCTGGGCCCTGGTACACAATGGTGCTCAGCCTTCCGTCCTGCATCCAGGGCCTGGATCCCAGTGATAAGCCAGGTGTCCTGGGACACAGGGGCCAGATGGTGGCTCGTGGCCCATGCCACGCTTGGAGGTTCACGGGATGGTGATAGGCAGCCTTGTCCAGAACCTGCCCGAGGCTCGTGGTTGTGCTGTTCTTGCGTTCGTGTGCCCGCTCTTCCAGGTGCTGGAGAACATGCTTCTGACAGGCCGACCGGCCTTCCCTTCCTCTCTGAGGGACAAATAGATAGCCCAGCCTCACCGTGCCCGTTGTCCTCGGGATCAGCCTGCCTGTCTCGGTGCCCCTGTGGAACTGACGGACGGGGGTGCGGTGGAGATGGGCGTGGACCAGGGGGATAAGGAGGGCTGTGCCAGCTTCCAGAGCCAATCAGGGTGCCTTCTTGGATGATTCCTGCAGAAATCCACGTTCTGAGTTCCTGTTTTCTCCTCAGTAGTTGGGAAACAGCGGAACTCTTTGTGTTTGAAACATTCCCGTGCCGATGGCAGCCTGGCTGTTTCTCGGGTGCCACCCGGAAAAGGAGCTCTGTGGGCAGACCCCCGCAGGGGCTGGCGTGGGAGGGTGAAGCGGTGTTCCCGGACCTCCTTGCCCCAGGCCTTTATATTCAGACACGCAGCATTTCCTGCTCACAGAGCCACATGCCCCAGCCCCCTTCCTGATGCTGCATCTGGAAGACACATGACACTTTGGGAAGGGAGGGGCCTTAGGTATTCGGGAAAACCAGATCTGACCCTGTCTGGTGGTAGCCTTGGTGGGCTCTAATGAGCCAGTCATCTCCATTACATGTGGGAAGAAAATTTGAAACAGGAGTCCTGAATGGGCGTGTGTCTGTCCGTGGTGTAGTGTCTCCGGGTGGGGGTGCCTGGCTCTCTGGAGCCCCAGGTGGCTGCTGCTGGACACTCAGACTGAAGGCCCTTGCGGCCAAATGGCACTGGTGGCTGGGGTGGTGCTGCCCCCTGGTGTAGGGCAGTGGAGTCGCCGCCCTTTCAGCTACTAACTGGCTTCTCCCGGTGTTTGCCTTTTCAGACCGTGAGTCCATCTTCTTCAACAGCCACAACGTGTCCAAGCCGGAGTCATCATCAGTCCTGACCGAGGTATGTCCCTCCCGCTGTGGTGGCCTGGTGTGAGCCTGCTGTAGGCATGCTCTTGGCTGTAGGTCTCAGGGCGGAGCTCTCCCATGGAGCTGGGTGGTCGGGACCCGAGGGAGTTGCGAAGGCAGGAAGCAAGCAGGGTCGCTCTTGCTTGCTTCCGGCCTTCGTACCAGTGATTTTCATGCCGTGCCTGCGCACCACTGGGCTGCTGCAGGTGGAAGATTTTCTAACTCTTCTCCCTGTGTGAGGGAGTCCCCCGAGTCAGGAGACATTTGATGAAAGGAGCAGGAGGTACTGCCGTCCCCTTTTACTTGTCCATGGGAGTCCCGTCAGTGTGAGGAGCCCACTGTTACTTCTGTGGGTGCTGGGCTGGTTCCCAGGGGTGGTGAGCTCGGGGGCTGCTGGTCAGAGGATGTTGCTGTGTGTCCAGCTCCCTCTTGGATGCCCTGTGTCATCGCAGGCCCTGAACCAGCCTCAAAGGGGTGGGCAGGGCGACTCCGCTTTCCCAGGGGTCGAGGCTGAGCCCAGTGAGCCTGAGCAGCTTCTCCAAGCTCACAGGGCTCTTGACCAGGGGCAAGCTGGACTGGACCCCAGATCAGTCAGATTCCAAAGCTGGACCTCCCAGGAGTTTAGGACTTTTTATCTGAGTGGAGACTGTGAAGCAGACATATAAAAGTTGCCACAGGGCCACCCTCTGCTGTCCCTCCAAGCCCAGGAAACCAGAAGACTCTGCCGCCACTTCCTCTGAACTGGGAGCCTTCTGCCGGGCCTCCTGCTTCCCTGAGTCCCAGCCACCCTGGCTGTTCTGGGAGGCTTCGCCTGTGTCCTGGGCTGGCCCGCCAACAAGGTCCAGCGCAGACCATGCCTTGGGCCTCACGCCCTCCCGTTCCATGTCAGGGCCTGAGCTCAGCTTATGCCTCCGGCTCAGCCCAGGCCGCTGGTCCCTTTCTCGTGTGTTCCCGGTTCCTTTGAGGAGCCAGCTGTGTGCAGATGGTTTGACAGAGCACAGGTGTGGACGGGGTCCTGGAGGGAGCATGAGGTCCTTCGAGGTGGTGACAGACGTTTCTCAGGAGCGAGTTTCCCAGTCAGGGAAGCCTGGGGGGGACAGGCAGGCGTTGCACAGCACAGTGCCCTCGGTGCCTGGTTGTGCACATTACAAGATGTTAGTTGTCCGTGTGAGAAAGAGGTGTTTTTTTTTTAAGGGTTTCTCTGGCCTCCTAAGCTTCAGGCACTTTGGGCAAGCCCAGTTCTACAGGGCTCTTCCCTGCGCGGCTGTCAGATGTCGCTCGGCCAGGGCAGAGGGCAGTCAGCGTTCCACAGACCTCACAAGAGGACGTCCCTGCTGATCCCTTATGCCATGTTTAGGACCAGTGGCGGCCAGGGCTGTTAACTAAGGCCAGAGGGTCCCTGTGAGGGCCACAAGTAGAGTGACCCACCCAGAATGATCTCAGCCTGTTTCTTTATCTGTAAAACGGGAGAGTCAACCTGGAGGTATTCCGGGGCCTGTCGGCCTCATGGCTGCTGTTCAGGAATCCCCAGGACTGAAAAGGGAACTGTAGCTGGCTGTCCCCTTTCCATTTAGGATGTAAGCCTCTCCTGCACCCCTGTAGGCTGGCCAGGCACAGAGAGCTCCATTCCCGACACGCTGCTTATCCTCCTTCCCCTGAGGTCGGGGGGGGGGGGGGGCCCTCCATCCCTTCTTGATCTCCTGCAGGGAGCCCTGCCCTGGTCTGGAAGCCCCTCCCCATCCACAGCTGGGTACCCTGAGGGGGAACCCAGCTCCCACACCCAGCTTGCAGGCCCCAAACACCGGGGCTAAGAGGGTGGGTTCTGAGGTCCGATCCCAGCTCTACTACGAGCCCCAGCTGTGTGGCCTCTCTGAGCCTTGGTGTCTCCATCTGTGGTGCAGGGTGGCCATGGGCCCAGGGAGCTCTGAGCACAGTGCAAGGTGTGCGGCGTAGCCGGGACGGGCAAGCCACCTGACGCTGCTCACTTCTGCCATCACAGCCTTGTTTTCCAGAATGTCCCCTTGCAGATTCTGCCCATGGGCAGGATTTCCATGCCTTTATCTTGCCATAGGTGGATTTGATTTCAGATAATTGAAGGGCTTTCTGAGGATTTCTGAGACTCCTTAGCTGAGCCGGACCCGAGAGAGCGCTTTCGTAAACAGCGCGTCACAAGACTTTGTGCTGAGGCTGCAGCCAGAGCCCCGTTGCTGCCGGGCCTGGGCTGTGGTTCTTAGACATTAGCCTCCTAGACCATTGCCATGGTCCCACGGCGTATAGGTGTCTGTGTTACCCCTCTTACTGGGGTAGGAAAATGAGACCCTGAGTTCGGGTGGAGCACCTCCTCTCATGACATCACATCACATCAGAGACCTCAGGGTTGTTCCCGATAGTCTGGAGTGGAAGCTGCATTGGGCCCGTTGGGCAGATGAGCAGACAGAGGCCCCAGCAGCCCAGCCCTTTCCCTAGGACCACAGCCCAGGAAGTCCCTGTTGGGCTTGGGTCCAGGCCTCTGGCCGGGGTCCTTCCCGGTGCAGCCTTGCACCTGCTTAGGGGCCTTGGTGGGGGGTCGCGCTGAGCCCAGGAAGATGCATGTGCCAGACCCAGGCCAGCTGTGACTGGGGCAGAAAGGGAGCAGCAGTGGTGCCAGGATAGGGGACAGCTCACCAGCCCTGTGGAAGCTTCGCTGGAAGTGAACTCAGACTCAGGGTCTGGTGGGAGCAGTGGAGGAGTCCTTTCGGGGAAGTCCATTCATGTGGGATGCAAGTTAGTGTGGAGACACCATAATTAGCAGCTGTTGTGAAGGGGGGGATTGGCGAGCCCCCCCTCCCCAGGAGCCCTGTACTCTCCCCTGCCCAGGACTGGGCTGGTCCACAGAGCCCTGCACCGTCCTGTCCGAGGTGCTGGCCACGGTGGGCCACTGTGGAGATGCTGACAAAGTTCCTCCCGCGCCCCACCTCTGCCCCGACTCCCTGCTGCTCACAGCTCTCCCACGGGTTCCGGTCTTTGTGCCCAGCGTGCCTTGCCTGGTGCCTTTCTTCCAAACCCTCCCCACTGTGGAGGTCCCGCCCTAAAGGCTTCCCGGGTCCACAGCAGACTCTGCCTCCTTCTTGTTGCTGAAACGGTTGGGTTTTAGAAGCTGACAAACCTGGGTACAAACCCAGCCCTGCACGTTCATGCTGTATGGCCCTGACCTTTTCTGAGCGTCAGCTTCTCAGGATGTAAAGTGCTGGTAAGGACACCCCCACCTCGGTCGTGACAAGGACTAGACAGGTAATGGGCACTAGACACCTAGGGCCTGCCTACTCAGCAGGGCCTCAGACATGGCCATGCTGGCTCCTCGGCTGAGGTCTGTGTGGTGCAGCGTGACCTCCCACCCGGGGCCTGACTCTCGTGTGTGCTGTGTCGGCAGCTGGACAAGATCGAGGGCGTATTCGAGCGCCCGAGTGACGAGGTCATCCGGGAGCTCTCCCGGGCCCTGCGGCAGGCGCTGGGCGTGTCACTCTTCGGGATCGATATCATCATCAACAACCAGACAGGGCAGCATGCTGTCATCGACATCAACGCCTTCCCAGGTGAGCAGCCGGGACTGGTGTCTGCAGCAGGTGACGGGGGCAGCCTCCCTGCCTCGTGGGCGGTGGGGCCTGGGGGTAAGTACAGCCCCCAGTGAGCCCCAGCGCCTCCTGCTGATGGGGTTGCAGGATGTGGGGAGGAGCAGGGTCAGGCATGTACACCCAGCCAGGGAGCGCGCGTAGTGGGCCCGCTCAAACACGCGCTCTCTCAGCCTCCTCTCCTGGCCCTGCGCGTCAGCGTTAGGCCTACAGGCCAAGTCTCAGCCGATGGCTGGGCCCTGTAGACTTGGAGAGCTGGGAGGGCGCTGGTGGGATCACAGGCCTCGCAGGTTCCATGTGCAGCACGGGGCTCCCAGAGAGCGCTCCCGGCAGCTGGGGCGCCTGCCCTGCTGGCTGCAAGAGCCCTGGGGGTAGGGGGAGGGGACACAGGCTGGGCCCTCCTGGCCCCTGAGTGCCTCGCCCCTCCAGGCGTGCCCTGAGAGCTTCACCTCAGCGCCTTGTTTACCGATAGGGACATGGAGGTGGGGGGCTGAGTGACTTGTCCAAGGTCACCTGGCAACCAAGTTACCCTGTGCTCCTGACCACAAGGCTTCCTGCCTCTCAGCTCCTGGGGGGCCATCTCCCGTGTTCACTTCTGTGCATTGGGAACAGCATTCCCACCTGGCAGGGACCAGAGATGGCATTTGCGCAGCCTGGCCCTGAGCTGGGGCCCCACAGTGCTGGTTCGCCTCTCAGCTGGAGAGCTCTGGGCCCAGAGCAGCCTGCACAGCTTTGGGCCAGGTTGCCGAGACCTGTGGGGCCTTCCCCAGCCTCCTGTCCACCCTCAGGCCCCCGGCCCCCGCCAGGAAGTGCACAGACCCTACCCTGGGCTTCCAGGCCTCATCTGGGGATAGCAGAGCAGTTGCTGAGGGAACAGCTTCTGTTGCCTGGTGTTGGCCTGACGTGGCTCCAGCTCACCTCCCCTGCTTGTGTCCCTTCCCTAGAAACCCAGCAGCATGCCTGCTGGTGGCTCCCAAGGGGCCTGGGTCCGCCCTGCCCTTCTCCCCGAGCCCTAGGGCCGAAAGAAGCCCAGGCCTAGGGTGGGTGCCTAGCACCACGTGTTACTCAAGGCACAGGGGGAACCAAAGGGCCTGGCCCAGATCCTGGCTCTGCCACATAGGGACGCCATGCCCTCCTCTGTGAAGCAGGGCGACCCTGGGCCCCAGTGGCGCTTTGAGCCTGGATGAACACCCGCCCAGCACGTCCTCACCATCCTTGCCCTCATGGTGACTTGTCACAAGCCCACCTCTCGACACTGCTTTCCTCCTTGGGGGCCGCTCACCTAACTCTCCGAATTATGAAGGTTAAGCGCGGGGACGTTCTGCCCACGGAGGCACTGTGTGCACAGCTCCTCACCCACTTTTGCCTTTCTCGGGGTACCTCTGCTGCCCTCTTGCAGCCAAGGGCTCCCTGCAAACCTCAGCAGCTGTCTGCTGAGCACAGAGGCAGCCCGCCCTCTCGGCGCTGGGCAGGCTCTTCTGCAGAAGTTCATGCACCCTGCCCGTTCCCGCACCCACACTCTCACCGTGGCGGCGGGCTTGCAGCCCTGTGGGGCGGGGTGTGGGCCACGCCGTGGGCCGTGCCCAGGGCCCCTCCAAACGGGCACACTGGTCTTCAGGGATGCGCCTCTCATCCTGACCCTTGTTTTTGCAGCTGTGTGCCTGGTTCTCACCCTGCCAAATGGGCTTAGGAAGGTGGGGGCACCCGCCCTGTGTCATATGTCTTGTGAAGCAGTTTTTGGGGACTCAGCAAATCCTCGCCCCAGATTCTCATTCTGCGCAGGGGAGGCTGCCAAGGACTCATGTGCTGACACGCCAAGGACTCATGTGCTGACACGCACAGTCTCATCTGCGTGGGGACGGCAGGCCCCAGCACTTCCTGTTCAGGAGACCTGGGCCCCTCTCTGTTAGGTGTCAGTTGGGGTACTCAGTCTTCGCCCCTGGGACCGGATGCTCAGAGCATACGGCATGCGTTAGCCCACAGACATCCGGGGGGCGAGGACTCAATTCTGGGAGCAGCAGCCTTGGACCAGGCAGCCCCCCGCCCTCAGTTGTGCCTACAGGAGCCTCCCTGGGAGTTCTCAGCCGACACGTGCGGAAGCTGAGGCCGGGCCACGTGGTGGAAAGGGGTGTTTACGATTCAGAACATGAGGGGGAGTGGGCCTCTGGTCTGCCACCTCCAGCTGCGCCACGTGGTTAAATGAGCCCCTGAAGCTGTGCCCGGGAGGGCGTTTCCTCATCAGCTCCAGTTCTGTTGTGCCTCGTGCTCGGGGGCAGCGAATTCAAGGACCAGCCCTCTGGGGCCGCGCATATCTGGCTCTGGGTCAGGCTGTGCGACTCTGATCGGCCCCCTGACTGGCTGTGACCTCTCTCCCTCTGCACCTGCAGCCTGCCCCCTACTCCCCATGGCTGAGCACCATCTCTCTCTCCCACCCCCAGGCTACGAGGGCGTAAGCGAGTTCTTCACAGACCTCCTGAACCACATCACCACCGTCCTGCAGGGCCCGAGCGCAGCCACGGCAGCCGTGGGGGACGCGGCCCCACTGAGGCACAGCAGGCTCCTGGTGGAGCAGGCGGACAGCCTGGCAGGCGAGCGGACGTGCAGCGCCAGCTCCGGCCGCCACAGCAGCATGGTGGGCCAGGACCCGCCCTGGACGGCGGGGGCCGACGCGGGCAGCATGGGCGCAGGCGGCACCGCCAAGCTGCCGCACCAGAGACTGGGCTGCACCGCCGCCGTGTCGCCCAGCTTCCAGCAGCACTGCGTGGCCTCCCTGGCCACCAAGGCCTCCTCCCAGTAGCTGCGGAGCCCAGGACCCAGAGGGCAGCGTGGGCCACAGGGCACAGCCATGGCGCAAGCAGCGCCAGTGGTGACATCTGACTACGAGTTCCCAACAGTCTGATTTTTTTTTAATTTTTAACCTGATTTTCTGATGTCGTTATCTGAGTGAGGAATTGGGGGGGCGATGGAAGAGAACCCCAGTCAGTGGTCCAGCCTCGGGGAGAAGGGACCTCCTGCCTCATTCCTGCTGTGCAGACCTCTCACTGAGTTTATACACGCTTGTGTTTCCAACACTAGGTCTGAGTGTGAGGAGGGGTGTGTGTGCGTGGGGCTGCAGTGCGTGTGCGAGTGTGTGTGCACATCCATGTCTTGGTCTTGATGGCTGCTGCGGACCAGGCCCTGGGGACCCTGGAGGGGCCACCCTGGGTTAGGCTGCTGGCGCTGAACAGAGCAATGGACGGTTCCCCTTTTCTGTCTTCTCTCCCAGGCCCACCCCAGGCTGTCCCTGCGTGGGTGCCCCTCTGCCGGTTTCCCCAGCCTCGGGAGGAGTGGGGCCTGAGGCCCCACCGGTTGTGCAGCTGTCCTTCCTAGAAGCATGAGCCCAGGCGGGAGAGGCCGCAGCATCCCTTTCCTTGGGGGGATCTCCTGTAGGGGGTCTGGGCGGCTGCCGCCTGGTCCCTCCCAAGAAGAGAAGGGCAAGGTTGGTTCCCTTGAGGCCAAGGCCCTGGGTTCGATGCCTGGGCTCTCTCCACATCCAGTCCAGTTCCCTGGCATCCACACGGCCCCTTGCCACGCGTCTCATGCAGCCCCGAGAGACGGCCTCTCCCCGTGACCAAGCACTGTGGCTCGTCGGCACCTGGCTGGGGGCCCCGGGGCTGATCCCGCCTGTGCCAAGGGTTTGTGCCATGACTGTGGGCAAGTCGTTCTGAGAGTCGCTGGGCCCTCGCGTCCTCGATGGAAACCAGAACTCTGAAGGGCGGACCTGACGCCCCCACCCCTGTGATGCTGCCTGCTTTCCTGAGAAGCCCGCTGGGATGAGCCTCCCCTTGGCATCAAGGTGACTGCGGTCTGCTTCCCAGGCAGGAGGAGGCTGCCGGTCTCTTCAGTCCTGTTCACACCTGCCTGTCCCACCCTGGCCCAGTGGGCCTGATGTCGCTGCCCGTATTCACTGCAAACTCCAAGCACTGAGCCAGCCAGGGGGGAAGGAGCCGCAGGCCCTGGGGTGAGAGAACACGGTGCCCCTCCCCACTTAGAGTCACTCCAGCCTCTGGTGGCAGCAGACGCCACCAGCTGGCTGCCATAACCATGGTCCAGGGAGGCCAGAAGGGCCAGTGCAGGGCCCTGTTGTCCTAGGACAGAGTGAGTGCTGGGAACGGTGTCTAGGGCCCCCGAGCGTGCTCTGGTGTCTTAGATACCGGTGGGCTTCGAAAAGAGGGAGAGGCTGCCGAGCCGGCCCCCCGGGGAAGCATTCGGGCCAGGCTCCGCGGGGGTGGGGTTGCTGCCTTTGGGCTTGGGGTGAGGGGTGGGTGCCATCTGAACCGCCCAGCCGGCGGGGACACCGAGGGCCCACTGACTGGCCGCGTTTACACGTCTGGGCGTGGAACCCCGATTTCGATGTCTGTGCGTCACCTTTCCTTGGCCGACCCCGAGCCCCAGGGAAGCAGGAAAGTGTGACTGGCCTCTTGCACTGCTTGTCTCAAAAATAAACTACTGAAATCAAACCACAGTCCACCTGTGTTTACGCAATGTTGCTGCAAGTTCGTCATTCTCTCAGTCTTCTAACAAAATGGCTTTACCTTTTCGGATAAAGTATCAATCCCAGTTTGCCTGAAGAGCAGGTGGGGAATGCAGTGCACCCCTGACGCCAGGCCAGGTCGCCTGGCTGTGTCATGTTCCTGTACGATCTCTGTCACCCTCAGTGTTACTCATGTTACTGTCCAGGCCCCAGATAGCAAGTCACTTTTCCCGTGATGTGGCCTCAACCTGAACATGGTGATCACAGCGGCCATGTCTGAAGGGGTTTGGGGACCACAGTGCAGGGGAAGGACAGCAGCAGTGAGAACCACTCCGCCACCCCCATGCTGCCTGGTGCACCTGGTGGCTTCCCCTTAGACCTCATTGTCACTGGCCTCTCTCTACCAGTTGGTGGCCACATTGGCATCTGGCCTTGCAGCATCCAGTGGCGACCAGCAGGGCCACATTTTGGCTGGGGCCTTGGGTAGGTTCAGAGGGTCATGCGAGGTCCCTGGCCTGGGCCGCCTAGAGCAGAGGCCCCTAGCTGAGTTCTTGCGGACGTTTGGTTACATAATGATGTGATTCCATGACAGCCCCTGCCGCCAGGTGCAGGCCCTGGCTGGCTGGCTGCACCAGGGGAGGGTCCTTGCAGTTGGTGTCATGGGGTGTCCAGTTTTGCAGCAGGCACAGGGGGTGGGCTGTGGAAGGCTGACCCTGCACGTGTCCCTGAGGAGTCAGCAGGGGACCCTTGCAGTTGGCCTGCCTGTATCTTCGATCCTGTCATTGAAAGAGAGAACCTTGAAAAAGGTCTTTTCCCCAGAGGACTGAGCTCTGCAGGAGGTTGAAGAACCCTGGCGGCAAGCTGCAGTTTTCAAGCCGCCTGGGAAAAGCAGCCTGTCCTTGTCCTAGCTGGGGAGCCTGGCCCTCAGCTCTGCCACGCACTCTGGCTGCTGCCTCGAGAGCCATGAATGGCCTCACTCATGTCCCTGGCGTTTGCCTCTGCTCTCTCCTCTGTCCCCTAGCAACTGATCCTTGGCCCAGTGAGATCCCTGCTTGGGTCACGGCCCAACGGCCCGGAGCCGCAGAGGCCTTGGGCTGAGAGCAGGCTGCCCTGCAGGAGGCCAGACCCCGACCGCGGCACCGCCAGACAGAGAAGGGCATCGGTCCTTGACCAAAGATCTGGGCTTCTCCCTCTGTCACGTGGCCATGCCCTGAGTCTAAGACGGCGGGGCCTTCAGACAGGCAGTTCTCCCACAGGCCCTCCCCTTCATGACTACAGGCCATTAAGATCCTGGAGCACTTCCGAGCACGTGTGTGTGTGTGTGTGTGTGTGTGTGTGTGAGCACACACACTGTTCACACAGAGCTGACTCACGGAACAACCTGAGCCCTCATCCTTCTGACCACTGGGCCCACCAGCCCGCCAGGGGCTTTTCCCAGAAATGGTGGCATTTTCTCTCTACCTCCAGAGTTGTCCATGACCTGGGGGCTTAGAGGGCCTGTCCCTTTGCCACAGCCTGACCCCTTCCAGGGATCAGGACCCCTGAAGCTTGCTCTCTCTCGGAAGGCTGTACGCATAGGGGCTTCCCTTCACTTCAGCCGACGCCTTTGCTGTGTGACAGGTGCTACTTGCTTCCACCCCGTTCTCGAGCGGCGCCGACCAGAGTTAATCTGTGTACGTACATGTACATGTTTATGTGAGTATGTATACCAGGTATAAAAGCACTGCTTCTGTACAAACCAAGAACCTTTGTCCACTGGCTCTTTTGTAAAAATTTCAGTCTCCATTGCATTTTTTTTCCATTACCGTGTCGTCCCCTTCTACCCCCACCCAGCCCAGCCCAGCAGTCACCACACTGCTGTCCGTGTCCTTGAGTCCTTTTTCTTTTTTGGCTCAGTCCCTCCACTTCTTAATTCCTCTCCATCTATGAGTCTGTCTCTGTTTGGCTTGTTAGTTCAGTTTGCTCATTAGATTCCACATATGAACGGTCTTGCTCTGACTGGCTTATTTCACTTAGCATAGTGTTCTCCAGGCCCATCCATGCTGTTGCAAAGGGTAACATTTTCTTCTTTTTTACAGCCAAGTAGAATTCCACTGTGTAAATGTCCCACGGTTGTTTTATCCACTCACCTACTGAGGGACACTTGGACTGCTTCCATATCTTGGTGATAGTATATAATGCTGCGATGAACGTAGAATGTTTATGTTCTTTTGAGTTAGAGTTTTGGGTTCCTTTGGATATATTCCCAGAAGTGGGATAGCTGGGTCAAAAGGCAGACCCACTTTTAATTTTTTGAGGTAACTTCACACTGTTTTCCACAGCAGCTGCACCAGTCTGCATTCCCACCAGCAGTGCAGAAGGGTCCCCCTTTCTCCATGTCCTCACCAGCACTTGCTGTTTGTTGACTTATTGATGATGGCCCTTCTGACACATGTGAGATGTTAACTGTTGTGGTTTTAATTTATATTTCTCTGATGACTAGTAACATTCAGCATCTTTTCAGATGTCTGTGGCCATCCGTATGTCCTCTTTGGAGAAGTGTCTGTTCAGGTCCTGTGCCCATGCTTTAATTGGGTGGTTTTGCTGGTGTTGAGTTTTGTAAGTACTTTATAAATTTTGGATATTAAGCCCTTATCCGATGTATCAGCAAACATGTTCTCTCATTCTGTGGGTTGTCGTTTTATTTTGTTGATGTTTTCCTTTGCTGTGCAAAAGCTTGTTAGTTTGATGTAGTCCCATTTGTTTATTTTTTCTTTTGTTTCCCTCACTGGGGGAGATATATCTGACGAAAAATTCCTACAAGCAATATCTGAGGCTTTGCTGCCTATGTTTTCTTGCAGGATTTTTATGGTTTCAGGTCTAACATTGAAGTCTTTGATCCATTTTGAATTTATTCCTGTGTGTGGTGTAAGAAGGTGGCCTAGTTTCATTTTTCGGCACCAGTCTGTCCAATTTCCTCAGCACCACTTACTGAATAAACTATCTTAGCCCATTGTACGTGCTTGATTCCTCTGTCGAATGTTAATTGACTATAAAGGAGGGGTTCATTTCTGGGCTCTCTGTTCTGTTCCATTGATCTCTGTGTCTGTTCTTATGCCAGCACCAGGCTGTTCTGATGACTATGATGGCCTTGTAGGACGGTTTGGTCTTAGGTAGTGTGACTCCTCCAACTTTGTTCTTTCTCAGGATCGTTGTTGCTACGCGGGGCCCTTTGTTCCATACAAATTTTTGAAATATTTGTTCAAGCTCTGTGAAATACATCATTAGAATCTTGATAGGAATTCCATTGAATCTATAGATTGCTTTGGTAGAATGGACATTTTAATGATGTTGGTTATTCCTATCCATGAACACAGTATATGCTTCCACTTATTTGTATCTTCTTCAATTTCTTTCTTCGTTGTCTTATAATGTTCTGAGTACAGGTCTTTTACATCCTTGGTTAGGTTCATTCCTAGGTATTTTATTATTTTTGAAGCAATCGTGAATGGGATTGTTTTCTTAATTCTCCTTTCTGTTCATTATTGGCATGTTAAAATGCAACTGGTTTCTGAATATTAATTTAGTATCGTGCTACTTTGTTGAATTCATTGATCAGTTCTAGTAGTTTCTTGGTGGAACCTTTGGGGTTCTCCACGCACAGCACCATGTCATCTGCAAATAAAGACAGTTTTACTTCTTCCTTTCCAATTTGGATGCCTTGTATTTCTTCTTCGTGTCTGATTGCTGTGGCTAGGACTTCCAGTACTCCGTTAAATAAGAGAGGTGAAAGTGGACATTTCTGTCTTGTTCCTGATCTTAAGGGGAACGCTTGTAGTTTTGCCTGTTGAGTATGATGCTGGCAGTGGGTTTGTCATATATGACCTTTATTATGTTTAGGTATGTTCCTCCTATTTCCACTCTGTTGAGAATTTTGATCATAAATGGGTGCTGGATTTTATCAAAAGCTTTTTCTGTATCTATTGATATAATCATATGGTTTTTATCCTTCATTTTGTTTATGTGGTGAGCTACATTTATTGATTTGCAAATGTTGCACCAACCTTGTATTCCTGATATAAATCTCACTTGATCATGGTGTGTGATCTTTTTGATGCATTGCTGTATTCAGTTTGCTAATATTTTGTTGAGGATTTTAGCATCTATGTTCATCATGGATATTGGCCTGTAATGTTCTTTCTTTGTAGTGTCTTTACCTGGTTTTGGAATTAGGATAATGCTGGCCTTGTAAAATGAGTTGGGGAGCCTTCCCTCCTCTTGAATTTGATGAAATAGTTTGAGAAGGAGGGGGTGTTAGTTCTCAAGAATGTTTGGCAAAATTCACCTGTGAAGCCACCTGGTCCAGAGCTTTTGTTTGTTGAGAGGTTTTTGATTATTGCTTCAATTTCATTAGGTGTAATCTGTCTATTCAGATTCTCTGATTCTTCCTGATTTATTTTTGGAAGACTATGTTTCTAGGAATTTATCCATTTCATCCAGATTGTCCAGTTTGTTGGCATATAATTGTTCACAATATTTTCTTACAATTCTTTGGTGTCTGTTATTTCTCCTCTTTCTTTTATTATTTTATTTATTTGGGTTCTTTCTTTTTTTCTCCTGATGAGTCTGGTTAAAGATTTGTCAATCTTCTTTATCTTTTCGAAGAAGCAGCTCTTGGATTCATTGATCTTTTGCATCATTTTTTAAGGCTCTATTTCATTATTTCTGCTCTGGTCTTTATTATTTCCTTCCTTCTACTCACTTTGAACTTTGTTGTTCTTTTTCAAGTTCCTGTAAGTGTGAAGTTAGAGTGTTCATTTGAGCTTTTTCTTGTTTTTTTTGAGATAGGCCTGTAACGCTACAAATTTCCCTCTTCAAACTGCCTTGCCAGTGTACCACAGGTTTTAGGTTGTTGTGTCCTCATTTTCATTTGTTTCAAGGTATTTTTTTATTTCTTCCTTGATCTTGTTGTTGACCCACTCACTGTTTAATAGCATGTTATTTTGCTTCCTTATCTTTGCATATTTTTTATTGTTCTTGTGATTGATTCTAGTTTCATAGCATTGTGGGCAGAGAAGATGCTTGATGTGATTTCTATCTTCTTAAATTTATTGAGATTTGTTTTGTGTCCCAACATGTGGTCTATGCCAGAAAACATTCCATGTGCACTTGAAAAGTATGTATATTCTGCTGCTTTGGCGTGAAATGCTCTGAAGATAATCAATTAAATCCATTTGATCTAGTGTGTCGTTTAGGGCCACTGTCTCCTTGTTGCCTTTCTGCCTGGAAGACCTACCCAGTGAAGCCAATGGGTGTTAAAATCCCCAACTATGACTATGTTTGTGTCGATCTCTCCCTTTATGTCCATCAAGATTCGCTATCTCTAAGTGCTCCTATGTTGGTGCGTAAATGTTTACTAGGGTTATGTCCTCTTGTTGGATTGTTCCCTTTATCACTCACTATGTAGTATCTTTCTTCGTCTCTTCCTATAGCCTCGGTTTTAAAGTCTATTTTGTCAGATATAAGTACTGTTACCCCAGTTTTTTTTCCATTTGTATGAAATATGTTTTTCCAACTCTTTTAGTCTGTGTATATCTTTTGATCTGAGATGGGTCTCATGGAGGCAGCATACATGCATATGGGTCTTGCTTTCTTGCCCATTGAGCTGCCCTGTGTCTTTTGGTCGGAGCATTTAAGCCCTTTACATTTAAGGTGATTATTGATAGATACATATGTAGTGCTATTTTTTTGTTAGACTGTTTTCCTCTGTTTTTATTTTTCGCTATTCTTAAAGCAAGCCCTTTAACATCGGTTGCAGTGCTGTTAACTGCACTGCAGTTTTGGTGTTAACAAACTACTTTAGCTTATTCTTGTCCGGGGAGCTCCTTATTTCCCCAATTTTAAATGAGAGCCTCGCTGGGTAAAGTAGCCTTGGTTGTAGGTCCTTGCTTTTCACCAGCTTGAAAATTCCACACCACTCCCGTCTGGCCTGGAATGTTTCTGTTGAGTAAGCAGATGCGCTGGCTCTTCCGAATTGGTTGCATGTCTTCCACAGGATGGGGATTATGGCAGCGCAGGTGGCCGTCTTTGGGAGGGGTTATTTGAGGGACACGGTGACCCACTGGCTAACCAGACTTGGTAGTGGATATTTGATACTTCACCGACTAGTGGAAAACAGCATTGTGCCTGTTTCTGTCACTCTTGGGGACGGGGACAAGCCTGTTTCTTTGAGATGTGAAGAAATAAACACCAATAGCATGAGCTCCTCAGAGGGTGTCCCCTGCGCTTGAGAGGACGGGCGTCAGCAGCAGTAGGCATCCCCCTGCGATGTGCCGAGACCCCATCAAATGATTTGCGTTGTCATAACAATTTTCTGCTCCAGGCTGTCTGGGCCTCTCGAGTCCCCACCATGGTCTGTCTGGTGAGGAGATAGTGAGTATTGACCCCAGTCCATAGCAGGGGAGCTGAGGCTCTGAGAGAGCCAGGAACGCTTGCCTAGGTCCCCTGGCTAGGCTGGGGGTGCCAACTCCAGTCTGATGTCAAACTCCACATGTCTGGGCAGTGGCTTCTTGAAGTCAGGGCTTCTCCCATGTACCTGTGGGTCCAGGTCTGCTGGGCCCGAAACAGCCACTCACAAATGTTTGCTGAACGACTGAGGGGCCCTGGTATTCTGTGGGTACTCCTGCAGGTCCAGTGCACCAGCCCAGCTCATTCTGATGTGTAGCCCTGCCGTTCCCACAGCTCCATGTTTGGGGCATCACGCCTGCCTGTGACGTCAGTGAGTCGTTTCGCCTTGCGAGTCTCAGTTGCCTTACCCTCAAAGCTGAGACGGAGACCTGCCGCACTCCAGCGAACCATCAAATGTGCGAGACCTTCAGACGCCCCAGAGTCCTGTGCACATGCCAGGTCGGAGGGGGCGGCTGACTCATGCCAAAAGGCCCTACGCCCTTGGCGCTGGGCACTATCCCAGGGCTGCCAGGGCCTCTCCCCAGCACCATGGAGAGCGGAGGCTGTTTCCCAAACCGACCCCCTGTGCACGGTCCAGCTCAGGTGTGACTGGGGAACAGGGGACAGGAAGGAGCCAGGGACCCCTGTACATGTGTTACTTAATCCCTATGCACTTGGAGGCAGATGCCAGTGCCCTGTGACACAAAAGGCCACAAAGCTGATGCTCAGAGGTACCAAGTCCCTTGCCCAAGATCTTAAGGCTAGGAAGTTGTCCAGAAGAGTTGTCCCAGGGACACTGAACCGCCCCTTGTCCCTTTGCCAGCATCCAATCCATCCCACACCCTGAGTCAAGAGGGGACAGTTCAAAGAAACAGGAGAGCCCAGAGCAGATTTATTTTCCTTCGATAAAGTTTGCCCAGAAGATATTACAGTCAGGAGTCCTCAGCTGTCACCAAAAGGTTGGGAGTTATTGCAGTTGTGCCCAATGGCTCTGATGTGGAAGGAAAACTTCTAGAAAGCTTCCTGTGTTCAGAGAAATGGTCCTTGTTTAAAGTCATAGGGGTCTGCCCTGCAGAGGGGTGCCCTGGGGTCAAGAGTGGGAGGAAAGGACAATGGGGGCAATAGGGTGGCCTGGGCAAGGGCAGACTGGGGCCACCTCCCTACTGGAAGCAGTGTGCAGGGTGACCGGCCAGGCCCTGTAAAGGGGACAGCAGAGCCAGGACCACAGGGTGCCTTGGGGCCCTGGCCTGGGTGGCCAGCTGGCGCCTCACCCCCGCCGCAGTGCCTGCAGCTGGTGGGCCACCTTCTCCAGCTCTGCCTCGATGGCCGACAGGCTCTCCAGCTCCTGGTCCTAGGAGAGAAGACCGAGGGTCATGCAGGGACTGGCCCAGGGAGCCGGTGCCAGCAGGGTGGAGTGTGCCATCAGCCAGACAGCTGTGCCGCCGGCTAGCTGTGTGGCCTTGGACATGTGGATTTGCCTCTTTGAGCCTCAGGGGCCTCTGTGTACCACGGAGACAGGGATGCCACCCTACAGGGCTGCTCTGAGGAGTACTTACTGTGCACAAGGATGTGGGGAAACAGGGCCTGACCTCGCCCTGCCCTGGTGGCCTTATTCAGACCTGCTGCCTCCTGAAAGGCTCCAGGGGGGCCCGTGGAAAACAAAGCCTCTGGTTCAGGGCTCCTTCCAGTCCCCCACACCCGGCTTAGACTGTGGTGGTGACTCCTGACCTGAGCAGCCATGGGCCTGTGACACAGGTGCGAGCTGCCCCTGGTCTACCTGCCTGGGGCTGGGCCTCGGTCCCTGCTCCCAGTCAGGTGCCCTGAGCTCTGGTTGATAGGCTGGTTCAAGGGACATTCTGTGAGCCTGGCTGGGTGCCCCCACCTCAGGAAGCTTCCAGGCCCTTGAACTTGGAGGAGGAGTTGGGGAAGGCCACCCCTGGCCTTGACCCAGGAGGGATGGTCTTTCTGGGGTCCCTGCCAGATGCCAGGCTACAGAGGGTACCCTCCCCCACCCTGTGCTAGGACAGCACAGACAACCCTACCAGGGACCCACTTGGTTGCCGTGGAAACGGGGAACCCTAGAACCCTGTCTTGGAGTAGGCCATGGGGTATGAGTTCTGTAATGCTGGGGCCATTTCTAAGAAGGCCCTTGGCCTGGGCGGAGTGGTCCCTGCTTCTCCCCCCTGCAGGGCTCTGTCTGCCTGTGGAGAAAGGAGCTGGCAGGCACCTCAGGGCCCATGTGGGAGTGGGGTGGGGGGTGATCAAAGGTGCCCAGCCTTGTCCTGGGTCCAAAAACGAGGGGAAGGGAGCAAGCTGCTATTGCCTGCAGCCCCACCCCCTGAGTCTCCTGGGGACACAGGCAGGTGGCCTTCTTCCTCTTGGGCTGCCAGGGCCCTGGTCCCAGGCCCAGAGAGCCGGTCAGAGACCTGAGGGAGTGGCTAAATCCTCCTCTGAGTGCACAGGCCCCAGCCCCCACAAGGTCCTGATTCCCACCTGGGCCCTGAGGCTTGAACCACTGACCCCCGCCCCACCCCCTCCAGTGTGGTCAGCCTGTCAGGGACCCCAGCTCCCCTTCTCCCTCCTGTGGGGCTGCATCTCTGTGTCCCACTGAGCTGCTTGAGCAGCCCCGGGCACAGCCAGGTTTCAAAGCTCACATGTGGCCTGGTCATGACAATGCCGTGATCGATGAGGTTTGGAGGAGAGTGACCTGCCCAAGGCCACACAGCAGGAGGCAGAACCCAGGTTTTCAGACACTCACATGCTTCCCCCACTCACCACCAGACAGGAGGTCAACTGGCCCTTCCCCTCCCCCTCTGCTCTTCAGGGGTGGGAGGCAGGGCCAGAACCTGGGAGAGAAGGGTGTACTTGGGCTACGTGGGGTCCAGGGGGGACCTGGCTGGACCAACTGCAGGGTCTTAACAGGACACCAACTCTCCCTTTAGTGTCCTGTCCTCTCATGCCCTCCCAGCTCTTGGGGCCCATGGTGCCCTAGCCTTGGATCCCCTGGGTGGCACATGGCCCTCCTCAGCTCAGTCCCATCAGGTCCTCATTTCCAATCTCTCTCCGTCCCAAGCTCCAAGCTCCACCCATCACTCCCTTGTCCTGCTCCCGCCCTGCAGAGGCCCTGCCGTCTTCAGGACAGCTGCCACTCAGCACCTCCGGAGACCAGCTTGGCTCCACTTACTGCCTCTCCCACTTCCACACGCTGATCCGAACACTCCCCCTCTCACTGGGTGCCCGCTGTGAGCCAGGGTCACCTGCCTGACACGCCCTCTCCTGCCCTTTCCCAGGTCTCTGCCCAGTCTGCCAGAGTTCCCTGTGTGAGCCCCTCTCCAGCCCAGACTCCCAGGGGACCTCGTCCCCTCGTGCAGCAGCAGCCACACATCTGGGGGCCGCTGCCCCTCAGCTGGGCCCACATCTGAGGACCTGGCCTGGGGCTGGCTTCCGCCGTACCAACCTCTGGCCTGCGGTTGGCGCTGCCCTCCTCTTCCTTCTTCTCCTCTGGGTAGCTGCGCCCCCGGAGGGGCAGGCCCGCCTCCACGATGTCCTCCTGGGAGGTTGGCCTCCAGCCTCGCAGCCCGGGGCCCCTGAAGCCATAGCCCTGGGCCTGGTAGGAGAGCTGCCTGGAGCGGTCAGGGTCCTCCTCGTCCTCGTCTGCCCCTTCCAGCCGCTTCTCAGCCGTCAGCTCTCTGGCCAGCTGGTCCATCTTGCTCCATCGCTTGGCTTCTTCCCACTCCTTGGAGAACCGCTCCTCCTGCTCCTGCTCCTGAGGCTGCTCCTCCTGCTCCTGCTCCTGCTCCTGCTCCTGCGGCTGCTCCCTGCTCTTCCCGCCCCGGAAGGGGCCGAGAGGGGTCCCTGCCATCTCCTCCTCCTGTGGGGACTGTTCCCGTTCCCCCTTCTGAGCTTCCTCAGCCCCAGTCTTCCCGCCTCCATCCACAGCCAGAGCCTTGGACCGACCTGGAGCAGGTGGTGGACAAGAGGAGATGAGGACGGGGTCACCACCTTTCCGGGCCAGGCCACTCCGGGGGGGCCTCTCTGTGGCCCCTGTTGAACCACAGGCCCCACATGCGGGGCCAGCTCAGCCTTGCCTCAGGATTCTACTTGGAGGGAAAAAGCCATCTTGACCCCATGCTTTGCAAGACCCTCTCAGCGTCTGGAGGGGGGCCGGCGGGAGCCTGCCTCTTCCTTTAGTCCTCTCAGCCCAGCAGCCCTGGACTCAGGGGTCGCCTGGCTACATGGGGAGAGAGGACCTTGACAAGGCCCCTGTGAGAAGCCAGGGTCTTTCCCAAATCCTGGTTGAAGCTGACAGCAGTCCCCAGGGAAGCCTGATCCCCTCTGTCATGCTCCCTCTGTTCCCAAAGCCTACCCACCCAGCCTGCAGAGCTCCTCTGGCTTCCTGGGTTGGGGGTGGGGCTGTGTGAGGGATAGTGGAGATGCATGGTTTTGGAGTCAGACAAACCTGGGTTGGACTCTCAGATTTTACTACAAATTAGCTGTGTGACCTTGGGCAAATTACTTAACCTCTCTGAGCCTTAGTTTCCATCTGGAAAGTGGAGATTATACCTGCTCTCAGGGTTGTGGTGAAGATGGAATGAGATCATGGATGAGGGTCCCCTCCCATACGTCCCCTCTCTCCTGCACACTGTCGGACAGCATACGTACTCTCACCCCTCAGGGCCTCCTTGTAGCCGAGGCTTGGGTGGGGGTCAGAGGCTGCGGTGGGGCCTTCTTCTTCAGAGGAAGCCTTCTCTCCGGCCTCTGGGTCCTCCTCCTCCTCCTCCTCTTCTCTGTCTGCCTGCTTCCCTTGCTCTGCACCCAAGCCCTTCTCTCTGTCCACCAGAGCCTGGGAGGGGCCCTCGCTGTCCCCGTCGGCCTGAGGGCCTGAGTGTTTCTGGCTGAGGAGGCTGGCTGGGGGGTGGGTGTTGTCAGACTCCTCCTCTGGGGCTTGGTCGTCCTCCTCAGCTGTGAACCCCTGCCCAGGTTCTGGGGAGGCCTGGGGCCCAGCTCCGTCTGTGTCTCCACCATTCCTCTCCACCTCGCTAGAGTCCCCCCTTTCCTCCGTGGCATCCTTGGAGGACATCTCTTCCATCCCCTCTGCAGAAAGAAGAGAGCAAAGTCAGGCCCTGAGGACCAGGCTGCACTCAGGGTCGCCCCAGAGCCCAAGTTCAGGTCTAAGGACCAGGGCTACCCTCTCCCATGTCTCGGTTTGACCTGGGCACAAATGGATTGAGTTTCTTTGTAAGTCTACCTCTTAAAGAAGAAAGTGAAAAAATAAGAAAAAAAGGCCTTTAAAATGTCCCCAGAAGATAGCCCTGAGTAGAAAAGTGGGACATCAGCTGAACTACTGTGAGATCTTGGGAGAGGGGTCCCCCAACCTCCCTGTGTGAGGGGCACCGTTACTGTGATTCCCTTCTCCCCTCCGTGTGGTGTTTCTCGGTCCTGAGCATCCCAGAAAAGTGCTCAATTCCTCACTATTTGGAGTTTTCATTAAAAGGCGTTTTCTTGGGGCTGTTTTGAGGACGCCTGTTAACTAGCAGAAGTTCCTCCCATCACCAGAAAGGTTACGGCACACAAAGCAGCGTACGTCCACTGCGTGACCCCAGGACTCCCACTGAAGGTGCTCCCGTCCCACTCACAGAAGCTCAGACGAACCCTCAGAAAGGTGAGGAGGCCTATCTGTGCTCATGACGTCCGAGGGCCGCTGAGCTGAGCCCTGAACCCAAGCTTCTGAGTACCGAGCACAGGGTGCTCTTTGCCCCGACACTGGCTGCTTCCCTTGTTGAAGCTTCCAGACACGCGCACGCACACTCACTGCACCTGCTCCCTCGGCCCCTGGCAGACATCCATGGTCATCCAGACGCTCATTGCCATGGAACCAGCATGTGGGAGCCCACACCCTGCCCCAGCTGCCACTGGGAGGTGGCCCTGGCCCATGTGAGAGCCCCTGGGCCACACCAGCAGGCAGGTTTCTGGACAGAAGACCACCGAGATCCTGGCTCCTACAGACTGGCCTTCTTAACCCACCTTCCACACACAAAGGGCAGGGCCTGTGGGGGCTGCTTGGGGGGCGTTTGCAGGTAGGAGATGAGTCACAGAATCCCCTTCACCTAAGCCATGATCTCTTTGACCCCTAAAAGCTCTCTGGCTTCGAGAAAGATGATCCAGCTCATCTAGTGTTTCGTACCTGCTCCTCTGGGACCCTCCTGCAACTTGGCTAGGCCGAGGGACCACCCAACCCCAGGAAGGCAGGTGCTTGCGGCAGGAGCCCTGCTGCAGGGGCCACTGGGAAAAGCTAGGCCAGACACTTCCTGCTGTTTGTGATGGGCAGATGAGACTGAAGGAGGGCTTGGGAGTGAGACAGACCCAGATCCACATCTCCAGTTATGCCTGGGACAAGGTACTTACCCTCTCTGGGCCTCATTTGTAAATGGAAGGAAATAATTGCTACGTTACAGGGTGTCAAGGAGGGGCTCCTGCCTCCTAGCAGGCTTCGATCTACAACACCTACTGTTAGTATCCCCTCCCTCTCTCCCCTGGTCCCCAGCCAACGGGCCAGCACGCACCCTTCAGTCCGCCCTGGTCGCTCTGCTGCCCAAGAACCTCTGAGAGTTCCTCCTCAAAGCTGCTGCGTTTCTTCTGCTGCTGTGCCCTCTCCTTGGCACCTGGTATGAGAAAAGGAGAAAGTCCCCTTTGGTCTGAGCCGGCATGTTTGAAACAAAAGGGAAGGCCCCTCCATTTCCTCGTGTGTCATGTTCCAGGCCTGCCCGGCGAGGCCCCGAGGGGGCAAGAGCTCAAGGAACGGGGAAGGGCTGGCTGCCCCGCTCCCCACCCAGGAGGGCCCATCGGTGGCCATATTACCTCCAGACTCAGTTTCTCACCTTGGAAATGAGAACAAGCCCTGCCTGCTGCCCCACAGAGTGACAAAGACTCAAATGAAGGGTCCCGGGGCAGAGGCGGAGACTGGGGCCCCCTCAGGACCTGCCTGGTATCTGGGGGGCCCTGTAGCAGGAGGTTAAGTGACAGTGACTGCTACCTCCTGGGGGCTCTTGATTCAGGCAAACGCTGCTCACCCTGGACCCCATAAGTCCGGGCCCCTGGGAGAAAGCCAATCCTGTGCCTGTGTCCAGGCCCTGAGTTGTCACCAGCTGCTGTGATCCAGAGACCCCTCTCCCTGCATCAGCCTGAGGCTGCTGCTGCTGCTGCCACCTGGGACTATCCCCACCTGTGCCTGTTCCTGATGAGGGCCCCTTGCCCAGGCCAGCTCTGCAGCTGGAGATGATTTTTTCCTCCACAATGGGAATTTCCGGGATGGCCAGAGGAGCCTGACACAGCGGTCGTGGGTAAGGGAGGCTGCCCAGAGGAAAGAGACCCTCTCTGCCACCCAATTGAGAAAGCGGCCCCGCTGCAGCGGCTGAACTTGAGGCCGTGAGTATTTGGAGAGCTGCATCAGGTGCTGGCAAGGCCCTAACTCACTGTGTGACCTTGGGCAAGACCCTCAACCTCTCTGGGCCTGATCTCTTCAACTACATCAATGGCAGGCTGGACCAGGGGGCGTGGAGGATCCCCGCCGTTCCACTCTCTAGTTGAAAGGAGATAACTGCATATCAGAAAGAAAACAGGGCCTGCTGGACCTTCCACCCTGATTTCCTGACTCTCAGTCCCTGGAATTTACCCAGATGCAGGTGCAGTGGCTGGAAATACCTTGGAGAGCAAGGTCTTGGAGCTCTTTCAGCAAATTCTGATGTCGCAGGATTGAGAGGATCCGTTCATCTGCAATGAGGGAGAGTCGTTATGGGCCGTGGCCAGAGAACGGCTGAGAAAGAGGCGGCTGTCAGCAGTTTCAGATGAGCACAAGGACTGGATTCTGGAAGCTCAAAGCCTGGGATGGTGGCAGCAAGATCGGGTCTTGAGATAACACTTTTGAAATGACCTCGTTTCCAAGGTGGCGGCCAGTTTTCCACTTACAACAGCAAGGGCAGCCCCTGTCCCAGCACTCAGACCTCGGCTGAGAGATGGCAGCCCTGAGGTGAGGTAGGGACGTCTTCAAACGTGACCCGTCTCCCCGTCTCCGTGGCTTTGCTTGTGCCGTCCGATGCTCTGGGATTCCCTTTCTTCATCTCGCTACCTATTGGCTTCCCACTTCTCTCTTAACCCCAACCCCAGTGCTAATGTTGGCTGTAACCACGGGCGGGTCCAAACGTGACTGTGGGCTTGGCAAAGCTTCCTTCTTCTCATGCCCACCATGGGGGGTCCTTTAGGCATCACATATCAATAGGCGCTGCTGGCACTAGGGCCATAGCACGCCGAATCCTTGTCCCCAGGGAGCTCACATTCCGTTGCAGCCCTGGCTTCAGTCTGCCCAGAACCCTAACTAACTGCACTCACTTTTGTCCCCTCTGCTAGTTTGTCAGCTCCAGTGTACCTTCCTCTCCCCAGACCACTCAGATTGGCACGCATGCAGCCAGTGCCTGTTGAATTAGATCACTGAGTCCCATCAAAAGCCACCCACCTATGTCCTAGTCCCCCCAGCCCAGCAGGCAGCAGTCCCGCACTGCGGGCCTGGCCCCTACCTCCTCGGAGCGTCTCGAAACACTCCTGGCTCACAGGCAGGGATCTGGGCTTGGAGAGCGTGTCGGAGATGACCTCAACGATGCACTTCATCACCTGGGAAGAGAGCCGGGTGGGTCGGGGTTGGTTTGGGAATGGGATTCAGCCCCTGGGAGCTCCAGGGCAAGTTTCTAATGAGGACATAGGGCACAGGTGGCAAACACAAAGCCCGCCAGCCGAATCCGGCCCCGGCACCTTGTTTCTACCCAGTGGCAGCGCCGAGCTCTTGCTTAACTGTTAAGGAGCAGATACATTCATACAGTCCTACAATTACATTTGGCCCTTTGAAGGCAACTGCGAGGCTGACGTGGCCCCCGGTGACAATGAATCTGACACTCCTGACACAGGGCATTGGCTTTTGTCTTCAGCAATCCACACCTGCCTGGCTCAGGGGCACAGCTCTGCTTTCTTAGCCAGACAGTAGCAATGGCAAGAGAGACCCCTTATGGTGCTTATCATGTGCCAGGTGCCCCTCTGTGGTGGGAGTGGGTACCTGGCACCTTCTCATCCCCAAGAGTTTCTCTAAAGATGGGGAAGCTGCTCTCGGGCATCAGACATATGTCTTGCCAAAGTGCTTTCGTCTTGCAGATGCCCGAAGGGTCAGCTACTGCCCTGACTGGTGTGCCTCAGAGGGTTTTGTGTCATCCTGCAAACGGAAAGGTCGCCGGTTTGATTCCAGGTCAGGGTACATGTTCGAGTTGCCGGCCAGGTCCCCAGGTCGGGGCATGTGAGAGGCGGCCAACAGATGTTTCTCTCGCATGTCGATGTTTCTCTAACTCTCAACCTCTCTCCCTACCCTCCCTTCTGTCTAAAAATAAACACATAAAACCTTTAAAAACAAAACAAAACAAAACAAAACAAAACAGTCAGCTACCTCCAGGAAGCCTCCCATGACCGCCCAGAGGAGAACAAAGGCCTTCCCTGGCTCTGCCCTGTCTGGCAATGGCGGTTGGACCACTGTCTCCCGACACCCATGGCAATATCACACGCAGGGAATCACAGTCTGGCTCCATGGGATGGTCCTGCTGCGGGAGGTGGGCATGAATCAGCCACACCTGGGTGCCCACCAGGCCAACAGCAGCCATATCCCCGAAAGCCTTGTCCAGTGCCTAGCAAGGTGCTGTGGGTAATCAGGCCCGTGGTAAATGGATATTTGAGGATGGTGCCAATTGTTGTGTGTGGTACCTTAGCTGTGCTACCCGGGGTGAGTGACTTGGCCGCTCTGAGCCTCAGTTTCTTCATGTGTGAAACGGGAGTGAGAAGGACAAACACTCCGTCAGGCGGAAAGTGCCACCCCCCCAGAGAGGGACACACAGCTCCCAGCCTGCTTCAGCTTCAGAGCCAGGTGGAGGGGCAGGAGGCGTCAGACATGCTCCAGGCAATGCTAGTTGGGAATGAGGGGGTGGAAGGCTGTGTGTACGGGATGCCAAGGCAACCCGTCCAAGGATCCAGGATGGCAAACTGGCAAACGGCTTGTACAGTTGTCATAGCATCTGAGGATGGAACGTTCAGGTCTTACCAGCTGTCCTGGTGCCCCTGACCCCAGGCTCCTGAGTAGAATATGGTGACCTGAATGTCTCCCAGAAGGGACCTGGTGAGGAGGGCCCTTCAGCCTGTACCTCGTTTCTCCCTGCAACCCCAGACCTCGCACTGGGAATAGCAGATAACCGACAGTCCAAGGGGACAGGTTCTGAGAGAGGAATTGGGTATGGATCCCAAGAACAATGGGGAGATTGAGAAGGGAAGCTCTAGAAGTAACAGTGCCTATTTACTGAGGACCCACTCTGTGCCAGGCACCTCACACCTGATTCCTATTCCTCACAATTCTCCTCAAGGGAAATATTATTACAGGTGGGAAAAAGGGAAGCTCAGAGAAGTTAAGGGATGTCCCCTAGACCACACAGCTACAATGAGTGGTAGAGGTTTAAATACAGGCTGGTGTGTAACTAAAGAAGGGGAAACATAATTGAGCAAATTGACGCTGTGGGTTTTAGCCATAGCCTCTCTGGAACGGAAGAGAACAGCTGCTGGAAAGGTGAGGAGCAGAAATTTACCTCTCAGGTGAAGGTGTCTATGATTGGAAAAGTAGCCCCAGCTCAGACACAAACAAATTTCCAGTTTACACCCAACATGGGTGTCTCCTGCTGGCTACAGAGCCCCCCACCAGTGTCTCCTAAGTTCCTTTCCTGGGTGACGTCCACCATCAGCCCTAACTCTCTGGGACCCTGGATGCAGAAGCCCTGACCAAGAAGGTTTTCACGGCAGCCCTTTGGGAGAGCCCCCGCTTGAGTGCCTGTAGGGTGAGGTGTGTTGCCGGCAGAGCCTTGGGGGGAGGGGGTAAAGTAAAGGGGGAGGTGAAGACCTGGTTCTCGTGTGTGCTTGGACGACCACAGCTACAGAATGGAGAAGCCACCCCCAGCAGCCCTTGGTGGGTCTGCCAGACTCAGAACATTCAAGATGGTGGGTCCAGCACCTCAGTCCAGCAGGTAAGACACAGGCCCCATTGGGCTGCAGCCTCAGCTCAGAGGATGCTGGGGAAGTCCCCACAGCAGGATGGCGGGGCAGTCAAGCAGCCTTTGATGTCTTCTTCTGCAAGCTGTTCCCAGGCTCAGCAGTCGCAGTGCTGGCTCTTGGCTTTATGCCAGACTCACTTCTGCAGCTGCCCCAAGAACTGGCTGTAAGGTGTCCACTGGGGCCTCCTATCCCCCTCCTGGGCATCCCCACACCCCTCCTTACCTCGGTGTCCCTCTTATTCACAGGGCTGTTCACAGGGAGGGTGCTGACTGGCAAGAAAAAGAGAGAGCTGGGGTCACCCCTCTGCTCTGAGGGGAGAGCCCAGTCCTTCCTGATGGGGTTCATTGGGGGGCCCATTCACCTCAGTGCTCCCACTCAAAACCACCCCCACCCAAACGAGATGCTGGGGCTGGTTGTTTCCCTTCCCTGGCTGCTGCCCCAAGGGGGTGTCTCCCAGAGGCTGCCCTGAAGCTCTAACCCTGCCCTTAGGGGAAGCTCCTGCTCTGGGGGGAGCTGAAGGCAAGTGTGAAAACAGGGCCCAGGGCTGAATGGGGTTGGGGTGGGAAGAGAATGCGGGGAGAGGCGGAGAGACCTGGCGGTGAGGGGAAAGAGATGAAGGAGGGTTGTGAGAGATGACACTGAGAGGTAAAAGTCAAGGGCAGGAGTGCGGGGAGAGCGGGAGGGTGAAGAGGGAGGGTGGAGAGATGGGGAGCCAGCGGCAGACCTCCCATCTCCCCCAGTGACCTTGGCCAGCCACGGCACGGAGCCAGAGCTGGCCCTGATGCAGCCCGGACTGCAGCCCAGACAGGGGGCGGAGGCGCCAGGGGGCCCTGCCTCGCGGAGCGCCCAGAGCGTGCGGGCTGTGGCTTCTGGGCCCTGGCCACTTGGCGGGGTCAGGAGGGAGGCGGAGGCGCTGTCCGCGGTGCTGAAAACTCGCCGCGCGGTAGGGCAGGTATGGAGGGTCGCGCGGTGCTGCGCGGTGCCTAGGCGGACAGAGCGGGAGGAGGCAGGGCGCCCAGGACACTCTTCCCCGAGACCCCGCGCTCGCTCACCTTGCCCCGCGCAGAGCAGAAGCGCCAGGACAGCGGCGGAGCGCATGGTGGACCCGGGGCGCCGAGCAGCCGAGGTCTGGGGCCGGGCACGGTGGGTACCCGTGCGAGGGGTGGCTGGACGGGCGGTGCGGAGCGGGCTATCGCAGCGTCTCGGTGTTCGTCCGCCTATCGGTCCACCCACCAGCCTCACCGTACTCAGTTGGGACACTGCAGTAGAGGCAGCAGGGGCAGCCGCACGCTCGCGCGCCCGCTTATATACCCCCGACTCCGGAAATGACGTCATCGGGCCTCCCCCCCCCTCCCCGTCTCCTTTCCCCACCCCAATGGGGGTCCAGCCGCAGCTCGCTCCACCTCCCAGCCTCACCCCTCTTGCCCCCGGTCTCCCGCCGCTCACAGCTCCTGGGTCGGGCAACGAGGCAGGCATCCAGCTTTCAGGTGGTGGCACGGGGACCCAGCTGACCCTCTACCACTCGATGGCTCCACCGACTTGTGCATCCTTGGGCAAGGCACTCCGGGTCTCTGGGCCTTGTGTTCCTCCAGTGTGTGCGCGCTGAGGACCCTGCACACCCTAGCACACCACTCTTCTCTTCCTCTGCCCCGGGCGCACGTCCCCTGATCTCACCGGCTGAGGTGTGTGCGCCATTCAGGGCTCCCTCACCTGTCCAGGAGGCCCTCGAGAGGCTTCCCGAACCCTGTCTGAAGTAAGGCCTCTCCCTCTGGCAACTTAATTTTGTGTCTTCAGGAGTAATAACTGCATTGTATATGAATTTATTTACTTGAATAATATAGATGTAGTCTCCCTGGCTTTTACAGTGCTCAACACAGCACCTGGCACAGAGCTAATGCAGTTAATAGATAATTGTTGAATATACCGTGTGGAAGTACAACCCAGACCTGAGTGAATCCTGGGCGTGGCCGTTGTTGCACAGCTGTCATGGGGGACAGTGAGGGGGCAGTGGGGGACAGCTCTTCATATCAAACCGAAATATGCGTGCTTGCAACTTCTACTCATTAACCCTAGTCCAACCCCTTAGGATTGCCTTCTTGCCACTGGTAACTCCTCATGTATTTGAGAACAATCCCCTTGCATGTTGTCAAAACCTGGGTGTTTTGTGTGTAAGGTCCATACCTCCTAGGACCTGAGGTAATCGCTTCCTTCCGGCTGCCCCCACGACAACTGTTTGAGCGTTGATCACAGAAGGCAGAAAACATTTGCCTTCATCTCATTTTGCTTTGAGCTCCTTGGAGTTTGGTGTGCATCCTGCCCACCTTGGGACTTTGGTTCCTGGCCAAGTGCTGGGCACGTGGTGGGCACAATGGGGAAAGGAAAGGAGGAAGGAACTCACATCCCTTGATTCCACCTTTGGGTTTGGGCTGGACCAGTGAAGTAAGGATAAACTTCTGGAACAACAACAACAAAAAAAACCCGCTAAAACACGGTGGGATAAGGTGGGTCTTATTTCTTGGTCACAGAACAACCCCAGAAAGAACAGTGGTGCCCACACATATGTGGCTCAACATGACATTTCCATCTTTGACACCAGTGCGGCTCCTCTAGTCACCACCATTTATTAATCTTCACACAGAGGACAAGGGGCAGACGGAGGCCAGGCAGCTCCTTTGCAAGGATGTGATGCAGAACTCGCATAGACTGTTGACTAGAACTCAGGCTCAGGGACACACTCAGGTGTTAGGACGGCAGGGCAGCCACTGGGGGTGGTTCTGATTCTAAAGGAAGAGGGGATCCTGGAGCACAGCGAACATTCTCTACTGCACAGTCCACAGGGCTGATGACAATGACTCACCCTTGCAAAAACTTACTGCGACCTGGCCCTGTTCTAAGAGTTCACACCAGCCCTATGAGGTAGGAGCCATTGTTATAGTCATGCACAGAGTTCTACAGGAGAATGAAGCCCCAGATGTCCAAGGCACTCATCACATGTAAGGAATTAACATGCAGCTAGAATGGTGCTAATTGTGCACCGTTCTTGGGAGAGTTGATGGAATGGTCTCTCATGTCTGTGGTGGGTGGTTCTGATGAGGATCTCTGTGTGGTGCTGTTGATGGAGTCAGGTGCTGGGTTTGATTCCTGTCTTTGTTCAGGACCCCCAAAGCAGATGCCAAGATGAGGATTTGGGAGTGTTTGGAAGTGACTCCAGGAAGCCCCGTAAGGGAGTAGGAAGTGAGACAAGGGAAAGGGAAAGGCCAATGAAGGATGGATGTGTTGGTGCAGGAGTCACCATCGAGGGCGGCAGAGACCTCGTGTAGCTGGGGTCTGTGGGGATACGGCATAGAATACACCTCAGAACTGGTCCACGGGATGAAGAAGCTGGGTACTTACCTCTCCATCGTTTTCCCTCACTGGGCATCGCTCCTGGAGGCATTGATTTACCAGTACTTCTGGTTTGCTCTGGGAAAGGGCCAATCAGAACTCCCGCTGCCAGAGAACATGCTAAGGCAGAGAACTCGGGAAACTGTAACTGTCTACAGGTAACTTCCAAGGTGGTCCAAGGGGACATCGGGAGGACACTCACATCTGCTACAGGGCTCTATGCATGTTATTTTATTTCATGTTTACAATTAACCTGTGGCTCAGTTACCAGCCTTTCTGTTTCTCATAGGCAGAAGCCAAGGCTCAGAGAGATGGAGTAACTCTCCTAAGGTCACACAGCTGGGAAATGGTGGTGTCTGTGGGCCAGCTATCTGTCCTGTGTCACTTCACACTCCCTTTCCCGGGCCCTATGCCCTCCGTCAGCCTAATGTTTTAGCTGGTCCCCATCAGCAACCCCTACCAAAAACTACTGCCTCCAGGATTTGGGGGTTTCTCATTTTTTAAGAAAGACAGTTGATGACTTTTTCACCTTAGGTATGTGAAGCATGGAGAAAGGCTGCTTTCGTTACTCTAATTCTACATGTGCAATCTCCATCAAAGCCACATTATTGCTTTGTACGAGGTCTGTCTGGAAAAAGTTGAGCCATTGTTAATGTAACGAGGTTAGCACAACATCGATGTAACCAGGCAGCCAAAGAGAGTGGATTGGAATGCACATGCATGAGCAATGATGACTTCACTGTACTAGTCAGTGGGGGCGGTAGGTAGACACCCTTGAGTGAGCGTGTGTACTGTGTGGCCATCACATTCAAAATGACTGAACAAGTAGAACAATGCATCTGTGTCAAATTTTGTGTTAAGCTTGAAACTATTCAGGTAATTCAGAAGGCTACAGCTATGGGCAACTGGTGATTGGCAGCTTCATCACAACAACTTGCCCACTCATGCCTCACGTCATGCTGAGTTTTTTGGTGAAACATCAAATCACCCAGGTGGTTCAGCCCCCTACAGCCCAGATTTGGCACCCTGTGACTTCTGGCTTTTCACAAAACTAAAATCACCTTTGAAAGGGAAGAGATTTCAGACCATCAGTGAGATTCAGAAAAATAACACAGGGCAGCTGATGGCGATTAGGAGAACTGTGTGAGGTCCCAAGGTGCCTACCTTGAAGGGGACTGAGGCATCATTATCCTATGTACAATGTTTCTTGTGTCTTGTATCTCCTTCGATAAATGTCTCTATTTTTATATTACATAGCTGGATACCTTCTGGACAGACCTTGTATATGCAAGGTCTTTGGACAAGTTCTCTAACCCCCATTTCTTTTCAGGGTGCTGCCCTAAACCCCTCTAATCTTGACATTCTGGAGCTGCCTCTGGTTATAACAAGCACCTGTCATTTGGTGCACACAGTCAAAGGCCTTGTTTCCTCCCCCAGACCAATTGTCTTACTGTGAACGCAAAGGCCTGGCAGAGAAAACCGAGACGTGGCTAACTCTGCATTCATTACACAGGAAGAGGGACTCGGAGGGGAGTGGGGTCTGCCCCATAGATGGACTTCGCTGCCCATCTGAGCATCGTGTTAGAGTGCCAAGGGACCAGCAGGTCTCAGCCCACTCCCTGCACACTGATGCCACAACATCTGCTGCCAAATTTTGATCCATGCACAAAATGTGTTTTGATTATCGCTACATATACATGTACTGCCTTGGTTTGGTACATCAGATGAAGCATTGAGTTGACTGGGTGGTGCAGCTACAGCACAGCTTTAGACTCCTCAACCTTCATCCCAACCCTCTTGCGGTGAGCAGACATAGGAGAGCTAAAAACTACATTTCCCAGACCTCCTTGCAGCTAAGAACCTGGATGTGGTTTATGTTCTACCAATCAAAGGAACTTACACAGGAAGTGGATTTGGAGGTATGTGTGGGGGAGCCGGGGTGCAGAGCCACTGTGCTGCCAGTATGGATGTGACTGAGGCAGGTGGCTCTGGAGGTGGCAGCTGTGGTATCAGCTCCCCGAGGGGACAGGCGGTTTCCTACCCTGGCAGGGGCAGCCCCTCCCATGGCAGCGCAGTTCTGAGATGTGAGTCGTTTCTGGAAACACTTTAGAGTCATCTGCTCCAGTTCTTCCAGTGATTCTGAAAGCCACCTCATTTCCTGCTCTCTGAACTGAACCCCAACTGAAACAAGGAAACAGCCAGCAAGGATAGTGAGCAGTTCTGACAGCAAACCACAGGACTGGGGTGGAAGGTGGCGGGGAACACGGTGCCGGCAGTGGGGGTGTTGCTCATAGACCCCTTGTCACTACGCTGAAGGAAGGGACAATGCCAAGCACCAGTTACTTCTGTCTCCCAGACCCAAATCCACCCAAACCTTGCAGGGGTTCATCACCAGGATAGAAACCGCCTGGTTGATGGGGAGCTGTCTGAATGAATGCCATGAAAACCACCAGTTACTGCCAGGATTCTGGTCTCATTCCTGAGGTTCAGAGATGGGAAGGGAGTTGTCCAGATCACATAGCAAAGTGTCAGTGCCAGAGCTGGTCCTGACCCTCAGCCTAACCTTTCTGCTCCTCCAGTGAATGAAAAAAGAATGAAGAAAGTAACGAGGGAGGTGCAGGGCGGGCCACCGAAATTCTAAATTCTGCTTCCCGGCTCGAGTCCCTGGGCCAGCCCTGCGGACCGGAAGAGGAGAGAAGGCAGGCTTGTGCCGTGAGGACTGCACTGAGATACTGTTTTAAAAATTTACTCTTTAGTCAAGTTCATACAGACGGGAAATGGAACGGTGGGTGCCAGGAGCAGGTGAGAGGGGGACGGGGATTATCGCTTAATGGGAGCAGCCTTTCAGGTGGGGAAGATGAAGAAGGCTGGCGATGGGCGGTGGGTGGTGATGGTCGCTTAACGCTGTGATGTCCTCGATGCCACTGAACTGTGCACCTCAAAGTGGCTAAAATGGTAAACTTTACATTATGTATATCTTACCACAACTACTTACAAAGCACCCTCCCAGCCCGCTGCCACGTGGGGACGCTGGCTGCCTCCTAGCGTGAAGCGTGGAGAGCAGGGGCAGAACCGGTGTCCTGGCGCCTTTGTGGGGCAGAGGCTGTCTCCCCAGCCTGCATATGTGGGAGCCCTCCAGGCACTGAGCCTGGGGTGTCCGACAGGCAGTGCCCACCGGGGAGGGGCAGGGCTGGTCTCCTAGGACCCCAGGGGGAGTTCTCACAGACCTGCAGACCCCCACAATGCCAATATAAAGAGAGGCCCTGGAGTGGCCCCACCTGTGTCTACGGGGAGCTCCCCACAGACCAGCAGAGTCCAACTCCAGCAGACACGGCCTGAGCCCTGCCCAGGAGTCATGGACCTTTCAGGGTCCTGGCCCACCTCCCACTGCAGGATCCACCCTGGGGGCACACAGGCTGTGTACAGAAACCCCAAGCCTGTTCCACTCCCATTCGCTGGGAGCTGAGTGTTCAGGGACTTGCCCCCCATAAGTGTGTCTGAGACATTCACTGAGCTTTCTCAGCCCCGGGTGGGAGACTTCCCAGGAGGGTGTGTAGGCACCTTTCCCAGCGGCTCCCTGAGGAGTTAGGCTCGTCTTTCACAGTGCTGTGCAGCTTCACAGGCGCACTGTTGCACAAGCACATTTAGTGACTTCCTCGCCCCTTACCCCTCCACCCTGTCTTCCTCTTCAGCATCTCTACCCAGAGTTCCTGATGAGCTGTGTCCACTCACATTGTTGATTTGGGGAACTGAGCCAAGATGCTGACCCCCAGCTGCTCTGTCTGGGGTGCGGGGGCAGGGGGCCTGACATCGCCTGCTCTCTCCGTGGCCCTCGGCCCTGTAGCCCACATGGAGCTTGGCACCCTCGAGCCTCACCCCTTCTCAGGCCTGGTTAGATCTCCCTCCATCCCTGGCTCTGGGGCTTCATTATTCTTAAAAAATTTTTTTTTCAATTACAGTTTGCATTCAATATTATTTTGTATTAGTTTCAGGTGTACAGTATAGTGGTTAGACAGTCATACACTTTACAGAGTGTTTCCCCTGATATTCGCAGCACCCACCTGGCACCGCGCAGTTATTACAATGTTAGTGACTATACTCCCTGTGCTGTACTTACATCCCTGTGACTGTTCTGTAACTGCGCATCTGCACTGCTCGGCCCCCTCCCCCGCCCTCCCCTCTGGCAACTGTGAGTTTGTTCTCGGTGTCTATGAGTCTGTTTCTGTTTGGTGTGTTCATTTATACTGTTCTCTAGATTCCACATGTAAGTAAACTCTTGATCGTCCTTTTAATTAATTGGGAGGGTGGCTCTGTAGCCTTCTGCCCTACTCGGGAGGAGTCTCTGACCAAGGCAAGGCCCAAATGCTGAGAATCCACTGGGGTGGGGACAAGAAGGCTGAGTAGCAGTGAGGGGTGGGGACAGCCCCAGACTCCAGGGTCAGCTGGGCATGGAACTGCCCCAGAGCTACCATCAACTCACCGAGTGACTCTGGCTGGCCACTTTCCTGCTCTGTGCCTCAGTATCCCCACCTGAAACGTGGCTGTGGGGACACATGGTGTGCACTGTGCTCAGACAGCGTAGCTAGAACCCTAACCATAGCAGCTGCCCCTTTTGCATGCACCGACCGCCTCGCTCTCCCCACCCCTGTGATGGAGCACTATCGTTTCCCTCCTTAACAGGTTGGTTAGGAGGCAGAAGTTCAGAGAAGCTGCCTGAATTGCTTAGCCGCCATACCCCAGGAGGCCGAGGCAGGACCGGACCTCGAGCGGCAGGTGGAAAGCCATGGTGTAGACGTTCACTGCCTTGGGATAAAGAGGGTGAATGTTAATGTCATCGGCCAAAACAGGAAGCTGGGACTCAGGATGAACAGGGCCTTGTGCCAGGTCACCCTGCAAAGCGCTCACAGGGCCCTGGTGGGATGCAGGCTCTCCTGGTGCCCAGCCTCAGGTCTTCCTTCCGGGACAAGGCTGTTTCCTCTGGAGGTTGCCTGGCGGGCTGGGGACCGCTGCCCTAGCCTTTCCCCGGGTGCCCAGTCACCTGGCGGAGGTGCATTCTGGAGACAGTCACACTCTGGCCTCTCTGGACCCGCCCTCTTCTTCACCTGCTCCACCAGAGCTGTTAGGGGGCTGGGAAGGAGAGACACACCTTCATTCAACAAACATTTATTGAGCACCTACTGTGTTCCAGGCTCTGTTCTGGATGCTTTTAAATAGGCTTGTGAAGAAAAGAGCTTCTTGACAAGGTAGCTCAGTTGGTTAGAGCGTCTTCCCAATACACCAAGGTTGTGAGTTCAAGCCCAGGTCAGGGCACGTACAAGAATCGACCAGTGGATGCATCAATAAGTGGGGCACCAAATCAATGTTTCTCTCTCTGTCTCTCTATTTTTCTCTCTTCCTTCCCCCCTCTCTCTCTCTCTGAAATCAATTAAAAAAAAGCTTCTTGGAGCCTGTACCCTGGTCCGAGGAGACAGGCAAGCAGCGCTAAGCTGTAGTAAGAAAGTGCACGATATAGTGGTTAGAAGGTGGCGATGCTGTCAAAAAGGAAGGGGCAGAGCCGGGTAAGGGGCTCGGGAACAGTGGGGCGGGAGGGCGTGGCCTCACCAAACAGGTGGCCAGGGTAGGCCTCACTGAGGCCATAACTTAAGTGAGGACTTGAAGGACTTGACCAAATCAGCCATGTGGCTATCTGGGAGAAGAACATTCCAGGCTGACTGACCATCCAGGGCAAAGGCCCTGGGGCTGGCGTATATGTGGAGGTTTGAGGTGGACCAAAAGTCTGAGGCAGCTAGGAGAGAGTGAGTGAGGCGGAGGGTAGCGGTAGGGGAGATGCTCTTGGGCCAGGCTGTGCAAGGCCTCATGGTGTGGGGGGGTTTGGGCTTCCCTCTGAGGCAATGGGAATCCTGGGAGACACAGGAGGCTGGAGATGGGGAGATGCTGGAAGGCAAGGTGTGGATGCACGCACAGACCTGACTAGCTTCTAGCTGCCCCAGCACCCCACTCCGTCACGGGGGCCTGCAGGGATGCTTCTGAACTAGGAGAAATCCACTGCCACCACCTGCCCAAGTGACCAGAAATGTCGCCTCTTGGTGAGCACTAGATCCCAGGGAGTGACTGTCATGGGTTCTTGGGGAGCAGCTTTGTTCCTGTCTGCCCAGGAAAAGTGGCAGCTGCTTATCTGATGGGGGACTCGGGGCCCTGGACCGCAGAGTCAACATGCCCTCGCCCCGCTTGCAAAATCGTGTTTTCCAAACACACAGCTCATCCAAGCCCCTTATCAGGCCTCCAGGTGGCAGAGCCCGGTTGCTGGGCAATGTTGTCCTATCTGCGAGGTCTGCTCAGGGGCCAGAGCGAGCTGATTGCATCAGGTCCTCTCCCACCTGTCTCTGCAAACATCTCCGGGGGCCTCCAATTAAGGTTTTGCTTTTCTTCTTTGGCAGATGTTTGTTTTAATTTAATAAAGCGGTTCACAGGCCTTAGTGGGTGGATGGGGGCTTCAGCGGGCCGCAGCCCAGGAGGATGGTGGGAGAGGTTGGGCGGTGCTGTGGGCACCACACTCTGGATGTGAGGGACAGCAGGGGGGAAGGAAGGACCAGGCCTGGTTCAGGCTGAGATGTGAGAAGTCTTCCCCATGCCTCACCTCCTGGTCTGCTTCCCACAGCCATTGCCACAGGGGTCCCACAGCGGCCTCCCTCCCAACAGGGTGTCTTCTAGAGAGACTCCTCTGGGTCAGAAGCATCTGTCTCTGGGGGGAAAACAACTGGGAGGTGGGTCTGCTGAGACCCCACAGAGAGGTGCCATGGAAGAAGTGCTTTGCAAGGCGCACGCCCGAAGTGATAGCCAGCTGACTACAGCAGTGGACCTAACCAGAGGTCAGGGGCGAGGAGAGCTGAGGGGCTGGTCTGGCTGCTTGGCCAAGGCCCGTGGTAGGGAGGGCGGGTGGTGGGAGGCACTCCTGCCCTGAGGACAAGGTCAGAGCAAGGCAGGGGGGCTTCTAGGATGGGGCAGGTAGCTGGGACTCTGAGGGAGAGACAGCCCCCGTCTAGGCCCCAACCTCTCCACTCTGTGGCCTCCCAGAGAAGGGTCTTCTGGCGGCTTCAGGGCCACCATGAAGCCCAGAGCCGTCACCAGCTAGTGGGAGCAGCTTGTGACAGTCGGAAGCCTGCACTTGGGCATTAGGAGATCTGGTTTGTGTCCTGGCTCTGTCTCGTCCTACAGTGTCACCTCGCAAATGTCACTTAACCTTTCTGAGCCTCTGTTTCCTCTTCTCCAGAATGGCCAACAGAATTCCTGTGTGATTTCCAGGAATTTAACTGAGGAAATTCAGTTGCCCACACCTGTCTGTTTACTACACTGGGGTGGCTCAGGGGGGCTGAGAACAAAAGGGAAAACTCCTGGGTACTTACCACATGTGACTGCCTCTCCATGTCTCAGGCGCTGTCCTAGCTCCCCACCACCCACTCCCTCGGGCTCTGTCCTCTGGTGGAGCATTTGGTTCGTGTGGTTCCTTTGTAGTTGACCGACTGAGTAAATGAGCCACCTCCTTCGACTTCAGCATCAGCTTCTGGGCAGCCTCAGCTTTCCTGTCTGTAGAATGGGCATGTCGATGATAGCCCGGCCTCCAGGGCCCTCGTGAGGGCTCGTGGAGTTGCTGTGTGCCATGTGTTTCGTCGGGACCTGGTCTAGCACGAGCGCTCAATCCAGTCAGCAGCAACCTGCTTATAGTGACTTGAGGATGTGGTTTTCCTTCAGGTGACTGAGTATCTGTGATGTGCAATGTGTACAAGCTGCCTCAGCTGTCCCAAGTGCCCTGCAAAGTTAAGCTGAGCCCTGGGCAGGGGATTTGGAGTTGGGGGGTGAGGTGGGAGACCTGAGGCTGGGCTGATTCTGCTCACCACAGAGGGACAGACCCCCCTCCCCTCCACCAGTCCTCAGGCCCCTCACCAGCCAGCCCAGCTAGGGGGCAAGGGGCAGGCCGGGGGAGCTCCTGTGTGTCTGGGGCCCACAGGGTGGGGCATGAGCCTCCTCTCTCCCGACAAATGGTGTTTCAGAGCTGATTAGCTGAGCAGCCTCTCCCCCCAGGAACAAGCTGTTCTCGAGGCCCCACCCTCCTTGGTCCCTGGGCTCTGAGACTTGGCAGCCTGGTTCCTTGTTTCCCCTCCTGCCTCCTCTTCACCTTGCAGGGCTGGCAGAGAATCCTGGACCACCTGGGTCCCAATCACGGCCCTGCCCCTGACAGAGACCTAAGTAAGGCCAGGTGCCAGCCTGGTGTCCTCAGCTTCGTCCACCTGCCCAAGAAACCCTTCCAGCTCAGAGGCCCTCAAGGCCTTGAACAGCGATTGCATCCTTGATGAGGACACTCCTCATCCAAAGGAGCCCTCCTCGCCTCTCCTAGCTCCAGGACAGGAAGTGCAGGCTGGTGGGTATCAGCCTGGACGCAGCCACCTCCTCCTGGGATCCCTGAGCGAGATCTTAGTCCTGAGACATCGAGTGCCTGAGGCACACAGGGCCATGCTGCTCAGAGGCCAGAGAAGTGTCACTGAAGGGGAGAGCTGAGCCTCCAGTGCTTTTGTGCCAGAATCACCAGTCAGTTAAGGTCCTTGGGAGGTCAGCTTGTGTCCCCCGCAGCCTCTCCAGTAGCAGAAGGGCAGAATGAAAGGCACACACAGAGAACCCCAGGGGCTCCGAGCCCTGTCTCACCTCCTAACTGAGAAGGACCACCTGGCCCTGGGCTGGGCCTGGGAACCCAGGCACTTTCGCCACACGCCTTGTAGAATGTTTAAAAGGAAAAAACTTGTGCCAAGTGTTGTGCACATGTGGAGGAACCTGAGCTCATATGCTGCTGGTGGGAATGTAAAATTACTTTGGGAAACAATGTGCCATTTCTTTACAAATGAAATGTGTACCTACCATATGCCCCAGCCATTCCACTCCTAGGTATTTGCCCAAGACAAATAAAACCACTCGGCACTGGTACATGAATATTCATAGCAGCTTTATTTGTAATAGCCCCCAACTGGAAATAACCCAAATGTCTATCAATAGATAAATGAGTAAGAAAGTTGTAGCATCTTCATATGATGACCTAGGACTTAGCAGTAAAAGGAAGTGAACTATTGATATGCACATCAATATGGATGACTCTCAAAATAGCAGCCAGACAAAGAGAGTACATACTGTATCGTTCTGTTTCTATAAAACTCTGGGACATGCAAATGAATCTATAGTGACAGAAGGCAGATTGGTGGTTGCCTGAGAAGGGGAGGGAGGGGCCACAAGGGGCCAGGAAGAAATCTGGGGGCGTAATGGATCTGCTCACTAGCTTGGTTATGGTGATGGATGCACAGGGGTATGCACAGGTTAAAACTTAGCCCGATGTGCATTGTAGATATGTGCAAATATGTGTTGGGAAAAAAAGAGCTGCCACAATGTTGAATCACTATGTTGTACACCTGGAACTAACACAATATGTGCGACTACTATACTTTAATTTTTTAAAAAGACCACAATGAGATAGCAGTGCACACCTTATAGACACAAAGAGCTGCCACTGAAGCCAGACTCCAGGAGGATATGCAGAGGTGTGGGCGTCTGCCAGTCCCGAGCTGGCTTGACTAGCATGGGGGAAAGAGTTATATGTCCCCGTCCGATCCATGAGGACCTGGGACCCAGAGAGGTGAAGGGCTGGGCCTGAGGTCACACAGCAAGCCCAGGGCAGAGCCCATGGCATGATCCCTGCTTCCTCCTCTGGATCCAGCACGTTTTCTCTGGGCACTGGCTGTGCTCCCAGGAGTCACCCAGGGCCTGCCAGCGCATCCTGACCTGAGGGACAGGGTATCCCTGACACCTGAAGATGTAATCTCTCCCCACCCCACCCCCACCTGGGACAGTGGTCTCCTGACTGTGCTTGTAGCCAGGAGACTGGCTTCATTTGCAGAGAGAGGTGTGGTCACAGCAGCTCCCCAGGGAGGTAATAAAGAATGAGAATGAGATAAGGGACAAATGCAATTACCTAATGACGCTGTTATCTGTGGCAGAGAAGGACTCAGGCCAAGCTGGTGACGTGGGCCCCTATCCCAGCACCCTGAAGAGGATGGCAGGGCCACTAGCCCAGGAGAGTGCCTCAGGGCAAGGGGTCATATTTCAGGCATAGAAGGGATCGCAGGTGGGTAGGAGTTGGGGGTGGGGTGAGTATGGGAGCGCCGGACTGGACCCAGCACCCATTCAGTTTCTGTCCATGTGTTCTCTCCCAGCCCCAAGGACCCCCACAGTGTTTGGAGTCAGAGCTGAGGGTGGATCCTGGACCAGGGGAACAGGCACCAGCTTTGTGTGTGGACAGACCTGGGTGTGAAGCCCAGTGCCAGTCAGGCCCCAGTCACCCCACCTGGGAAGTGGGGGCAACGACAGTCCCTGGCTCATCATAATGTGCTGCCCTGTATGGCTGGGTCACATGGGTCACCCTGCTTCCCCTCCCCTGCTGTCCTTCTGGTTGATTTTCTCATTGTACCGTGCAAAGCAAAGTCTGGTGGCTCTGAGGACGGACTCACTGTCCCTTGAGAGGGGGTGGGGTGGAGAAATGAGAGCTGCCGAATTTGCTGACCTTGAAGGAGCACTTCACGGGCTGGACCCCTTAACACAACAATCTTGTGACTTCCTGTCACGGTCACCAGCAAGGACACCAAGCCCTTGCAAGATGGTGGCTTTCCTGAGGTCATAGAAAATAGAGAGGCAGAGGGTCTTCATCCCCACTGCATAGACTTTAACGTGAAGGTGGGTGGCTCCCTGGCCAGGGAGCAGGTGGCTCTCCCCACACTGGATGGTGTTTTTTGTGCGTCATCCCTGAGAAGTGTCCGTCATCCGGCCCAGCGTACACAGGCTGAAACTGAGGCCCAGAGACATTTGGTCACTTGCCTAAATTTACAAAGCTGGGATATGGCTGAGCTAATACTTCCTCCCAGTGTCCTGGTCCCCAAAGCCCAAGCTCTTCAACACTTTGGAACTGAATTTTTCTAATCCTATTTTAGTGAATGGTGTGAACCAGCCTAACATCTAATCTAATCTAATCTAATCTAATCTAATGCAAGATGATAGTTAACACCTGCCTTTCCCAGCCCCTCCCAGGGGAAGGATTAGAGGTCCTTTATTGAAGATTCAGTCCTGCATTTTCTAAGCCAATCAGATAATATTCATTCATTCATTCACTCACTCACTCATTCATTCATTCAACAAAAATGCACTGAGGGTCTCTAAGTCCCAGGCCCGCCCTGGAAGAGCTCACTGTGTGGTGAGGAAAGAGATGAGCAGGTTGGTTAGAAACCTGCCCCCTCTTTGTGGGCTGCGAAGTGCGAAGCCCACATGTACCTTGGTGTGTTCAGTGCAGAGAAAACTGTTCCGAGTCTTGCTATTCAGCAGTTCCCATGGATACCTGATCATAATAACTAATTAGACCGAGTCAAGTGCAAACCTGGTGCCTATTTCAATCTTTGCTGTCATCTGCTCCCAACATTCACCCCCCTGTATTTATTTCATTCATTCAACATTAACTGAGTAACTATAAGTCTCTATACTTGAATGAATATGTTAATAATATTCATAACAACCACCAGCAACGCCCCCCCAAACTAACATTTATTGAAAATGTACTTTGTGCCAGGCCAGGCACTGTCCTCAGCAATTCACACATACTCGTTCATTCACCCCTCACGTGTGCTTTGAGGAAGGAGCTGTTACTGTTCCCTGCACAGGATGAGGAAGCTGAGACAGAGAAACAATGTGGATTTTGCCCACTGAAAGAGCTAGAGTTCAGACCCTCGCCCACAGCAGGCCGCCTCTTTCTCTCCCTGGCCCCCAATTCCCTCATCCATCTGGCATGTGCTTGTGCTTTTATGTAGGGCTCCGTGACAACAAGCAAGGCCCACGGGACTGGGCCCTCAGCCTGGCTCCAACACGCCGTCCTTGTGCTCGGTGGCCGAAACTCCGAATCCAGGTGTGTGGGACCGGCCCCATGGCTCCAGGACAGGAGGTCTTTGGGAAGCACTGGGGGTGGGGGTGTGACTCTTCATTCTCCGGCCTCTTCCCCCACCCCACCCCACCCCTTCCCTCATACATGATTGTGTGGAAGGCAGGTGCTGAGCCGATGACACACGCGTGGGGTTTGAGCAGGACGGAGTGTTGGGAAAGCCCACTTCTCGTCCAGAGGTAGTGGAAGCTGGGGTCCTCCTTGCTGAAATTCGAGAGGGCTGTGTCCGAGTGGTGTAGCTTCACAAGGGCACTGGCGACAGGGGCACCTTCCCCCCGCCGCCCCCGCCCTGTCCCCCCGCAGCCTTCCCCCTGCCCTGGAAGTCAGCTCCCTGGGAAGCCTTTCCTGACCTCGCAGACCAGGTCGGCCATAAGATCACAGACTCCAAAGGGATCCTGAAGGTCACCTTAACTCACTTAAGTGAGTGGGGAAACCAAGACCAGCCCAAGGACAGAGTCCTCAGCATGTATCTTTTCATGCCCTTTGGCCCTGACCTTCACTCTGGCTCCTTTCGATTCCCTGCAAATTTCCTGCACTTTCCCAGGAGCATGGCATGTCCTGTGGTTCCCCCACCTGCCCACCCTCCTCCTGCCCCTCCCTTTCTCCTGCAGTCATATCGTGAGTGTAGCGGTCTGCCCGAGGGTGCCAGCCTTTGGGTTTGTTCCGGGGGTATAGGGTCAGAGGAGCTTGGAACTCGGAGGGCCCTGTTCCAAGTCCAGAGTCTGAGGCTCTGAGGGGCAAGCCCTGGAACTGACTTCTGGTCTCAGGTACAGTGGGAACTCTGTACAGTGGGAGTGGGTCTCCCCCTGGCAAGATGAGGACCAGTGACAATTCCAATGGCCGTTCTCAGCCGGCACTTCACTCCCACGATGCTATTTATTTATTTATTTCTAGAGAGAGGGGAAGGGAGGGAGAAAGAGAGGGAAAGAAACATCGATTGGTTACCTTCTCATGCGCGGCCTCAACTGGGGACCTGGCCCGCACCCCAGGCATGTGCCCTGACCAAGAATCGAACCAGCGACCCGACCCATTGAGCCACAACAATCAGGGTCAATATTCTGATCCCTATGCCAGCCTTGGTGGCTCTGCAGTTAGTGGTGGTGACAAGACTTGAACCCTGGCCAGCTGCTTCCAAGGCTGGGGACTCTTCCCTGTGCCCCTCTGCCTCTTGCCATGGAAGGTGCTCAGAGAGAGAGGCTGGAGGCTCCAAACACAGGGCGGTGGCTTCAATCTCTCAGAAGCCTGGACACGTTGACCACAGGAGGGGTCCCCATACACCTACGTCTGTGTCCCTGCGCACCCCACTCATGTTTTCTTGACTTCTGGACAGGTGTGCCTGAGCCAGCACGAAGCCTTCCCTCCTGGGCACCAGTGGCCGCCCGCCACCCTGTTCCTGTGCCTGAATCAGCGGGCACCACCTTGCTGCTGCTTTCCCTCGTTTTCACACGGAGCAGTTACCTCCTTCCAAATCGGGAAAGGAGGTTAGAAAAAATAGCTCGCAGCTGCCCAAGGCGCGCTCGCCTCCTTTGTTTGGCCAACGCAGGGCTATTTGTGTTGGGTTTCCATATGGCTTCGTGACAGGCGTGGCTTTCCCTTCGGCATCTGTAGTGGATGCCGCTGAGGCTGTATGTCCCCAGCCTTCCTTGGACATCGGCTGCAGCTCCAGGGGTAGCCCTCTGTCAGCGGGGCCGAGGTCCATGGCGCACACTCAGCCTCCCACAATTCCGGGCAGTGCTGAGCTGCATTTTACATGGATCCTCAGAGGGTCCCTGGTGGGAAGGAGCCCAGTGGCCCACGCCGGTGACCAGCTCACTAATGCGCACGTGGTTGGCATCCCCTCCTTGCCTGTCTCACTCTCTGGCTCCCTCACTGTAGCCTCCCAGGCTCACCTCCCAAGTCAACTTCCTGCAGCCAAGTCCTTGTTTCAGGCTCTGCTTTAGGGAGAAGCCAAAAGTAAGACCAAACTGTGAGTAGGGCTGGTGGAGAACGTGAACAAGAGGAGGGCAAAGCCGTGGCTCAGGCATCAGAAAGGCCTCAGCTCTCGTCCTACGTCACCCTTTTCCCTGCACCTTGCACAATAAAAATCAGCGAGTTGAATATGCAAATGAACGGCAGTGGAGGAAGGACGGCCGGCACTAGTTTGCTTACTTGGCAGATTTGAAAACTGTGGTCGGCATCTTTAGGGCTCACCAACAATTTCTCAACAAACACTGTCGTCCTCTGATGATACCAGCCCCCATCTCTTGAATTAAGCGTGACCATCTGACTTTCTTTGGCAATGAAGTGTGAGCAGAAGTGATGCAGTTGGGAGCCAGATGCTCCCTGGTCCCTCCTTGCCCCCGCCAACCCGGAAGCTGTGTGTTGACAAGGAGGTGCCAGAAGGTGGCAGCAGCTTGATTGCCGAATCGTCTTATAGGGGACAGTGAGCCTGGAGTTTCCAAAACTGACAATGGTTTGTGTGTGTGTGTGTGTGAAATTAACTTTTGCTTTTTTGAGCCACTGAGATATTTGGGGACTTCTTTGTTACGGCAGCATAACCTTGCTCATCCTGACTGATACACAAACCAAGGGAGCTGAGGGCAGAGCCCTGGGCATTTCCTCTCAGGCCAGTACCTCTCATCTCTGACAGAGGCCTTTGCTCCTCTCCCTTGTTTGGAAACGGGGCATTGCTCTCCTATTCCAACTGACTGATCTCGAGTGAGCTCCTTAAGGCCCCTGTCCCCAGCCACCACCTGGCCTCCCTGTACTCATTTCTACACAGAGGAAGTTGTGCTCTGCAGAGCCCCCCGGGTCCACAGAAGGGTGGTGGAGGCAGAGCTCCCCGTCTTCCTCCTTTAAACAGAATGGCCCTTCCTGTGTCTGTTTTGCAGCTGTGGCTTTCACGTTAGAGCGGATCCATGCATAGCCATTTGGTGCACGTGGTGCTGGATGACCTGTGACTTCACGATGAGGGCATTTTACCTGCAGACATCTGAACTTACTTTCTCCCAGCCAACCCCATGCCTATGTGCAGGGCCGGGCCCTCTGCCCTGACTCCCAGCCATGCCATGAATGCTTAGGTCTCTGGCATCAACAGTACCAAGAGGACACTTTCTATGGGCACAACCTGTGTGTCCAGAGTGTGTGAGCCACCAGGTCCCCACGTGGCTCCTGATGGATCAGCCAAACCCGCAGCCTCACTTTGGGCTGCAAGTTTGCCCATCCCCACGTGCAGTGGGCAGTGTGGGACGGCCATCTGGAGACCTGGCCTCTGTCCCCAGCTCCATCACCCTCTCCTCAGCGGCAGTTACCTTTTCTGTGAAAGAATAAACCGAACAGTTGAGAGTCGGGCCAGCACTGTGCTAAGCAGGGGACGGGCCCCGATAAAGAACCAGGTGAGGAGTGGAAGAAGGGAGGGTGGGGCCTTCTGGCTGCAGGAGAAAAGCCGGAGGTCACATGAGGGCTGGCTTCAAAGCTCCATGAGACTCTAACAGAGAAGGCAAGTTCGATTGTTTTTCAGGTAGTAATTATCACTACAAAAAACGCTTTCTGTGCGCTCATCTAGAAACTGAGGCAGGACCCTTCTGTATCTCGTTCACCACGTTGAGAACGGAGGTGGTATACAGCAGTCACTCACTACATGTTTATTGAATGATTAAACTTGTCCTGTGTGGTGTCCAAGGCATTAAAGTTCTAGGGAGGCCACAGATGTTTTTCCCTGGCCACCCCCAACATCCGTCGCTCCTTTGCTCTGCACCCACTCCACCCCTGACACAGCCACTTCCTCTCTTAATTGGGATCCAAGTCAGACTTCCTGCTGCTCAGGGTGGCAGCTCCGACGGATCTAATCAGGGCGATTGGAAAGCGGGCGATTAGAAAGGAGCTGGGGAGCCTGGAGGTGGGCGGCGGCTGAGCTGAGCCGAGCCCAGCGGAGGAACAAAGGGAAATTATCTCCAGGAAGAGAACGGCAACCCTTACGTTGGCACCAGCGGGAGGAAGAGCATGAATCCGGAATCACGGCACTGACAAGAGAATTGTGAGGTATCACAGGGAGGGTGAACCTGGAGCCGGGGAAGGCGACCTGCTTTGACCCACAGGTAAACAGGAGAGAACTGATTCCACAGAGGGGAAGAGGCAGCCCCAAACCAGGGCCGTCTTGGGTTGTATAACCAGAAGTCTATCACCCAACACGAGGGAGGGGTGCAGAACTGGGCCACCCGTAGCTGTGACAGGGCACCTTCCCAGCATCCCTGCCACCCTGGAGAGAAGGGCGGGCCTTGCCCCACTGTGCGTGGCTCAGTCTCATGGGAAGGGAAGTAGCACCATCATTCTCATCCCTGTGGGTGGCCACCTACCCGTCCCCCTGAGCTGGGAGGCTCCCCGGCCCCTGAGGGGGACAGCTCCTCCTCTGCCCCCCCCACCCCTGCGCAGAAGACACGGTGGTGGCTGTCTTGGGGATGTGACTCTCTCTCTGGTGGATTCTTTGGTTTTCTTCTCTGACAGAGTCATGAGTGAGGCCAGGTTAGACCAAAGGGACAGGGTTGGATGGGGCCCCGTGATGGGACAGGGGTCAGAGCTCTTCTTTCCAACACGAAGCGACTCCTCACATGAAATGTGCAGTCCCGGGGTTGTTTTTAAATCTCATTTAAGAAAGTGGTGCGGGAGGGAGCAGGGCCTGAGCACCGGACAGGCTCAAACCTCGGCTCCAATCCTGGCTTTTTCCTTGGCCAAGACAGCTGGATGGCTGATCCTCGGTTTCCACATCTGTGAAATGTGCTCATCTCCTGTTGAGTGAGAGAACATGGGTGAAGTCCCGGCACACACCTGGCACTGAGGGGAACTGTTAAGCTGACCTCCGTGAGAGGAAGGGCAGGAGGTGGGGTTTCTACACAGCAGGGAGGGATAGAGTCACTGATGCTGATCATTGATGGCTTCCTTTCCTCTCCTGCCCTGTCCCCTGGGGCTACTGGGGTCCTCATCTCCTGCTTCAGCATCTCCTCAGAGGGTGCTGTCTACCCCGGACCTGCAGCCTCCTGGCCCTCTCCCTCCCTCCCAACCACTCTCAGAGCCCCAGCAGGCCCAAGGGTCCCTCATTCCGGTGGAAACAATCCCTCCACTTCTTGGAAGGAGAGGTGCTAAACTGTAGATTTTTTTCCTATCCTCCCCTGCTGGAAATCCTTCCATGGCTCCCCCTGGTTGGAAGCATGCCCCCTCCCCCAGGAAGCCTACCAGGTTCCCTAGCTGAGCAGGTGGAGGAGGGGCACTTTTCAAACTCCACTTGCATCTCAGAGATACTTGTCTTCCCACTCCGCCCCACACACCTGCCCTCTGACTCCCTGTTACTGATAGGTGGGTCCTACCTACAGGTAGCCTGAGGCAGGACGAGACAAAAAATACCTAGAAAACACTGGTGTACAGTGCAGATTCTACTGACATCCCCAAAGTCCTCAGCCTCTCCCTCAAGAGTGTCTGAGAGTCGCCCCTGACCAGACATGGGGGCTATGGTGGCATTTCCGCAGCCTATCCCACAGAGCCTGGCACAGGGAACATTCCCAGCAAACACTTGCTGACCCAGCGGGAGTCGCTCTGGAAGGGAATCCCGGGGTAGCTGAGCCCTGGCCTTCATTTCTCTGGGTAAGGGCAGAAGGCTAGGCTGGGGACACGGGGTGGGGGTGGGGGCTCGCTCTGTCAGGGGAACAGCTTGGGGTGGGAGAAACAGCGGGTGGTGGTGGGGGCCTGGGAGGTTCTGGGTCCCTGGGTGTGGGCAGAGGCTGCTGTTTGCTCTGGCCTCCACTCTGAATCCCCATTCACAGGTTGCCTGGCAACCATTGTTCATTTAATCACCACTGACTTTGAAAATAAAAATCAATTTCCTTTATGATGGGAGCCAGAGGCCGTACTAACCCCCACGTTTAAACAGTCCAATTTTATTGCTCAAGGGTTTATGCACACGGGTGTACACAGAGCATTACTTATCACAGGAAAAAGTTTTTTAGAGGGGCTGAACCTGTACGTCTGCCAGAAGAGGTGGCGAATTTCAGGTCCTTTCTCAGCCCAGAGTAGCCTTCAGCCTATAAAACTGGACGACAGAGATGTCGGAAACATTCTCACCGAGTACGTGGAAAACAGCAGGCACGTCACAGGACGCTGAGTGTAGTGCCATTTTTATTGAACAAAAGGAGTGTGTGGGCACACCTGTGCCCCTCAGTAAAAACATTCTGGAGGGGTGCACAGCAAAACGTTCACAATGATTTTCTCCGGGGAATGCATTGTAAGTGATTTTAAGTTTCTCTCTATCTTTCTGGATCATCTGATTTTAAAAATAAAACAAGCATGTGTTCCTTTTCCTTTTTCAACCTGCAAAAACAATGATGTCATTTCTTTTCTGCAAACGGAGAATTCTAACTCTGGGGGCCCAGGAGCCCTGGAGGGGTGGGTGAGGGTTGAAACTACATACAGCAAGGGCCAGGCGGGGGGCCAAGCAGGAGAGAGCAGGAGGAGTGGGGAGACCGCATGTCACTTGAGAGACGAGAGCCCTCCTAGGTCCTGGGTCCCTCCTCCGTCCTGGATGCTGTGGTGGAGGCTGGGCCAGTTGCCTTCCAGGTGCCAGGAAGTGGGGAGAGGGGGCCAGTTTCCTGGGTGGGCAGCTGAAGCAGGGTGCAGACATGCTGAGACCAGCCGACCAGGGACAGGGGCCACAGAGGAGCCCACTCACTTCCAGGAATTTTCGCCTTCGCTCAAGGGTCCCTCTTTCTCTCCACAAGGCCACCCTTCCTTTCTCTACAAGACACACTTCCGTTAAGGCCCAGCCCAAGGATCAACCTCCACTGTGAAGCCTCCCTAAACCCTCCAATAGTCCACGGTTTTTGCTCCCATAATCCTTTGTGCATTCCTGGTCACGGCATTTGTCAGATGCCACCGTGACTGACAGTGGCTTGTCTGGGCCCCATTCCCAGCCTGTGAGCTCTTCGAGGCAGAGGGCTTATCTGTCCCAGCACCCCTCTCAGGGCCGGCACATGGAGGCACCCCAGCAGCGCTGGTGGTAGGATGGGTGGGTGTGGGTGTGGGTGTGTGCGTGGCTGACGGTTAGGTGGATGGGTGTAACTGCTTAGGACCTGGCACTCTGTCTGTGGTTCTGTAACTTTCCAGAGGTTCCACATTGCTAAGTGGGGCAGCTGGCCCCAGGGCCCCAGGGCCCCAGCTGTGAGTAAGCCTTCTTCTGCCCCCACCATGCTGGTTCTTTCCTGAGTCACTAGCCCGATTGTTGTCAGCTCTGGGTAGAAAATGCTAAGGGGGGAAGTGCCAGGGCCCGGACTTCTCGCAACAAGGACCCCATGCTGGCCATCCTCACGGTGACCGGCCACACCAGTGACCTCAGCCCAAGGGCGAGGCCAGCAGGCTGGGTGCCAGCAGGCAGGACGCTGCCCAGGGGGAGGGGACCGTTGATTTCTTAGCAGTTGTTAGTCCTGAAGGCCAGGGGAGCCGTTCACGTTAAGCCCCTTTATCTCCTTGCAGTTGCACTCAATCAAGGCGATAGAAAGCAATCTGGTTAAATGGTGGCTGTAACTGCACTGCAGCTGTTCGGAAACCACTTAGTGCCTCCTGGCAAACCTGTTCTGCTCACCTGGAGAGCACACGTCCTCCGACTCTCTGGGAGTGTCTTTGTGGGTCGACCCTTCGTCTAGCAGCCAGGAGAGTGGGGACCTGATAAATGTTTCTCGTCTCTTCCTCCCAACCATCCCCCGGGGCACGGGCACACACCTGGCGGAGGCTGGACCGGCCTCACTGAGGAAGCAGTGAACTTCCTCACCGAGGGTCAAATCCAGGAACGTCCGGTGCCCGTGCCTTTGTTTCCCAGTCCTTTGAATCACTTCTAAATGATCATATCTTCACATATTACTTTTGTAATGAACATTTTTTCCATCATACTGCTCAGCTCCTGAGTCTGCTCTATTTTATCTCCTAATCTCTCTCTGTAATTTGCTCCCCTCCCAGCCCTTGGCCACCAAGTCCAGGCCCACATAACTTGGTGCCAGAATCACTGCCGCCCCCTCTCTGCCCCTATGATCTCTCAGTCCCTGATCTTGATGTCCTCTGCTTTTCTGATGCGTAACTGCCTGAAGGACTTCTCTCAAAAGCAGACCTGGCCAAGCCTCTCCCCTGCTGAAAATCCCAGAGGCTCTCACCCACCAGCTCCCAGCCCTTCCCAGGGGCCTCCAAGGGCAGAGAAGTGACAGCCACTAGGGAAGCACCAGGCCTGTCTTCCTGTCCGATTTGCCCCAGAACTTAGCCTCCAGGTGCACAGCGGAGCACACAGCCCTGGCCATGCCTCTCCCCCGACTGCCTGCAAAATAAAAACCCGAGGATGACGGTTCAGGCTCAGACTTTCACTCTGCAACGCTGCCCTGTCTTCCCTCCTGCAGCATTTCCCAAACAGAACAGGCACTTTCTAGCCTCAAGCTTAGCAGGTCCTGCCTCTGGACCTTTGCACACACTGTTTCCTCATCAAGTCTGACCCCGCCCAGGGCCCTACAGAGTAACCTAGAGCTTGGAGATTTCCTTGACTCCAGGTAAGGCATCTGGGCTTTGTACTCCTGCACCAGTCGGTTGGTAGATGGCCTTGCTCTGAGCCTGGGGAGTTGGGGGAGCAGGGACCAAAACCTCAGGTACTTCCTGCTCCAATGTCCTAAGGGCAGTTCCCTGAAGAAAGCTGTGTGAGTCTTAGGAAGCAGAGCCAAGGAGGGGACCAGCCACAGAACCAGGTGGAGCCACCTGGGCCCAGGTCTGCCCAGAGAGCACCTTTAGCCGCCTGCCTGCAGGGAGTCTCTCCTTCTCGTTTAGCCATGTCAGCCATTGTTTCTTCTTTACACAGCACCTGTGTTTCATTTGCTTGTTTCTTCGCCTGACTGTGATCTCTCCTCCTGGAGAATGAGAGGGCCTCGAGGACAGGGACCCTGTCTGTCTCGTCTACCATCCTATCTGCAGCTCTCGCATAACGAACGCTTGGCATTAGCGCTAACGGGCAGTTACGGAGTGAGTGAGTGAGTGAGTGAGTGAATGAATGAATCAACGCAGCCAGTAGGTGGTAAAGCCTATTCCCAAACTCAGAACTCCAAGCCCAATTCTTTCCACTCAAGGAACAGAAAAACTGAATCAATGACCAAGAAGGAAGCTAGCCAACACATTAAAAAACAGCAAGGCTTCCATCCCTGTCTTTACTATGGATGAATTATTTCAAACCGCCAAGGGACGAACAATCCCCAGGAATATATACAATTGTGGGGGACAGAGAAAAGTGTGCAGAGCTGCCCAATTAATTTTACAAGGTCGGCATAGCCCTAGGTGACATCTGAAGGAGGCAGAGCAAAAACTACACACTGCCATGAGTATGGACAAAATGGCACTCATTGGCTTTTAACTGAGCACACCAGCGTCTGGAGCGGATGTCTGCGTTCCTCAGCAGTTAGGGTTCAGTCCCAGTAGGATGCGCCCCAAGAATGGGTGTCTACAAACTATATCAAGTATAATAGAAACCCCTATAAGAAAAAGCCTGCAATGATTTCAGGTAGACACTACGAAAGCACTCAATAAAATTCAAGTCTTTATTTTAGAAACTCTAAAAATTAAGAAGACAAGGAAATTGTCTTAATACAGTAGAGATAAAAGTATGTATCTCAACGCATATCAACTCACTCTGCATGTCATGATGGAATGGTGGGGGGGTTCCCGCCGAAGCCAAGATTCCAATGAGGTGGTCTCTATTGCCATTTCAGGCACTAAGTTTATGAATGAGAGACCTGAAAAATAATGTCTTATACAAGGCAGGAATCTGTCTCCTGGGAGAAAGGAATCTGGAGGCCAGGAATTCAGGGTAACCCCTGGTCTTTGGGGAACAAACTCTCCTCTGTGTTTTTCACCCTCCTTGGGCTTGCCTTTCTATCCTCGGGTCCATATTGTGTCCTGGGGCCACTTTAACAAATCGCCACGGACTTGGTGACTTCAATCCACACACATGAATTATTTCACGGCTCTGGAGGTCAGAGTCCCAAAGGGTCGCACTGGGTGAAGACTTCAGAAGCAAGAGCTAAGACCCCTCCTACAAGCTGCCTCAAACCCGGGCCTGAGGGGTGGGCTCAGCAGGCCCCAGCCACAGCACGGTCTGGGGGAGATCTTTCTCTGGTGTCGTGGCAAAGGCCACCTGACACTAATGAAAACACCCAGAACCCACTAGCCATGACCCCGAGGGAAGTGCAAGCTGTGGCCACCCAGACTGGTTCCTGTCGCCTACTCACACTAGGGCCGGCACTCAGGCTTGTTTGCGGTCACGGCCGTGGTCCCCTCACCCAGAGGAGCTCACGCGGACCCCACACCCAGGGCTCCAAGCCTGCCTGAAACTACCCTCTATCCCTCATACGCTAGGGGTGGGGCCTTTGACTTGAGTGTGTCCCTGGGCCACAGCAGTCTGCTCACTTCCCTCCCCCGCGCCGACACTGCAGGAAGGACCAGGCCAGGGTCCAGGTCATCCTCAGGGGTCGCCATGGAGACATTGTGTGGAGCAGGGCCTCTCAAAGAAGTTAGAACCATCCTGCAGGGGCCAGTTAGGTCAGCCCCCTGGGGACAGGGACGTCACTTTATTGGGGAAGATACAACCTCAACACACAATACACCTGCATCCCCAAAGCATGACCGCTGACAAGTTGTAAATCATAACAGATGAACATCCTCTAGACTCTGAGGCCTGAGGGGAAGCACTTCCCTCGCAGCCTCATCTTTACAGATAGCGCCATAGGGTGTCCGCTCACTGGGCACTGTGCTGGGACAGCTCCGAGAGGTCAGGCAACCTGCCCAGGTTTACATAGCAGATAAGCAGGGGCAGGGTCGGGAGGGAGGACTGTGCGCCTGACCCCTGGGGGCGAGAGAAGAACTGTTCTTCTGCCGCTGGTGGGGGTGCAGCAGACTTGACCCCAGGCCTGCCACCCCCCACCTGTGGTTCATGGGTAACGAGGCCAATCCCACCACAGTGGGCTGCCCTCACTGCTGCTCCGCACCGGAACCCGATCCCTCCCTTCAGGCTGCCCTCCCAGCGTGGCTCTTCACTCGCACAAGGTCCCGGCAGGTTTTGTTAAATAGCAGCTCCCCCTAGTGCACTGAAAAATGCCTAAACTGATTACTAAAGAAGGGGGTGGGGGGAGAAACAGAAAGGAGGTGGGGAGGGGTGGAAGAAAGGAAGGAAAGGAAAGAGAAAAAAGAGGAGAGCTTTGTAACTATTTCTGGGAGCTGGGGCCTGAGTCCAGGAGTCCTGCTGGGGCTAGGTTGGTGGTAGGCTAAGGAAGGAGCTGGCATTCCCTGGAGGCCTTGGGAAGAAAAGCACGGGTATTTGAGCAGGCAGGTGCCTCTAAGCACATGGGAACCAGGCGGGCTGCCCAGCCCTGACTCCAGTCTTACGGTGGCCACACAGGGAGCCGGGTAGGTGGGTCTTCTCGTACCAGGTGGGCCTGCTGCCTCCAGTCCTGGGGTGGAGAAGCTGGACCAGCTGCCCACCAGAGAGGGCCCCACCCCTCCCCGACCCGGCCAAGCCTGATGACCTAACTCATTCCAAAAAGCCAGCACGATTGAGGAGCCGTGGGACCACACATCCTGCCCCCACACTGAGGTGAGACCCAGAGAAGGGTCGACGGAGTCCCACCCCAAATGCTCACCCAGAAGGTCAGGAACCAAGTCGGGGCTGTCCCAGGCTCCCTAGGTGGTCCAAACTCTCGCCCAGGCCCTCTGCAAAGGCAGTTCACATGGAGGGAGAGGGGCACCTTGGATACAGTGTCTCCTTCCATTGTTAAAACAGCAGTTTGCAGGGGGACAGGGGAACACTAAATGACACTATAAAAACGCCATCAGAAAAATCCAAACGCAAACTCTCCACAGGACAAATGACTCAGTTTCCTCCACAAATAAACTGCCAGGGAAGAAAGCGAGGGAGGGGAACACAGACACTTCAGAGGCCTATGGACCAGTCCTGACCTGACCGAAACAACTACAGACACACACGGCCATGTACCATTGACTCAGCATGTTCAGGGCATTAAAAAGCCATTGTTATTTTTAGGTGAGATATGATCTCAGGATCGTGTTTACAAACAATAAAGGAACCTTATCTCTTGCACATGAATGCAGTGTTTACAGAGGAGATGGTTTGGGCGTGGGGGGTTGAAGTGGGGGTGACGTGGTTGCATTTTCCTTCATTAGAAAAAATTAACATGTGAAAGAAGGGAAAAGATGTGATGCAGAGGAGTCAGAGCGTGAATATTGAAGTTTCTTTTTTTATGGTTTTCTGTATCTGACAGCATAAGAGAGCGATAACTGGTTTAATAAAATCTTCCTATAAAATAATAATTATAAGCCCCAATGTGGAGTCATGGGGACGGGGACAGCTGTTTTCCTGCAGGCGTCTCCAGGTCCGTGGGCCCAGCTGCGGGAGGGGCCGGTCCAGGCTCGGCAGGTGAAACCGATGCAGGGCGCCTCCAGCCCTGCAGCGTCCCGGGGGGAGCTTTCCACTGCGCAAGGCTCCCTCTCTCCGGACACATGCCGGCTTCAGATGCCAGGAACCATTGATCAATAGCAAACCTGGGGGCTGCCGACAATCAGCAGGTGGCTGCTGGGAAACAAAACCGGTTGGCGGAGGGTCAGATCCCACAGGAAATGTCAAACCAAACAGGAATCACGTTCATCCTCCCCCCACCTCCCCTGGGAGTTTGGAGGACAGAGGGGGTGTCCTCACGAGGCGCAGACAACTGTGCTGTTTCAAAACTCTGGCCAAGAGGCAGATCTGGGGACAAGGCGGCCGGAGGATCCAGATAATTTCTTTTTCCAGGTCAGGGGCAGCCTGGGAAAGGTCGTGCCTGACTCCTAAAATGCAGGTATAAATTCACGAGGTTAACAAGGACACTTGACGGGCAAGCACGAAAGAAGATACACAAATGAACAATTCACACGGCACTGCAAGAAATACGCGGTTTTGCCAGACATCAAAGAAATGACAATACAAACCCAGTACCATCTGGGGCCTGCCCAGTGGGCTTAGGTTTTAAAAAAACATCTAACGCTCCAGATTAAAGGTGACCAAAGGGACTTGACAACTCACCTGTGTGCAATCTGCATGTGGATCGGGGGAGGGTGAGACTAGGGGTGGCGTTATTGGCATTCACGGGAAATTTTGAAGATGGATTGTGGGTCAGAGAAAAACGGCGTTGAATCGAGGCTACCTTCCTGATTTTTGTCATTGTTCAGCAGCTTACACAAGAGGTTGTCGGGACACACAGACTGAAATGTTTGGGGGTGAAGGGTCCTAACACCTGCAACTTACTCTCAAATTGTTCAGAAGAGAAAGGGTGGGGGGAAGGAAGGGAGCAAAGGGGAAATGCTAGCACTTTGTGAGTCCGGGCAAAGGGGGAGTTCTTGGTACTATTCCTGCAATCTTCTGTGAATCTGGAGTTGTAAGTAAGAAAAAGTGGCTTGCAATGGTTCGCGCTGGCAGGGAGCAGGGACAGGAGAACTCGTGTCTGGCCAAAGGGCACCCGTGTCCTGGAGGAGAATGAGGCGATAAATGACACAGCCTCTGACCCAGCAGTCCCACCTGGCGTGGTTGGTCGGCCTGAGGACAGAACCGGTGATGAGCGCAGACTGGGGTGCACAGATGGTGGCCGAAGCCCTGGCGGCTCGGCGACGGCTCAGGTCCATGCGGGCGGCGTGTTCGCAGGGGAACACTCTGCGTCCACGGCACTGATTGTCTGCGTCCTACATGGACAAAAGGCTCCGAGACGCCCTGCTCGGTGTGGTCACTGTGTTGAGTATCAGTGCCAGCCAAACCAGACTAAGGGCGCGCCCTGGCTGTTGGTGTGGCTCAGTGGGCTGAGCGCCAGCAGGAGCGCTGAAATGAGGCGGGTTTGATTCCGGGTGGGGCACAGGCCTGGGTTGTGGGCCAGGCCCCCACTGGGGGGCGTGCGAGGGGCAACGGATCAATGTTTCTCTCATCTATTGAAATTTCTCTCTCGCTTCTCCTCTCTCTAAAAAATAAATACATAAAATCTTCAGACTGTGAGTATGAGTGTGTATCTCCATTTCAAGCTTCTTGAGGTTGGCCACCAAATCTTTTTTCCCATTGTAGTCCCAGTGCCTAAGCCAGTGCCGGCCTCAGGAAGTGGTAATGAATTTGTTTAATGGATGAATAACCAGCCGTAGTATAAAAGGCCAGGAGGGTGCACTTCAAAATGTGCAGAGCACTGTTTCTAGTGGTGTGAATACAGGGGGCCTTGATTTCCTTCTTTCTGTCCATCTGTATGGCCTAAATGCTCTACATAGAATGCCGACCAGTTTTCTAGTAAATTATTTAAAACAATGTCGCTAGTACTTAAAACGATGCTGAATTATTTAAAGCAATTGTAGATTATTTAAAACAGTACATACAAGGCAGGGGGAGAGTAGCCTTCCTCTCAGGGCTATTCAATAAGGATCTGTCTGCAAAGGTTTCCAGGCTCCCTTAATCCCCCAGGAGATGATCCCAGCCAGCCCGCAAAGTGCATCAGCATTCCCAAAGCCCAGAGGCTTGGAGGTGGCTGTGGCCTGAGGCAAGCCCTGCCTCTCTCCCGGCCTGGGCTTCCTCCCCTGCAGAGCAGGGTAAGGATACAGGTAGCATCCAGCGCTGAGCTGTGTTGTCGGCGCCCCCTCCAAACACTCCACAGAGAACTGACAGGAGTGGGGGGCAGGTTGTCCCATTTAAAGATGAAGTGACTGAGGTCCAGAGACTAGAACTTGAACCCCAGTAGGGCTGGTTTTCATGGTGTCTGTCAGCCCCTCCCCGTGCTGATACCCAGGAACCCCTCCTGATCCTGCTCGCACACTGCCTAGGATCTGACCCGTCGCGGGACGGTGAAACTCACAAGTGTGCCCTGTCCTGTGAGCATCCCTGGAGAGAGCAGGGTGTCCCGCCAGGGTGATGGGTGGCTGTTCTCAAGTCCTGGCTGAAACGTGTCACCTCTCTGACCCGAGGAATGATTCACAGCTGACCCCTCTCTCCCAGCATAAGAGCCTGCTCAGACCCATCTGGAAGACACGCGGCCTGTCGTTTGTTGGCCGCAAGATGGTTGTTGACAAAACCCAGGCTTCGTTTTTAATAAAAAGCAAAGGGAGTGTTTTTAAAAATTAATAGACCTTATTCTTTTAGAGCCATTTTACGTTTACAGAAAAAGTGATTGAGCAGAAAGTACACAGTTCCTCTGTAGCCCTAACCCCCCCACGGTGCTGTGGGGCACGTTTGTCGAAATCAATGGACCAGTGCGGTCCCATTATTATTAAAGTCCACAGTCTACTGAGCTCACTCCTTGTTTGTAGTTGTGGTAAATGCACACGTTTTAACCATTTTGAAGTGCACAGCGCGACAGCGGATGGCACTTTGACCCGGTGTGTGCAACCAGCAGGGCCGTCCCACTCCTAGACGGAACCTCTGTCCCCGTGAACACGAGCTCCCCACAGGGTCACTGCTGTGGAGCGCATTCTGTGTGTTGGGACCGATGCACAATGACACGCAGCCAGCCTGCCGGGAGCACTCAGAGGAGCTGCACTGCCCTCAGCACCCCCGGGCTCCCCGGAGTCCGGTCCCTCCTCCTAACTCCCGGCAACCATGCTCTTTTCACCGTCTCCGTAGTGTCCCCCTTGGCAGAGTGTCATCAAGTTGGAACCCTGCAGTGTGCAGCCTTTCCAGACCGCCTTATTTCACTCCGCATATGCACTTAAGAATCCTCCATGTTGTTCCCTGGCTTGACCAAGTCCATTCTCTTCAGCACTGAATAATATTCTGCTGTCGGGATGAACTCCAGTTTGGGCAATCCCCAAATGAGGAATTTCTCATGATAGAAAAAAAATATATGCTGACTTTTGGAAACTGAGAACAACCAGAGAAAAGGAAGAAAGCAAAGCCCTGTAATCCTACATGTAAAGGCCACGCCGGGAGCATTCTGCTGTCATTCTGTTCACATGTGTGCATGTGCACATGTGTGAGCCCATGGGCATCTTTTTATTTTGGATGGACAGCATGGCACATAAAATTTTAATTTTCCCCATTAATTTTAGCTTAGCGCCTCCATGTTGCAAATTCTCTATAGGCATTTTTCTCTTGTGTATTGTTTTCAATGTCTGTGGCGCTTTCCCTTGACTGGGGACCTCGCGACTCCTTGACCACGCCTCTGTTTCTGGACACTGGGGCTGTTTGCAACTTTGCGCCAATACCAATAAATCCACCTGGAAACGCTAGTGCCTAAATAATTGTGTAGCTTCCCCCCGGCCCCACTTGCTGGAGGTGGAGTAGCTAAGTCAGAGAGCACGGATATTTAAAAGATATCCCAGAGATGTGTTTCTTTTTTTAACACATTTTTTATGTTGGTAGTTTTAAGTACATTTACGTTGTTATGGAATATCTCCAGGACGTTTCCATCTTGCGAACCTGAAGCTCTGTCCCCACTGAACAACGGTCCCCCCTCCTTTCTCCCCAGGCCCCGCAGCCACCATTGTCCTCTCTGCTTCTGTGAATCCGACTCCTTTAGACTCCTCATGCATGTGGAACATACAGCATTTGTTTTTCCCGACAGGCTTATTTCACTTAGATTAGTGTCCTTGAGGCTCATCCACGTCCTAGCACGTGTCAGAATTCCCTTTCTTTTAAGGTTGAATAATGTCCCACCGTGTATATCTACTGCGTGCTGTTTATCCGGCCTTCCCCCGGTGGACACTGGGGTCTTGGTACCCATGGTCGTTGAGGACAGCGCAGCTGTGAACACACAGCAGTGAGTATGCAAACAGCATCTGCTCCAGCCTCTGCTTTCAGATCGTTCGGGTGTATCCCTGGAAGTGGAATTCCTGGATCATATGATAGTGCTACTTTAAATTTTTTGAGGATTCTCCGTACTGTTTTCTATTGTGTTCACACCATTTTACAACCCCGCCAACAGTATGGAAGGGTTCCGATTTCTCCGCATCCTTGCCAACACTTGCTGTTTTCTGTTTGCTTGCTTGTTTGTTTGTTTGTTTGTTGTACGATGTCTCTTTAAGAGCCAGAAGGGATCATCTGTGGTTAGTGGTTCCCAAATTCCTGACCTCCGTTTGAGCTCGTGCTTCAGGGGTGTTTGCCTATCAAACACATTTTACCGAGAACTCATTATTTTCCCGTCTCTACCCTTTGGTCCAGCATGTCCAAGTCTGGAGATTTCCCTTGGGGCCGATGGCTGGCTGTCTTCCCAGTTCCCTGCCTCCTTCCTCCTGGCAGGCATCCAGCCGCGGCCAGGGCACTATTTCCCACCATCGGAATCGGAACGGAGCAGATGTGACTCCGCCACCTCTGCCCTCAGCCGGTTAAGGGACTTGCTGGCCCTGGGCATTCTCTCTCTCTCCAGCCTGCAAACAAAGCACAGAAAGCGGCCTCGGGGACCGTCTCTGGGTTACAGTGCTTGTCCTGTTGCCCGGCTAACACAACCTACAGACACACCCTCCTCAGAAGACCTGTGGTGCGCACTGCTCCTTCGCATTATTCACTGGGATGTTGCTCATAACAGCAGAAGACTGAAAACAACCCAAATATCCACTAAACTTTGGACTAGCTACGGAGATGGAAGTACGGCTTTCCAGTGGAATTCCGTGCAGCTATTTAAAAATAGGAGGGCATTTCTTTCATTGCTTTTAGAAAGAGCGGAAGGGGGAGAGAGAGAAACATTGATGTGAGAGAGAAACATCAATTAGTTGCCTCCCATACGCACCCCAACCAGGGATTGAACCCATAACCTAGGTATGTGCCCTAACAGGGAATCGAACCCACAACCCTTCAGCTGCAGGACGACGCTCCAACCAACTGAGCCACACCAGCCAGGGCTGGACTTTATATTTATGAGCAGTTTTAGGTTCAGGGCAAAACTGAGCTGAAGGGACAGGGATTTCCCACATGTCCCCTGCCCCATTCACTGCCACCCTCATTATCAGTACCCGCGCCCCCACACTGCTCTGTTACAATCAATGAACCTACATTGACACATCATCACCTGAAGTCCACAGTTGACACAGGGGTCACTCTTGGCATTGAACATTCTAAGGTTTGGATAAATGTATAATGAATGTACCCACCATGATAGTACCACACAGAGTGGTTTCGCTGTCCTAAAAAGCTTTATTGTTTTTTTAAAAAGCAAGAATCAAAATCATATATTTACTGCTAACATCTGTGCTTTTTTAAAAAGTGGGGGAGAGGGTACCTATTTGGATTGGGTCGTACATGTATAACATGGTTCCCGGAAACGATCCAGTGAAACCCAGGGTCAGTGGTTACCCGAGTCACCCTTGGGTAGGGGAGGTGGGAACTGAGCAGGTAGGGGTGGGGGGGCAAGGAAGACCGCCCCAGTTTGTCTCTTCACATATATTGACGTTAGAGCCGTGCGAAAGTGTTTCCTATTCAAAAACTTAAGTAATTCCGTTTCCCATTTTATTGTAACGCAGAGTTCAAATATGCCCCATCCAGGCTTCTCACGTTGACTCTCTGGCCTGAACGCTGCCCACTGAAGGTGGGGCGCCTCAAGTTCAGGATGTCGTGTGGTCTCCACGCACAGAGGGCAGCGGGGCCACACCCCCTCCCAGGACTGCTGCCTCGTCTGGCCCACCGCCAGCCGGCTGTGCCCAGGCCAGGCCTAGGCCTCCATCTGCCAACCAGACAGGCAAGCTGCTCACCCCCTTCCTGCCAATGAAGCATCCTAATTACACAATAAATACTAATTGTCTGTGACTAGAATCTTCCACAGTCATAGACATTAACCAAAGGCTTGCTTAACGAGCCTCACTGTTAATTATCTGTGCTCCCTGCTCCAAATTTAATTAAGCCTTGGCAGGAAATATCAATTGACAGAAGATGAGTGAGGAAACAGAGTTTGCGAAGATGCCCTCTTCTCATCCGGGGGGGCCTGGCAACGCTGCTCCGAGTCTGCCTCCCAAGACCGGGGGTTTCCCAGTGAGCAGAAGGAGACAGCAGGGAAGGGAGCCTGCACTTACCAGTGCCTGCTGGGTGCCAGGCAGATCCACACATGGTTGCACACATCCACCATCTAATCCCGGCAGTTACTGCAGGAGCTCGGTCCCCACTTTACAGATGAGGAAACAGAGGCTCCGAGAGGCCCAGTGACTTGCCAGGCGACTGGCAGAGCCAGATCTGTCTGAGTTGCAGGCCCATACATTTCTGCTACTCGCTGCCGGAGGAAGGGTCTTCGTGATGTTTTTCCCTCTCACCTTGAACTTCTGAGGTTTTTCCCCCCAAAGCATTTCTAAGTAATACTTCACTTTAGTCTCACATTTGTTTATTAAGAAAACAAAAAGCTGAACCGTCTGAAGCCAAGAGAACCGTACTAACAGCCCCACACTGGCCCCAGGGCCAGACTGCCTGGTTGCAGTCCCAGCTCATCCTTCTGGGGTTCCCTAAGCTACTTGAATCTAAGGCTTGATTTCTGTGTTAGTTAGAATAAGTAACCCTAGCTGCTACAACAAACAGCTTCCAACCCTCAGTGGCTTAGTAGAATAAGAGTTTATTTTGAGGCAGGAGATAGAATAGGAAATCCTGAGACAGTGCAGCCCATCAGTCAGCATCCTGATTTCCAAGAAGGGCCGTGTGACATCTGATAATAATTAACATTGTGGTTTCCTCTCCAAGTGGGCAATCAAGAAAGATTGCAAGAAATAGCATGTGTAGATGCTTAAGTAAAAACCCTATAAAGCCTGTAACCGTTCCATAGAAGAGAGCCGTACCGTGGCCAGAGATGGGCCGCTCCCGTATCTTGGGTTGATGGAGCCAAGAGAACCAAGGCTAAAGCTACTATCCCTTTGGTTCCTGGAAGAAATGAGGATTTTGTGAGTTGGGATAATTTTGACTTTGGAATTAAATATTTAAGTGTAACTTCCATTATGACGGCATTTCTGCACATGATTCTTAATTGGTAAAATGCAATTCTTGACACTTTCTGTGTGATTAGAGTCCCTATCCCTTTTTTTCTTTTTCTCTTACATCCTGATGATTATAGGCCAAGGGCTGGGAGGAGGGAAGGGATTAGTTACTAGGAGCAAAGAAAGAATGGACTCAGAACTTTGGAGATGACTCCTAACCTCCAGAAATGATGTGCTTGCTGCTAAGTGGTCCTTCACCTTGGTTTGCTACGTTAAAACTGTAAATACAGCAGACCACGGCATTCCTCCTTAACTGGGCGGGGTTTGTCCTGCCTTTCATCCTGACCACACCAGCTGCAGGAAGCTAGGGGCCCATTTCAGAATTTGGTCTCTTTCTAATTGAGAGGGTCCTGATGGTCAGAGTCCCCTTATTTCCTGGGATATTGTGATGGTATTTGCTGTGGGGGGTGTTCCTGACTTCAGGCTTCCTCCTGTTTCTCAGAGGATCTGTCGTTACGATGCCATAAACTTTTTCTTGCTTGTCTTTGTTTGTGTGTCCCGTTCAATTCTTCGTTCGCGACCACCGAGGGCCTGGCCCCGTTTCCATCTGCAGCAGCTCATTGTTCACCCAAAGCGAGCGGGCAAGCCTCAGGCAGAGGCCCAGAGACCGGGCTCCTTCTGTCTGTGCAGGGGTTGTACCCTTCCGATAAAATTCAAGGGGCCCGTTAACTTCAATGGGGGGAAAAGACGTGACTATTTTCTTTATTCTCTAACTAGAATTTAGCATTTTTCTTTAACGATGAGTAGAGAGGACAAACCGGTTTTATGCCTGTGAGTTTGTTACCGACGGAAGTCACAGATACTATATCCCGTCACAGCTGTTGCAGACGTCCTGAATTATTGACACTCATTCGTGACTCTGAAACTGGAGGCATTAAACCTGCCACTAGATCGCATGCGATCAAAGACCTCTGTCTGCTGACGCCTAGCTCGGAGGAGCTGGCCTATTACTGCTGAACAACTGTGTACTTAGCAATCTTTCAGCGTTGTGTGCTCTCCCGTGGGTGAGCTAGCCCTCGACCTTGCTCCCCAGCATCCCTCTTGATGACTCTGTGTCGATCAGTACATGGAAGGAAGTGAGTCAACCCCCAGGTTGATGCTGCTTCCTTCTGACAGCTGCCCTGACCCTCTTGGAATAAAGTGCTCGGGTGTGAGGCGGGTGGGATGGGGGCCCACCACCTGTGGCTTACAGGGTGGTTGCACTGGAACCAAGCGCTCCTGCGTGGCTGTGAGGGGGCTGCACTGCTCTCCTGGGGCTCTCACTGGTGGCTGCGACGGGCACTGACCAGAGAAGCTTTTGGGCCTCTGGCCTTTGAGCCTCATTCTTCGGTGACTCCGTCTCCCTCCGTCCCGCTCTCTGATGGTGCTGTACATGCTACAGATTGCGGGAACACCCACAGTATTCACTTACTTCCTCTTTTGCTGAGTCTGCTCATTTAAGTGACCTGATTTCATAAAATGTATTCACACAGTAAACATGAAAAATGTTCTGCCGGACTGTACTCAGCCTGACCGGTAACCAAATGCATATGTAACTGGCGAGATGTCACCCTCTCTGCTGGACTTACAGAACTGCTCTCTTTAATTGTGACACCTGCTGCTGGCGAGGGTGCCCTGAGAACCTGGCCCACTTCTGGTGGGCGGCTAACGTGGCACTGTCTTCCGTCTGGAGGGCGGTCAGGAGATTTCAGAGAGTGGCTGGAAAGTGTCTCTACCTTCTGATCCAGGGATTCCACCCGGGAGGTATCCTAAGGTGCTCGCTCTCAATTTTATATAAACACACACACAGAGCTTTTCATCACTTATTGTCAGTGGTGAGGGGTTCTTTCTCTCCAAAGTAGCCAGTGTTGATGGAACATTAAGTTGCAGTCCAATCACTTGGTGGAAGTGTTGTGAAGCAAGTTAGAGCAGTGATTAGCAACTTTAAAAATTGTGTGGAAGGTCCTAAGATCGAGATCTTTGTTTCCAAGTATCATTCTCTGCTGAAAGGAACCAGGGGGCTCTTGGCAGAAACGGCTGATTCTGGGTCCAGGGCCGGGGAAGTTCGGGGCAGACTAGAAGGTCTTGGTGTGCTGCAAAGCGAGGATCTGTCCCGAAGTGAATGGGGGCAGGTGAAGAGCACACAGGAGCTGGCTGCGAGGGTCTCCTGCTGGCCAAACTGGGACAATTAAAGTATCGACAAGAATAACAATAGTGGATTTTAACATCTTCAATTTTAAAAGAGAGAGAATTCATAACTACGCAGTGATAGCTTTAAAAAAAAAAAAACCGGGGGGGGGGGGGGGAAGGAAGGCCAGTTAACCAGGGTCAAGGAAGTGATGGCAGGATTATTAGAAGATCACCATCTTATAGCTACCAACACTTAATAATCCAGGTGAGGATTGCCAGCACCCTAAAATCCACTGGAGCTTTGTTGGGAACAGGATGTTTGCATGACCTCAAGGTATCACCCCACCAACATTTATTAACAAAAAGGTTGTGGGGAAGGGATGTACCTTTAGGATGGACAGATCTGCCAGGAACCATTTTAGACCAGTGATCAAACTCAGCGTCACAGACGTGTGATGTGTTGGTCCAACGTCACTAATACCCTATTCTTCCCCAAACATTAAGCCCGCATCTAATCATTAGGAATTGGCAAATGCACACGGCGGGGCCTGGCTTCTACTCTTAAAGAAGTCCATGTATGAAGGACCGAAAAGGGAGGGGAGGGCTGTTCTGGATTGAAGGGACTGTGGGGACAGGGTAACCCAGGGCAACCTTCAACTGGGTCTTGGATGGGACCCTGGGCCAGAAAAAACTTTAAAGTAGCTCACAAAGAACATTTTTTGGGCTGTTAGAAAAATGTGACTGTGGCTGGATCTTAGGTAACATTCTTGCACAACGTTAAATTTATTGGCTGTGTTTGTGGGGTAGGTGTTCAGGGGAGGCTGCCTTTCTTCCTGTGTCCGCAGCTGAAATGTCCTGGGATGCAGTGTCGTGAGGTCTGTCATCGACTTGGAGTCATTCAGGAAAAGAGAGAGGACAGCTGGGGTGGAGCATCACCAAGGAGGGTATCTAGGTGAAGGGCGTGTGGATATGTGTGTTGTCTTTTCAACTTCTTTGTGAGCATGAGATTTTCAGGTTCGTTTCCATAAACATTGGCACAAATTATGGGGGTGGCATTCGTTACAGTGTTGCCAGATGCAGCTGTGTCATCGAAGCAGGGTACAGCACCTTTTGCAGGCACCAGTGCGCATGTGCGGAGTGGGTGGCTGTTTTCACCATCAGGGTCCATTCCACCTTTTTCGACCAGCAGTGCCCTTATTTTCTTCCGCCCTCACCTCTCCCTCTTTTGGTTCATGAGGTTTGGACGGGAGCACATGAGCCCCAGCCATCTGTCCCCAGGGATTGGTGGCCGTATATCTCCTGTTGGTCCAACCAGAGCCAATGTGACATCAGCCTCAGGGCTTTGGCTGGACCCATGGGGAAGAGACAGCACTCCTTTCTCTCATTTTTTATAATTCTGTTTTTAAATTAAATTATTGGTGTGACGCGGGTGAATGGCATTATGTAAGTGTGAAGCGTACAATTCTGCAAATCCGCATCTATGTCTTCCCCACCCAAAGTCTAGTCTCCTTCCGTCGCCACATGTGTGTTTGACTCCCTTCTCCCTCTCCAACCTCTCCCTGCCCCCTTCCCAACTCTGGTCACCACCACGTGCTGTCTGTGTCTATGAGATTGTTTGTTTTGTTTGTTGCTTTTTGTTTTACATCACACATGGGTGAGATCACATGGTCCTTTTCTGTCTGACTTTTCTCGCTGAGCGTGGTACTCGAAAGAGCCCTCCATGTCATCACAGACGGCAGCATTTCATCTTGTCTCATGGCTGAGTGGCGTTCCGTTGCCCAGATGTGCCACATCTTCTCCATCCAGTCCTCTTGGGGGACACTTTGGTTACTTCCATGTCTTAGCTACTGTGAATAGTGCTGCAATGAACATTAGGGGCGCACGTATCCTCACAAACAAATGTTTCCAATTCTTCGGGTTGACAGCCAGAAGAGGGATGGACTGCTGGGTCCTGTGGAAGCTGCATGCTTAATTTCTTCCAGAAACCTCCGTACAGTTTCCCGGAGTGGCCGGCGGGGCTCTTTTCCACCGAGGCCGCCATGCTGAGAGGACTGAGCTGAAGCGGGGCAGTCATCTGGGTTTGGAAGGAGGGGCAGCTGTCCGTGAGTCAGTCTGACACGGGAGAGCCGCGAAGGAGGGAGAAAGATACCTGTGTAGCGTTTGACTGTCGGTCTACTCAGGATGATGTTTTCTTCCTTCTACCTGACTGTATTTTTCACCACTAAGGAATATTACTCTTGTAATAATAAAAAAAAAAAAACCCACAAGTGATTTAAAAATTTTTAGGTCTCATTTTATGGCTAAAAATAAAGCAAGCCCTCTGCTACACTGTCTGCGGACAAGCATTTTGCTACTTGAGCGGCTGATGGAGTGTCTGCTCCTGGAGCTGGAAGAAATAAATCGGAGGGCAGCAGGGAATGCACACCTGCTTCCGCTCACGCTGATAAAGAACAACGAATTCTCATCAGAACTTGTCAGGCTTGGCTCCGGGACTAAACGTTATTGGCAAAAAATATGGCAGGTTTTGTCCAGTGACTAAAAGCTCCTGGAAGGCCCTAGCCACGATGGGAAGTAGAAGAGTCTGTGCCAGACAGATCTGGTAGGCTGACATGTTCAGCAACCGTGGGGTTCAAGCCCGTGGCCAGATGACAACAAACAGAAGATACATTTGGCCTCATTGTTACTGCTCATTGGAGGACCTGATGGGTTGCTAAACTTGTTTGCTCGTCTGTAAAACTATGGAACTGAGTATGAGGAGCTTCTATCAAACCAACTGACCAGACCACATCTGTAGTCAAAACAAGCAAACAGAACTCAGAGCCCCCCACACCCCCAATCCCCACCCCCGATTGGGTTTTTCAAGCTTGATGCAGCCGAGGAGAAGGAGTCCTCCAGAGCGCCGCCGTGGTCGGGGAGGTCGGGGGCTTCTTCTAGGGTTCGTGTTGTGTTGGGTGATCGGGAGGGGCAATTAAGAACTGGGGGCCCGTTCTGGGTTGGACGCCGTTGAGAAGCAGGGACAATGTGGTGACCGAGTCCCTCAGGGACTCGTGCAGGAGGAGAGAGAAAAGGGGCTTGAGCTGTTATTGCTGAAACAGCAGCAGTCGCCCAGAAAGAAGCAGTGCTTGTCGGGAGAGGGGCTGTTTTGTCATTTTTGTGCTCGCCAAGGGCGGCCTTGACAGTGTCTTCCTCTGAGTGTCGTTTACGTCCTGCTGGGGACGTGGCTGGCTGTCAGCGGGGCCGTTTTCTACTTTCTCGGTCCATCCAACTTCACAGTAAACAGGCCACCCAATAAAAACTAACATTTGAATACACGTTCAACTCAGAAAATGCTTCTTTTTTTTAAATCTATGGGTAAACGTTGTGATTTGTTTCAGCTTCTCCACTCTTAAAGAGGTCAGAGAAGTTTAGTGGCTTGCCCAGTGCAACTCGTTAAGGAAGCCAGAAAGTAGCTGCAGCTTTAAGTGTGTATTTCTTTGTTGTCACACATCGCTGTTCCCCGTTAGGCCTAGCTTTGAAATTGTTTATTCCAGAAATTTGCATTGATTACTTAGTACGTACCCCGGCACCCTTCCAGGCTCTGAAGATACACAGTGATGACAAGATGGCCACCTCTAGCTTAGAGTCTGGCTGGAGGGATGGAAAGGGAAGAGGCTATTCAATTTGGCATAAGTGTCATGATTAGGAACTGCTCTGAGCAATGGGAGCTTGTCACCAGGGAACAGACTCCGTATTTGCGGTCTTTCCCCGCTTCTCGAGGCGGCCTGCCCTCCTTGGCTCGGGGCCCCTTCCTCCACCTTCCAAGGCAGCAGCCGGATCACTCTGATCTCATTACATCTCTCTGTCTGACTCTGGCTTTCTTCTTTCTTCTTTTAAGGACCTTATGATTACCCTGGGCACAGCTGGGTAATTCAGGGTAATTTTGTGTTATGACCCTTAACCATATCTGCAGTGTCCCTTTTGCCATCATTCACAGGTTCCAGGGACATCTTTGGAAGGGTCATTATTCTGCCTTCTATAGATATTTAGCCTGTTTTTTCCCCCCGAGGAGAGAAGGAGGAGCCCAGCTTCATAGAGAAAGTGGCACCTAGCTGATACCAACAAGGGAAATGTCCTAAACAGAGGAGAGGCCCGGAGGCGGAGAGAGCACACAGTGCCTGGGCGGGCTCGGCAGTCAGCTCTCGCTAGGTTATGTGACCGTAACAACCGACCTCCCAAGTCTCAGGGGCCCGCCACAGCAAAGGCTTGCTTCTCATTGAAGCTGCATGTCCACTGTGGACACGCCCGTGTTCTGGCTCTGCTCCATGGCATCTTCATCCCAGGACTGAGGCTGAAGGAGCAGCCTGTCTGGAACACAACAGGCTCGTGGTGGAGGACCATTAGGTGGCAAAACCACAAGGTGACATTTGGAGTTTCTGATGCTTGGGAATGGCACATGTCCCTCACGCTCACACTTCATGGCCAAAGCAAGTCAGGCCCCGGGGCCAAGGCTGACATCAGTGGGCCAGGAAGTAAAACCGTCCTGCAGGAAGAGGCAGGGAAAAATTGGAAAGTGAGAGCCCAGCACAGTACAGGGGCCTGGAGCGGAGATAAGGTGGGGGAGTGGCTGGAAGCTCATGGGGTCATGAGGACCGAGTTGTATATGACTGCATCCAAGCTCCTTTGTTTGAACGGAGGCGCCATTGGGGCAGGAGCTGGGTCTCAACCTTCTTTTCTATTATCACTGTCCGGCTCCCCCGCCCCCGCCCCATAAAACCGTGATGCTGCAGATTTACTCTTACGCACTACATGAATGTCTGGGCTGCATGTATGAAAATAGGAAGGTATTTGCCCCTCCCTAGGATCCAGTTTTCACCCATTGCTGGTGACACGGGCCCTGTGAGAAAGCATGTTGTAGCCACCATCACATTTAAGGTTTTAATTAATTCTTCAGTTCAGTCGACTTAAGCCACGCGTTTGTGAGCAAAAGCAAACTGCAAGTAGTCGGTAAGTTTACGTGCAGAAACCTAACGACTTTAACGTAAACTCCGTTTAACTAGCACGGCAAAGCAAGAAGCCTTAAGGGACTAACAGAAACTAACTATATCTAGGTGTTGCTTTGCAGAATGTTCAGAAATGGAATCTAAATCTCTTGCTTTCGGAAGTCCTCTCCACTGGAAGGCAGCCTTGCCTGACCTTTGGGAGCATCCATTAAGCAAGACTGAACTTCCCCTGGTGAGTCAAGGTCACACTATGAACATCAAGGACCAGCAACATCGGGTCACCTTCTGCTTTTCTACTTCATATTCTGTGGCTTTTTTTTTTCCCTTTGGGGATCCTGGCAAGCTGCCAGTCTGAGCCTCATGACCATCAATGTCCTTGGCCAGTTCAAGGACCTCTTCTCTGCTCTGGTTTTAGGACCAGGTGCACTCCACACTGAGTGAGGGTCGGAAGTGCTCCAGGAGCCGAGCGTGAGCTTAGGGCTTTGTCCGACTCAGCCCACGAAGTTCAGTGAGCGTCACCTGAAGGCCACTCACATGCCAGGCACTGGTCTAGGCCCTGAGGTTGTAACAGTGGATCAAAAAGTGCTGTCCTTGTCCTCTGGAGATCAGACACGTCCAAAGACACGGGAGTTTATGAACTCTGACGGCACGAGGGCAGGAGCACCAGGCAGAGCTAAGGCTGGTCAGTCAAAGGTGGGGGCGTTTGTCTTCAGACATGAAGGGCTCTACCCTTGGATTTCATTTTCTGTGTGTCCTTGAGTTGAACAAAGATAAGGAGTTACCCGTGAATATGGAGACCGACAGGTTACGGGGGTGCACAAATTCATTGATTTGGTATTCTTCGTGATTACACAGGGAAATTGCCTTCTCGAGTTCGGCCTGTCCTCACCTCAACCGAAGGTGTTATGCACGATGTAGCACTTGCGTGTGGGACAGCCACAGTCCCTGCGTTTCCTCTGAAACACAGGTTTTGAAAGCTTTTCCCTATTTAAAGGGTGGTAGTGGGTGGTTCAGGGGCAGAGTGTGACTGAGGGGAAACAAAGGGGGATTTCCAGTTCAAGCCCCTACATCAGCCACCAGGTCCCTGCCGATGGGCACCCCTGCACGCCTCGGCCCCGCCCTCTCTGTTCCAGCCACACTGGCCTGCTTGCTGGTCTGTTCCCTGAACCTGCCAAGCACACTCCCCCTTCAGAGGCTCTGTGCACGTTTCACCTACGGCCTAGAAAGCCCATTCCGTGTCTTGCAGGGCCCGTCACTGCATTCAGGTCCAGCACAGTTGTCGCGTCTGCAGACAGGGCTTTCCTGCCCTCCTCCCCACCATGTGTCTCTATACCTGCACCTCATTTGATTCTATTCATTGCACTCGACACTAAGGGACCCATCTCTGGTCTGCCTTCCCCATAAAGGCATCCCCAGGTGTGAATGCGAGGTCCTTGAGGGCAGGGACTTGCTGTTCCCCATGCTCTCCTTGGCCCAAGGAGGGGCCAGCACCCAGGGACACGTCATCTGAATCCCTCTGTAGTCTTGGCATGGCTTGAAGTTATTTTACCACTTCTGAGACATCTTCTGTAAGGCCTCTGTAGGTAACGCGCTTGGCACTCCAAGTGTTCTTACAAAAGAAAAGTCGCCCTCATTTCGAGGTGTTTGAGTCTGTCTGTGGAAGTTCAGAATCATTTCATCCATATTCTCACTCGGGAAAGTTAATAGGAATACTGATCTCAACGTGCTCGGAATAACCACTAAGACGTTTCTCCTGTCATTTCTTCCCTTTGACCAGCTGCAGCCTCAAATGCCTTGGGCAATCAGTCCCTGGTGATCCTCTGGCTTTGCTGGTTCCTTCCTTCTATTCCATCCAGACCAAGATGCCCAGGCTGGTCTTTCCCAAGACAGCTGGCTTCCTGTAGTGGGCAGCCGCAGCCCAGGAGGCACATCCGAGCAGTTTCTGCCCCTGCAGGGTGAGCTGGACGGGAGCTTCTTAAACCAAGGCCGAGGCTCCTTCTCCCCCCTCAACAGCACAGACAGGCCGTGCCTGGTTCCACACTTTCACAAAGCCCCTGCTCTGCCTCTGACGTTTCTGTTCTGTGGCCACAGAAGTGGTCATTTTTGGAAAGCACAAAGTCTAGAGAAAGGGAATTTTTCTTATCATCTTTTTTCCCCCAAACTTTATTCCCAGGCTTCTTCAGCTGAATCAGCTGCAGAAACCAAAGAATGGTTGGTGTAGAAGCAAAAACTGAAAAGAGCTGCCGTGCCCAAGGGGCTAAGCCTTAAAAACGTTAGAGAGCTCGATTTGATCAGATGCACACACAAAATTCGAAGAAGCGGTCGTAACGTGAAACAGCAGATCCCGGTAACGACTTCAAGTTCATCTTCTTCAGAAGTTGGCTCCATTCAGTTTGCTTCGTTCTTGGAAGCCTCATTCACGTCCCCCCAAGATCTGGAACTCCTTCACCCTCCTCTTCTCCTGTAGCAAGTGGTGCTTTTCCGTCCAGATTGTTTGGGGAGAGCTTCAGCCAGGCCCCTTCAACCAGTCAGACTGCCCGCCCTGCTGATTTAAGCCGCCGGGCGGCATTTCTGCCAGCTGCGTTGTCTCAGCGTGGCCTGCAACGGTCACAGTGTCCGCTGCCAGAGACGCCTGAACTTTAGGGCTGTTAAAGTGGATCGCCGTCCCTTGGTTTGTGAACGTATCTCCCTCTTCAGTACCAGACACTGTCGGGAGCACCTCTCTGTAAGGAGCACTGAGGTTGTTTATCACCGGCTGTTGTTGTTCTGGGAGCCCCCTTCTTCTTCTTTCCACGGGCAGTGCCTCTCCCGCCAGTGCGCACTTGTGCCTGCAGTTTGGAGGGCTTCTCTTGGTTCGCAATAGTTCTTCGTCTTGTTGGAGGGAAAATGGGGCCAGGCAGGGACAAGGGCTGGGGCTCAGGGGGTCTTCGGCGGAGCAGCTGGGAATAAGCGTGCACACTCGGGGACTCAAGATGGCAGCTAGCATGATCATCTTATTTTTAAGTGAATACGTTAGATTAAGGAGAAAAGGAATTCGGCTCTCATGCCATTCTTTTCATTAGCTTAACCTGGCTTTGTGTTGCCTGAGGATAAGTGAATGGGAGCACTTTAAAAATCCCCCGAAGACCGTGTTTGAGGCGTCCAGGATACTGACACTGAAAACTAAAGATTTCAGTAACTGCTGAAAAATAATCTCGGAAACACTTTGTCAAACTATTTCCAAAGCCAAGAATGTGTAAAAACTGAACAAAAGATTTAGAGCCGTCCCAACAAAAGCCAGGACCTGCAGAGACAGGAAGTCTGGGACACTCCATGATGAAGCACGTGCTGTTTTCCATTTTAAGCACGTAACCTGGTTTTAATCATTTTCCAGAAATCTTTCCAAATTAGAAGAGAGGGGGAAAATCTTTAGAAGATATTAACAAGACTAAACCTTTATCCTGCGTGAGGTGAGACCCAACTCTACAGCCCAGACTGAGAGGCCAGCACACCTTGACGAGAACTGATGTAAACCCTGTAGACTTACAACGCGTCTGCCCCATCCGCCCACCTGCTTTCCGATGACGTGGCGCTCTGCCTTTTCCGTTCACGGTAAGTTGGAAAAAGCCCAAACACACCTAGGACGAGCTTCAAAACTCAATTTTCTTACGAAAAATGAGAAACATGTACATCTACTAGTGTACCAAAACCTTGAACAACTTATAATTAAAGTCACAGGTCAACTGACGTCGGAGTAGAGATGTCATTGAGAACAGAAGCTCGGGCACCAGCAGATGCCTCAGAGACACTCCTGACAGGTGGACTCTGCCCTTGCACAGCCCGAAAGCGACGTGCAGGGTGGGTCAGAAGTAGGTTTACAGTTGTGAGTATGCAAAATACAGAGTGTATTCTTGTAGGAGTTATTAATTATTCTATTATTTTGCTGACAAACAACTGTAAATCTACTTTCGCCCCACCATGTATATTAATCACATTACGAAGAGAGACCCCCAAAACCAAGGGGACAGAACAGGAATTCAGATGTGTGACAAAAAGGAGAGCCAGAACAGACGATGCATTGGACTTGATGCAAACAAAAGCGTCTCTCAGCGAACAGCTCCACGCTGGGGTGTTTTGTACATGCAGAGGCTGCCGGGACAGATCTGGTTCCCAAATGCGACAGGCATGGGCTATGGGTCCGAGCTTGGACTGAGGTCAAGGCTGGAGAGGAGGGAGGGAGGCAGAGGAAGACAAGGACCCGGTGAGTGAGCGAGAGACTCGGAGGGAGGCGCACGGTGGGCGAGGCGGGGAGGGGCACAGCACGCACGGGGGCTGGGCAGCCCACCGAGAACCCGTTACAGGTGACGTCAGCTGCCGCTGTCTGGCTCTCCTGTGGCCAGATATCTGGAAGGGCCTTATTTAATGGGGCTGCAAAACTATCATTTCAAAAAAAAAGCACAGTACATTTTATTTCTGTTTATAAGAAGATTTATACCAATCAGGCCTTTAACATGTAAAAACGTAAATCTATTTGCAAAGTTAAACATAGGAAAATACAAAAGCAGACCGAATTATCAAAAAGCAAACATTTTATTTATATTACTAAATACAATTCATTTCCCTGATTTTCACCCATAACGAGTGTCACCCAGCACACGGGCCGGTCTGTGCAGAGGTGAACAACCCGCACCTCCGTGCGTGCGTGTATTTACACGCGGCACCACCGGCCTCGGAAAAGCGGAGCCGACCTCGTGAAACCGTCTGTCTGAGAAACTCTGACCATCAGAAGGAAATTAGAGGCAGATTTGATTTAAGTAGCAGAGTCCTTGTACAATAACTTAAAAAGTTAAAAGCTTGTAGTGATAAAACAACCTTGTGCACTCTCCTCAGGAATTTTAGCAATTGACCTTCGTGCGGGTCCCACGTCCGGAAAACGGTGACCAATCACTGAAACGACGGGACTCATTCATTTGCCGTGGGGCTGGTCGTGGTGCATTTCTGGTGTGTACGTCAGCAGGACGATCATGACCCAGAGGTGAAGCAGGGCCTGAAGGAGAAAAACAGCCTGTGGATCAGTCAATGATCCAGTCTTTACCACAGGCCCCTGAGTGCTATGCGGGGGCAGGACCCCCCGTCCTGCCTGTCTTTGCATCCCTGCGGCTAGCACTGTGGTGGCTGCCACAACCTGGGGCTCAGGGCACGCTCACTGGGTCACTGAGAGGAAACAATGTACAGTCCATGGCCGACACACTCCTCAGCCAGGAGGAGAAAGGTCCTCACCTCGCTCGGAACAAGCGCACGCACCCACGGCTGATCGGGGACTAACACAGAGCAGACGGCTAGCTTAGAACTGCCAGATACACACCAAGTGGCTGGAAGGGTTTTTTCAGGACAGTTACAGCTGGTGTTTTGAAAGAGGGTTTGGCCATGCTCTGGTGAAGAGTGGATGACAGGGTTAACGTGTCCGGTTTCAGAGGTGACCTGGGGCCCAGCACGGGACCTCCAGGGACACAGTCCCACTAACGCCCTGGTGGTGGTGTGGCAATGACCTGAGGCCCCACCTCCCAGTGCCTTCCCCCCACATCTCGTGCTGACGGACAGTGCGTGTGTGCCTTGACCACCGACACCTGGGAAATCAGCCCGGACGTGGGGATATTCTGAATATTTCTGAGGCCGTTCAATCTTTTTCCTTTCGTTCTCTCCACCGTCCTCTCCTTAAAAACCTCTTATTTAAAGGAGTGACTCTACCCTCTAGTGGATCACAGAGAAATTTCTTTCTAAGTATGCTTTTACTGCTTTTGAAGAAAAAACGCCTGTCTTAATTAACTCAATCACTTTCTAGCACCCCCACTGCAAGCGGTGAGTGAGCCTAGGCTCGCAGGACACAGGACGTGGCACGCCCAACTGTGGTGGCCACTTTACCAGAGCGAAGAAATCCGAAAAAGAGTAAGTCAAGCTTGGGACTTTTTTAGGAAATAAAGCAAAACACATGACAACAACTTTACATCAAGATAAAAATGAAGCTGTTTTGTACTGTATTTTTATCATGAGGGGGCTTAGAAAGGGAGGTAACTTAAACTGCACTGAAGTTAGTTTTATTGTCGGGAAAGTCTTCGAGCAATTTATATTTTAAATGTAACAAATGGTCAACTTCACTTGCATATTTTAAGGAAAAAAAACTTAATTACCAACATTGATTGCTAAACTCTTAGTCAAAAAATCCAGTAGCTAAAAAAGCTAGTGAGAAATCACACACGGCGTTGTGTTTTCAAACAAGTTCACTTACCATGTATATAATTACAAAAACTCGTGCTATGGGGTATCTTCGGAGAAAAATTCCCAGTCGGATGCTGCGCAGACGGTGGGGAGGGTGGAGAGGAGAGGAGAGGAGAGAGTCAGACTAATCACAGATTTAGTTGTGGTAACACCTAATAACACTTCTTAACATTTCACTCGTTTATACTAGCTCTGCGGCCACCATATGAAAGATTTATTTATAGTAGGCTGTTAAATAATTACTTGAAATAATCATACAGAGACATTATAGTGTAAACAAATCATCATTATTTGGGGTTTGGCTGTTAAACAACTTAGTCCCTCTCTAAATCATTTTTCTTTCAGGAACTAAATAAACTATAAAATGTAAGGCAAGTGTGAGAACACAAACAGGAAAAAGCCTGGTTGGAATTAATCGGCAAACCGCTAATCTGAAAGCTTTTGCAGGGACCCATGCTTCCAAAAGGCACGGCGCTGTGGAAACCCAAGTAAACACTTAAACGGAAACACTCAAGTGAAGTGCGAGGAGCAACAGACGATGTGAGGGCCTGTGACTCACGCCTGTTCAACATCTAGCAACATGGACACAGGTACACGCAAACACACCTTTCTTCTCCATCTTGCTGCTTCTTCCATTGCCACCAGCACAATGCCTAGCATATTGGTTCTCTAAAAGTTATTACATGTACGCTGAATACATGACTAGTTAAGAGAGATGTGCACATTAATTTGGAGATAATGACCATGGCATCCTAGGTCCATGGCTTGAGGCCTCTTACTTAGTAAATCATCCGCCTCATTTCTAACACCACAGCCCCATTCTGACAGAAAGGTGAGAAAAGATTGCTCTTTTATGCAACAGTTCATTGAAACTGTTTAATTGTAAACACCAAAAGACAAAAGAGTTTAGTAGGATATTTAGACATGAACTGTATTAAGGCTCTATACAAACTTAAAACATCTTTTCCTTTAAAAGATAATAAAAAGACAGCTTACTAACCTATTCTTATCACACCACTTCACAGTGGAGTAAACGCTACTTATGGTTAGCATGTGTATAAAAGTTATGACGGTGGTGGTTTGGGTTAAATTTGTAGGCAGGACTTTGTTTTTTAAGTCTCCCCCTTTTCCTTCAGAGCATCAGTCAATGTTCACTGGTTTCTTCTAGCAAGTCTTTTGCTTCATTTATTTTGGTTGCTAAGTATGGAGACCCAACTTTATCCGGGTGATTCAAAATCATGGTTTTCCTGCGAGTTGTTCCAATCGTGGCCTCGCCAGCAGGTAGCTTATCCCCAGAACAAGAACAGCCTCTTCCCTGCTCATTCGTGGTTCAAACCCCCCTTCGCAGTGGAATGAGAGGCTGGGAGCTGCAATCTTCCGTGAATGCTCAGTCTAGGACAGGGGTGTCCAACCCGCAGCCCACAGGCCTCGTGCAGCCCAGGAGGGCTATGAATGCGGCCCAACACAAAACCATGAAGTTACTTAAAACCTTTTCTTTTCGCTCATCAGTTTTCGTTAGTGTTTGTGTATTGAAGGTGTGGCCCAGAGACACCAAAAGGTTGGACAGCCCTGGTAGAGGTTTCCAGGCCTGGAATATAGTGATCTGAGTATACAAAAGCTGCAACACCCAGCCCCACAGCTTTCAAACTCCCAGGCCCTGGTTGGTCTCCACATCCCGCCACTTGGCTGAGGGAGGCGAGTACCCAGCACAGCACCAGCCCTTGCCAGCGGGCGTGATGCTGCCAAGGGCAGCTGTGGGGACGCGGCCGCGGGAGACGGAAGCAGCTCCTCCCTCTCTCCCTGCCTTCCTTATTAATACTTTTATTAACAGGTGCTTGCTGTTTGTTAACTTAAAAAAAAAATCAACTGTAAACTTTTATTACAAATTAAAAAATGAGGTACTTAAAAATCTCAACTTGACCAGACCTGAAAGAAACAATTTAAAACCCTTTAAAGGTGTATTGAGAAACACTAGGCTTCTTTCTACAAAACCCCACACGTTTGTCACTACCAAAAAGAGAGGTCTTCAGGTGGAAGTAATAAAAACCCCACGCTGCACAGGTAACGCAGACAGGTCTAGTCACCAGCTCACCGGGCGAAGAACAAGCACTGAAGGTCTGCACCCCAATCCTCTGCTCATTTCTCACTGCTGGAACTTCCTGTTCATTCCTCCTTGCTGGGTGACCAAACCGGATGACCGCAGAGATTCTAAGCCAGCACTTACTCAGCCCCGCCCTGCTCAGCCTCGGGAGCAGATGGCTTCTCAGCTGGTGGATTGGCTGCTTTTGTCTCTTTGCCACCTTGTGGCTTAGCATTTTCTGAGTGTCTGTGTCGGTAACTGAAGTTGCAGTGGTACCAACGTTAAGGTGGCTGCTGACCTTGTGTCCCGCCCTCTAGGCTGTCTTCGGCGAGGAGGGCCCCTGCAGAACCGCAGCGTGTGGCCCCAATACTCACTCTGTCTCGCTGGTCTGCCGTGCTCTCTGACACCCCGGTCGTTGGCACCCTCCACCCCTCCTCCCTGCACGGGAACTCTGCAGTGGACGTCCACAGGGCCGCCACACGTGGTAAGGTAGTTAGGGCTGGTGCTGCCAGGCCGGACCTTCAGGAGCACTCTCCCATCCCTCATTTCCCCCGTCTCACTGTCCTGGTGGTTCTGTTGGTAACTGCGTGGAGGACCCCTGCACCGTGGAGAGCGTCCGCAGTGCTCAGGGTCTGCTGCGTCTTTACTGCCTCGCACTGCACCTCCACCAGAGCCTGTGGCACCGGCTGCCTCGGTGCCTCTCCTTCAACCACGTTGGGCTCCAGCCTCTCCACCCCTACACTGCGGAGGTGCTTCCTGGGGCTGTTCTTCACGGCAGTCTGGTGGGCAAATACTTCTTCCGTGGTGTCACTCCTGTTGATGAGACCACTTCCGTTTCTTACATTGAATCACTTTTACCGTTCCCAGAACCTTCCTTGCGATGACCTTCTTGTTCCCGCAGGTGGGTGCTACTGGTATGAGGCCACCACTGCCTGCACCACTGCCTGTGGTGCCTGGCTGCTGGGTCGCGGCCTCGCTTCTCACAACTGCGGGGATGGTGACTGGGGCCAGTTGCGGTGGGGCTGCTCAGGGCTCTCTGGGGTCTGCTCTCTATTCCTGATCGAACTTTAAAACATTTTCTATATAAGCTGGATGTCTGCTAGTATAAAAAGTTAATTATAAATACATGTGACATAAATTATGTATCATTTACGTCATAGATAAAACATACTACAATGAGTACTGTTCATTAGTAACATTCATTCTAACCATATGACAAAGTAATGAGATAAACATTCCAGTGGATACATGTACATGAGAGAGACTTTCTCAATGACATGTAATGAGTTTCTAAATAGTTTATTACAGAAAGAAGAGAAATGGTCAGGGTTAATCATCTTCAATAAAATATTTCATGACATTGAAATATATGAAAAGAAAAGGTAAATGTCACTTTAAACGTCTGCTCTGCCTGATGGGACTCACAATGACTGAAACCACCGGAAAAGTTATAAAAGCAGTCAGGGTCCATCACTCCTCGTCACTGGCATGGCCTACCTGAACTGGTCAATGGAGCTAGCAGCTTTGCGGACTCTCCCATACATTCCTGCCAGGTTGGTTTCTGTGTCATTAAAAAGAACAGGAACGTTTCGCAGACGTGTGCCTGTTAAACAAGAAAATAATGAATTGTGTACAGACACTAAAATGAACTTTCTAACAAAATTACAGCTGAATATACATATCACATATGAAAGAGATTTTCAAGGCCAACTTTCTGAGCATTACACCCAAAGATAAAATCGGAAAGAAGTAAGAGAGACTCCGGCCAAGATGGAGGCATAAGTAGATGATACACTGTGCCTCCTCGCATAACCAAAAGAAGGACAACAACAAATTTTAAAACAAAAAACAACCAGAACTGACAGAAAATCGAACTGTATGGAAGTCCGACAACCAAGGAACTAAAGAAGAAACAATCATCTAGACCAGTAGGAGGGGTGAGGCGGGCCGGGTGGAGAGGACTCGCAGGCATGGGCCAGGAGAGGTGGCGGCTGCGGACCAGAACTCCCACTCCCTCATGCAGATAAACCAGGAGGAACAACTGGGGAGCGAGACAGACCCCAAAATCCAGAGTTCCAGTGGGGGGAAACAAAGTCTCAAAGCCTCTGATTGAAAGCTCCTGTGGGGGTTCTGAGTCAGCGGGAGAAACTCCCAGACTCATAGGAGAGCTCATTGGAGAAAACCGGCAGAGAACGGAGCAAGTGCCATTGTTCCCTCTCGGGCGCTCCCCCACAAACAGTGTCACTATGCAGCAGCGTGGGTTCCCCTGCCCTGGTGAACACCTAAGGCTCTGCCCCTTACTATTTAACAGGCATGCCAAGACAACAAAAATGGCCCAAATGAAAGAACAGATCAAAGCTCCAGAAAAAAATACAACTAAGTGACGAAGAGATAGCCAACCTATCAGATGCACAGTTCAAAACACTGGTAATCAGGATGCTCACAGACTTGGTTGAATTTGGTCACAAATTAGATAAACAAATGAAGGATACAATAAGGGAAATGAAGGAAAATGTACAGGGAACCAACAGGGAATGGGAAGAAAAATGGGACTAAAATCAATGGTGTGGACCAGAAGAAAGAAAGAAACTTTAAAGCACAACACAATGAAGAAACAAAAATTCAAAAAAATGAGGAGAGGCTTAGGAACCTCCAGGATGTCTTTAAACGTTCCAATATCCGAATCATAGGGATGCCAGAAGGAGAAGAGGAAGAGAAAGAAATTGAAAACTTATTTGAACACATAATGAAGGGGAAAGGAAATAGACTTTCAAGGAGTCCAGGAAGCTCAGAGAGTCCCAAAGAAGTTGGACCCAAGGAGGAACACACCAAGGTACATCATAATCACATTACCCAAGATTAAAGATATGGAGAGAATCTTAAAAGCAGCAAGAGAAAAGGAGACAGTAACCTACAAAGGAGTGCCCATCAGACTGTCAGCTGATTTCTCAAAAGAAACCTTACAGGCAAGAAGGAGCTGGAAAGAAGTATTCCAAGTCATGAAAAGCAAGGACCTACATCCAAGATTACTCTATCCAGCCAAGCTATCATTTAGAATGGAAGGGCAGATAAAGTGCTTCCCAGATAAGGTCAAGTTCAAGGAGTTCATCATCACCAAGCCATTATTATACGAAATGTTAAAAGGACTTATCTAAGAAAAAGAAGATCAAAAATAGGAACAGTAAAATGACAACAAACTCACAACTATCAACAACTGAACCTAAAACAAAAACAAAAACAAATTAAGCAAACAACTACAACAGGAACAGAATCACAGAAATGGAGATCACATGGAGGGTTATCAGCAGGGGAGTGAGTGGAGGAGAGGGGGAAAAGGTACAGGGAATAAGAAGCATAAATGGTGGGTAGAAGATAGACAGGGGGAGGTTGCGAATAGTGTAGGAAATGGAGAAGCCAAAGAACTCATATATATGACCCATGGACATGAACAAAAGAGGGTGTGTGTATGGGGGGAAGTGGTGTGTAGGGAAGGGGTGGGGGGTAGATGGGACAACTGTAATAACATA